>CP092883.1:2392641-2709429 GCA_030710605.1 Cordylochernes scorpioides | reverse complement strand
TAGTTGATAAGTTGAAAGAACATGGCCTTACATATATATTTAGGAAGGATGAGAAAGAACAAACCTCAGTTTCCACCACAATTTCAAACGCACCCTAATAGAGATTCAGGAACATCTATTTTTGGTTTCACTGGAACAACTACTTTAGTCTCCTATCTTCCCAAAAAAGAAAATCGGTAATCAGATTGATAAAAAGGGTAAAAAAAGAAAGGAGTAATTTTATTGGTGATCTTGGGAAAGCATTGACTGATGAACACCTGGCCACACGTAATCTCAAATCTCTCCCGCAGGAATTACAGGCGGCAATTCAAGAAGAATGATGGTTCAAGTACATCAAGGGAATCTACGATGCCACAACAATCTTATACTCTAAAAAGGTGCTACAAATGTTCATCAAAAAACGCAGTAAAAATAAAACCCTTTGATCTTTATGTCAACTAAGCGTTTGCAAAAATATTTCTTAAGAATTTGTGAAACTGTAAATTGATTATATTCTATGTTAACATTTGTATTCATTAAATATTTTTTTACATTTTGATTCCAGTCATTATTTAGCACTTATTTCATAAAGTTACATAAATGGGTTGAATCAACCCAACCCGTCTAATTACATAAGAAAAATCCACCCGTCCAGTTAAGAGTTAAAACAATGTTCGTTAGGCAAATTTTCACTCCGGTGAAATCCGGACGAAGATGGGTACATTCGCTAGCATACATATACACTCATGGACAAAACTTGAAGATGTGGAAAGTCTTTGATATCGACAGTCTTCTATATATATATTTTTTTTGAAGGAGACAAAGTCAATTTTGTTGACACTTGGTTATTTCGTTTGTCTTCAATAAAGGTCACTGTAATATCTTTCAGAGTTATTGTCTGGATCCCGATATACATGCTAAAAGGTACAACTTCCTTAAGTTTTGTCCATGAGTGTATCTTTCAAAGTTATTGTCTGAATACCGATATACATGGTAAAAGGTACAACTTCCTTAAGTTTTGTCCATGAGTGTATCTTTCAGAGTTATTGTCTGAATACCAATATACATGGTAAAAGGTACAACTACCTTAAGTTTTGTCCATGAGTGTATCTTTCAGAGTTATTGTCTGAATACCAATATACATGGTAAAAGGTACAACTTCCTTGAGTTTTGTCCATGAGTGTATCTTTCAGAGTTATTGTCTAAATACCAATATACATGGTAAAAGGTACAACTTCCTTGAGTTTTGTCCATGAGTGTAATTATAGTTTACCAACATCATAATGGTCATTCTCTCACAACTATTATATAAATAATTGACAATATCAAGTTTGAGTCAAAAGGCGATCCATCAATTAATATTATATAAAACGGTTGCAGGGTTTTCCCACTATGTATTAAGTGCAATTCTCAGCCTGCAACCCCAAGACATATTATTGACTGTATTGACTCATCCATTGATGAGCTCTACTCTTCCCCGGCAGACACAATCAAAAGTCTTTACAAGCTTGATACCTTAGTGTGATTGAGTGGAGATAAGAAAGAAGAAGAAGATATTAAAGGGCGTACCTGGATCTGTAAAGATTTAAAAAAAATGTTTTTCCAGGTACGCCCTTTTATATAATATTAAGTTTATTATTATTCGTATCATTATATTAGGTTAATAATATTTTTTAGTTTTTGAGAGATAAATTTCAAGAAAACCTTACCCTACTAAACAGGGAAATATCTTTATAAATATATCATCCCACACAAATATACAGTAGAAACCCTATGTAAATGACAACACCAAGTTGCAGAGCTAAAATATCCTCTTACCAGAGAGTTACTTAATAATAAAAGTGGTAATTTTGTAAATCAAACTGTCCTTTGTAGAGAGGTATCCTCTAGCATGTGTGTCCTCTCATGGAGGTTGTTCTACTGTATTGGTGATGGAAACTGTCCTTTATAGAGAGGTGTTCTCTAGCAGGAGTGTCCTCTCATGGAGGTTGTTCTACTGTATTGGTGATGGAAACTGTTCTTTGTAGAGAGGTGTCCTCTAGCAGGAGTGTCCTCTCATGGAGGTTCTACTGTATTGGTGATGAAAACTGTCCTTTGTAGAGAGGTGTCCCCTAGCAGGAGTGTCCTTTCATGGAGGTTGTTCTACTGTATTGGTGATGAAAACTGTCCTTTGTAGAGAGGTGTTCTCTAGCAGGAGTGTCCTCTCATGGAGGTTGTTCTACTGTATTGGTGATGGAAACTGTCCTTTATAGAGAGGTGTCCTCTAGCATGAAAGTCCTCTCATGGAGGTTGTTCTACTGTATTGGTGATGGAAACTGTCCTTTGTTGAGAGGTGTCCTCTAGCAGGAGTTTCCTCTCATGGAGGTTGTTCTACTGTATTGGTGATGGAAACTGTCCTTTGTAGAGAGATGTTCTCTAGCAGGAGTGTCCTCTCATGGAGGTTGTTCTACTGTATTGGTGATGGAAACTGTCCTTTGTAGAGAGGTGTTTTCTAGCACGGGTGTCCTCTCATGGAGGTTGTTCTACTCTATTGGTGATGGAAACTGTCCTTTGTAGAGAGGTGTCTTCTAGTAGGAGTGTCCTCTCATGGAGGTTGTTCTACTGTATTGGTGATGGAAACTGTCCTTTGTAGAGAGGTGTCTTCTAGTAGGAGTGTCCTCTCATGGAGGTTGTTCTACTGTATTGGTGATGGAAACTGTCCTTTGTAGAGAGGTGTCCTCTCATGGAGGTTGTCACACACAGACAAAGGTAGGATTTAAGATATAATACTGGAATTAGGGCAATGATAAATTTATACAACTTTCACAAAACACGATATCAACACTTGATAGGCTGTCACTTCAGTGGTACCTTATCCCTACCCTATCTCTCTGTTTGAATTTACATAACCTACATATACTGGAGACTCTACTAGGAGTAAAGTTACCTTTGGTGGAACATGCCTGTAGACAGACAAACACAATTTTAGTCAGTGAAAAGATCACCAAGGGGAACACACACTAACGGTAAGGTAAAACTACAACAATGAGACTATAGTTAAAAACATAGTTTTGGGATTACACTTACAACCAACACTCATGGAAAAAAAAACGTAAGGAAATGAAAAGTCATTGATGTTGCCCGTCATCTGTTTGTTTTTCTGAAGGAGACAGAGTTATCTCGTGTGTCTTCAATAAAGGTCACTGTAATATCTTTCAGAGTTATTGTTTGAATCCTGATAAAAATGCTAAAAGGTACAACTTCCTTAAGTTTTGTCCATGAGTGTGAATTAACGTTTTATTCCCCTAGATGCCGCTCTGCTATCTAAAAATGCTTCTGTGAGGGGTCAGAATATGCCTATTTTATTTTTAACTAGCCGAATGAACCGGGCAACGCCCGGGTTTTACCCTATTAAATGTACCCTGTTTCACCCGTGGTCTCTGTTTTTTGGAATTTTTCCCGAAATAATTTTGTATCTGATAATCAGACATGATACAGCAAAATTTTTAAAAAGCAACATTTTTAAAATAGCCTATCGTCTTCCCAGTATTCTTTTACCTATGTATGGAAATTTTGGTTTGAATTAGTGAACTACTGAGAATTTGTAGACGAATGACCCGGGCAACGCCTGGGTTTACGCGATTAAATGTATATTACATATGGAAGATGGACGTAGTTCCCGGAGGGCACCCGCGAGGTCACTCTGCCCCCGCGCAACTGTCCAACTGGGAGCGCCCCGCGCCGTCAAAAGCGTCACGCGTTCTAGAGGGCGCTGCTCGTGAGGCCGGCCGCTCAACCGGCCGTTTTTATTTATTTATTTATTTCATCTCAATTTACAGGTGTTACATTCGAGCACAGCTCGCGAGTCACCTTGTCCAGATTATTTACACATGGCGAGTTGTAATGCTGGAGTGGCCCCCCGAACCTTACAGGAGGGCAGTTGTTGGGTGTTTGGCTGTCAGCTAGCCATTGGGTCCAGGTCGTCGGATTCGGTGGCTGAGGTCACCTTGATTTTGAACAATTTCTTGTATAGTTGGATTTGATGATTTTTGAAATTGCGAGAATAGTCTTGTCGCAGAGTCTTGATAAATCTCTTCTATATTAGGCTGGTTGAGATCTTCTTTGAGAATTTTGTTTGAAAGATTGAATGGGGCTCCTATAGTGGTTCGTAAGCAAATCCTTATGAAGGCATCTATTCTTTTTTTATCCGTAGGTGTGATATATTTGCCCCAGACTGGTAGTGCGTACGTGATGATGGGTAGAATACAGGTTTTGTACAACGTGAATTTATGCTTTGTTGTTAAATTACTTTTAAAATTAAGCAGGCTTGATAGAGCTATTTTGGCTATCTTTGCCTTTCTTATGGTGTTTTGGACATGTAGGTTAAATTTTAATTTCGAATCCAAAGTGACACCAAGATACTTGGCATGGTCGGCCCACCTAATAGTGCTTGAGTTTACTGTCAAGTTGGTTTGTGGCTTGAATTTTTTGTTATCTCTTGGGGGAAAAACTATTGCTTGAGTCTTAGTTGGGTTAATGTCTAGTTTCCACTCATCGCACCATTTGATTATGTCATTTAGGTAGTTCTGAAGCTGAGTAACCAATAGGTCGACTGATTTAGAGTTAAATAAAATTGCTGTGTCATCTGCGAAGAGCTTAAGTTTACATTTAGAGTGCAGTGGGATGTCATTAATGTAAATATTGAAAAGGTAGGGTCCGAGGATAGAGCCTTGAGGTACTCCAGTCTGGATTGGCTTTGGTTCAGTTATAAAATTTCCTTGCTTGACTGAAAATGTCCTGCCCTGTAGGTAATTCTGCATAAAATTTATAATGTCACTTGGAAACTGGTGTTTTGTGAGTTTCTTTATAAGGCCATTATGCCAAACTTTATCAAATGCTTTCGCAAAATCTAGAAAGACTGCACCTACCACTTCCTTGTGGGATCTTCTTATCTGGATGTAGTCCATAACTGCAATGAGTTGGTGAGTTGTTGAATGCCCCCTTCTAAATCCGAATTGCTGCGGGATCATGAAGTTAGAGTTGTCCAAGTACCTCTGAAGTCTATGTAAAATAATTCTTTCGTAAATTTTGCCGATGGTGGGGAGGAGGCTGATAGGTCTTAGATCTTCAGGGGATTTAGCGGATTTTTTTGGAATTGGAATTATGATTGCATGCTTCCAGACTTTGGGGTAGTAACACAAGTGCAGTGCGGCGTTGAAAACTCCGGCTAGAAATACAATCCATTTGATGGGAAGATTCTTGGCCATTTGCGGAGTGATATTGTCATGGCCAGGAGCTTTGTGGTTAACTAAGTATTTAATCACTTCCTTGACTTCATTTGGTGTCGTCATTGTGAGCATTTTTTCTTGTTGGTGATTATAAGTTATGTTTGGTTGGTCTTCTTCTTTTTCCTTGGAGAACTGGTTGGAGAAGTGTTCTGCAAGTTCATTTCCGATTTCTTTGTCGGTCAATAAGGTTTTGCCGTTCATTACTAAATTTGAGATCCTTTCCGTTTTTTTCCTGGTAGGTTTTGTTTTTCTCCAGAAGTCCTTTGGGCTTGATTCAATCTTGTGTATGAATTGATTCCAGTTCTCGGTGGAGTCAGATTTGAGGGCTTTGTTAACTTTTCCCTGTAGGTTTAAATAAATGGCTCTATGGGCTGGATCCCAGGTTGCTTGCCATCTCTTACGAGCTTTATTCTTTTCTTTTATCAAGGCCTTGGTCGAAGGGTTCTGTTTTGATGAAGAGGATGATATAACCGTGTTTTTTGAGTAGCTGTTGTAGATTTTATCATTTAGTATGGTCACTGCTGAGTCAATATTGGCTTCCGTTTTCAAGGGTACTCTAGGAGGCGTACTGGAAATTAAGTCTTGTTGGAAGTGAACCCAGTTAGTGAGTCGGCAAGCCCTAGTCGTGAATTCATCCTTCGGGCAGGTCAGCTCTAGGATTACTGGGAGGTGATCTGAAGATAAGGCATCCAGGGTCTTAATCCTCGAAGTCCAGGGGATGTTTCTAAGAATTGCGATGTCTAGAAAGTCTGGATTTCCCAAAGGACTGTAGTGCGTGGGTGAAGAAGGTGCGACAATGTCCAGGTTTTCTTTTTCGGAAAAATTATGAAGCACGGTTCCACTATTATTGGAGGTTCTTGAGCCCCAAAGAGGGTGCTTGGAGTTCCAGTCTCCTGCAGCGATTACTGATTGATTATTCTCTAACAAGAGATTCAGATCTTCCTCCAGGAGTGGTAGATCGGGTTTCTTATAGATTGACGATATCTGCACTACTGCCCTTCCATCTGGTTTCATTAGTATTGTGGTGTTTTCCATGTTAGATGTTTGAATCAGCACTTTTTTATATTTAAGATAGTTTTTTAGAATTATTGCCGTTCCACCGCCCCTTCCAACGATTCTATCGTCTCTTATTGTCTGATAGTTTCTGAGTTTGAGGTCGACAGATGGTTTTAAGTGTGTTTCACTGAGCAGTGCCATGTCTATTGAGTTTTCTTCTAAAAACTGTAGGAATTCTTCTTTTTTGAGTTTGATTCCGTTGCAATTCCAGAAAACGATTTTTAAAGGTAATTTGCCTTTCATTGTAAGAAGGTTTTGATAATTTCTAATAACTTTTCGCACAGTTCCCTGGTGTCAGAACGAGTAGTTTTCTTTTTTGCAGTTTCAGCGTAACTTGCCTTTTGTTTTTCAGCAGTTGCTTCTTCTGTTTTAGTGGAGCTTGCTTGAGGTATGGTGTTAGGGTAGTTTTGTCTGGGAGGCTTTAGCTGCTGTTGTTGTGGCTTCGGAAAATTTGGGCATCCGCGGTAATTGGCTGTGTGCGCCTCTCCACAGTTAGCGCACTTTGGTGGGAGCTGTTTCGAGTTTCTTGGACAATCCTTCGAATGGTGTTCTTCAGCACACTTGACGCATTTGGGCTTCAAAAAGCAGTTTAGCTGGCCATGCCCAAAACCCTGGCAGTTAAAGCATTGGGTCACTCGTTTTGTAGTCCTGAATGATTCCACGACTATTTTTTGATAAAGTATTTCGGTTATTCCATAGATTCGTTTATTTTGTTCATTTTTCGGTAGCTCTACTAGGACTATATTCATCGGTATTTTGGTCGATTGTCTATGGAGTCTTTTGACAATGACCTCAGTGAAGCCCATTGAGACCAGTTCAGTTACGACGTCTTCTTCTTTGAAGGCTGTTGATACCCCCTTCAATACCACTTTTAGCGGTTTTTCCTCCTGTAGTCTGTAGGAATATCCTCCATTATTTTTCTGTACATATTCCCTGATTTTTTTGAAGTCGCCTATGTTTTTCGATTTAATTATGTGCTTTTTGCCAGAAATCGTGACTTGGAATGGTTCCATGCACAAGTCTTTTAGTTCTTGGCAAAGAAGCTTCCAATCTGCTACATTTTCTGCAATAACAGGAGGAATTCTCGGTTTTTTCACGTTAGTGACTGTGGTCCATGGGCCATCGTTGTCGTTATTTTCTTCATCGTCTTGCGGTGGGTGAGCTGCGTTCATTTGTTGAGAAACTCCAGTGGCGGGACTTTGTTCGTCGATGTCCATTCTAGGCGTCTTCAGGTTACGCTCGCTCCTAGTTGGCGATCTTGAGTCATCCTGGGAGCCGCGAGTTCTCTTCTTTGATTGAACCGTTTCCTCAAGTTTATACTCGATTCCACATTTGTCTAGGATCTTCGTTATTAAGGAGGCTTCGATTATGCATAGTTTCTCGCCGGTTGGTCCGATCGTCGATTTAATTACAATCGGTGGCATATTATATTTTTTTGTTCTTAACCGGCCGTCAGCCGGGAGATCTCATTTATTCGGCGGGGGGGGGGGGGGGGGCAGGGAAGTCACGTGCTGCGCCGGCAGCCAATCGTCGCGCGCCGCCATCGCCCGCCTGAGTGTTCTAGAGGGCGCTGCTCGTGAGCTAAGTTGAATAATTTGAATATATAGTTTTAATAAATGATTTATATATATTTTAAAATAGCCTATCGTCATCCTCGTTATTTTTTACCTATGTATGGAAATTTTGGTTTGAATTAGTGATCTACTGCGAATTTGTATAGGAGTCATACAGACCAACATACAAACATACAAACATTCATTTTTATATATATAGATATCACTGCCTGACCTTTTATTATTTTTTTCTTACGTTTTTCTACATCTATATTAATAAAATGGATATTTCATAAGTGGACATCACTAAAAACTTTCGTTACATTGCATCAATTTCAACCAAATTTTCAACATTTATGTAAAACGAGATGGAGCAGGTTTTGCTTAACATCAAAATATATTTCCTAACATTAACATGCGTAACTTCGCTGTTATCGATTAAATACAAAAAAAAAAATCAACAAAGGTAATTTTATTTATATATAAATACAAAATTAAATTTCAACAGAGTTAATTTTTTTACATACTAGCTAATAATCTCAATCTAAAAAATATTCAAAACAAGCAATTTTAAGATAACACCATATGTAAAACAGTCGGCCAAGAAAACAACAACGATATTACATCTTTCTCACATATTCACACACAATCTTGATTAATAATTAAAACTAATCTTTAACATTGTTTATTATACTCCAACTTTTATGTCTACATTTGTTTTTAAATACCCAATTGTTTTATCATGTTTCTAATTTCGCCTAACAAATATACAAATTTATAGTGACCAACATATGCAAATTTAATCTTTGTTTTTATTTAACTTGATATCGTAAACATAACATCCATTGTAAGCATTTTTCTGTTCACCTTCCGTGGTTTCTCTTTTCTCTGATAGTTTTTAGGTGTAGTATATTTTCTTATTACTAGACTACAAACATTCCCTCGAAAAAAACCTGGGCGAAGCCGGGTACATCCGCTAGTAGTTTATATAATAAAAAAAGAAAAAGAGTGAGAAAAAAGAGAAGTTTCTATATGTGTCAAATTATTTTTTTGCTGCAAAAATGAAAAAGATAAGCTTTCGGAGATACATATCTGTTATTCAAGATGGCAAAGAACTGAACCAGCAAGACATCCTTTTTTGATTTGCATATCTGTTATAAAAGATGTTTAGATAATGAACCTGCTAAACCTCCAGGAACAGATATGTAAATAAAGAGGTTCTCCGATTTATATTTGCAGTAATAAAAAAATTGGCACACATGGAAACTCTTTTTTATTTTGAAAAATAAACGAGCACAAAAGTGAAATTATACTGATATCATGTTGTTATAAAATATGGGGAAAAAGCATCTCCTGTTTATGCAACTGGAAGTTACATATTGGTTGCGGCAGTTTTCGGAATAAATATAAACTCATCAGTGATTTTTTATTTATCCCAGAATAAATAAAAACGAAACGATATTAGTTGATAATTATTCTGAAAGATGGCGCAACCAATATGTAACTTTTAGTTGCACGATCAAGAGATGCCCTTTTTCTTATGTTCATTTACAAAGAAGCTATATACAATTATGTAAATTGAAGAAGGCTTCCCCAGCAATGCAGAGTCCTCCTCCAAATAATCAAAGGGTCTTCGTTATATTCCCTTACATCAAGGTTCTGGAAGAACTTGTAGATGGATGTCTTGGGTGACGTTAGAATCACCAGAGATGGCGTAATTGCCTCATGTTTAATAGTGTAACATCTGGCTCCCTTCTTCATAAGAGCCAATACAACGTAGACAAGGAAGAATTACTGGCCCAGGGGGACTGTGGGATCAAAGAAGAGGTCATCTGAGGAAGATATAGACGAATGGAGAACAGACAGTCACATCTGCGGTGTGAGAGACAAGTTGTCTCCAGGAGTATGGCCGTGATCCTGGATGTCAGACGACAGCTGTGGAAGATCCTTCTGGTGGCGGAGACATCCTTCATTCTACTGACAGCTACTGTCTCTACATAGAACTGACTTCTTGTTATTTAGAAGTCTTGTACGTTGACAACGACGGCTGGGAAGTGTCATAACAATAGATTAGATTATCTTACCAATTTAGCTAATTACACTACATTGTTGTGATGTGTTTTACAGAGTGTGTATACAGACGCGGTGTAGCTAGGGTGGTAAGCAATGTGCTGAATTATAAACATAATATAAACTACTATCTTAAAATACAAAAAGAAGCCATGCACCTCTTCCTTTAAAATAGGTAAAAAAAAGTATGTTACGTCTAGTAATTGTCTCTGCAATGACGTAGATTTGGTAGATCGACTTGCTATTATATCTGGATCGATGAAGGCCACAGCTTGAAAGTGTGATCTTTTAAATAGGCTTTCCTAATTGTTAATAGAGTTGGTTTGGAAGCTTTTTCACAGACTCAAATATTTATCAAGCTTTGAAACAATGGTCAATTTTTATGCACTGTTTCAAAACAATAGTTATGTCTTCTGCACAGATTCCAAATAATGGTGATTTATTCTGCTGCAGGTTCTAAAAATAATAGTCATTTCTTCAATACAGGTTCCAAACAATGGTCGTTTCTTCAATACAGGTTCCAAACAATGGTCATTTATTCCATACATGTTCCAAACAATGGTCATTTCTTCAATACAGGTTCCAAACAATGGTCATTTATTCCATACAGGTTCCAAACAATGGTCATTTCTTCCATACAGGCTCCAAACAATGGTCATTTCTTCCATACAGGCTCCAAACAATGGTCATTTCTTCCATACAGGTTCCAAACAATGGTCATTTCTTCCTTACAGGTTCTGAACAATGGTCGTTTATTCCATACAGGTTCCAAACAATGGTCATTTCTTCAATACAGGTTCCAAACAATGGTCATTTCTTCCATACAGGTTCCAAACAATGGCCATTTCTTCAATACAGGTTCCAAACAATGGCCATTTCTTCAGTGTATAATTTTTATATAACCCTATTTAAATGCTAAAATTTAGTCCTAATATAATTTCCCCTTTAACTTTCTTTGCTTTTTAATTCTATATCTATTTTTCTTTCCATATACAGTTAAACCTATCTATAGCGCCCCCTCTTGGGACTCACCAAAATAGGGTGCTATAGAGAGGGGGTGCTATAGACCGATCACTTTTAATGTAAATCGCATCGTACTACGTATTTAAAATCGGGCGCCATAGAGAGGAAGGCGCTATTTAGAGGGGGGGGGCTATAGACAGGTTTAACTGTATACACACACAAAAAAAGTTATAAATATATAATATTACTTTATGATTTTTGTACAGTTATAGGCTGTTATATACTGTGACACTATATTACATAATAATAATTGATTACATAACTTTGAGACTATAATGAATATAAAAACTATTTTACATATTATTATAAATGTACCTAGAGAGAGACAGGCATCTTATTATTATTTTATCTATTATATTAAATATAAATAAATGTTTATTTTCCTGAGAACATTTTCATTAGAGGGGGTGACAAAATTAATCAACAATATTCAATACAGCCTACACACTCTCTTTATTTTAATCAAGAACACACAGAAGGTTTTGGAGATGAAATTAATATTTACATATGTTCTTTTTTACATAATCTCCCTGCGCAGTTTGTAAACACATAGTCCTCTTTCTCTCTTTTCTGAAGGAGGGATCGTAATATATTAAATATAATTAATATAAAGAGAAAACGCCATCTTACAGGTTAGTTTCATAATTTGAGTTGTAAATTATTTACATACTTTGCTTCCAATGTTTCGCGATGACACTGTCGTCCTTTACATGGAATTATTTGTTTGCTGCTGTTTACTTTTATACAAATTCTGAATGATCTGGTGTTTTCAAAGTAGGGAGCGCTTCGATACTCCAAACAACGAGATATTTTTACATGGTGTTGTTTTTTTGCTTATCCCTAATACACGTGGTACAAGCCATGATAATCATGGTGGGTAGAAGTAGGCGACTGCTTTTACTGTAAGTGCCACACATGTCTACACATGTGGAAAGGCAGTTCGACTTTGCACTTATAAATTTACCAGAGACCCGTTTGGTTACTTGCACTCGCTGGCGGGGTTGGACTTTTGCAAGAATCGGGGGCCATTGGAGCATTTTTTTTATCAGAAAAAAGTGCCCAATGCGGGAATCGAACCCGGGTCGTAGCGGTCAAAAACCAACGGTTTAGACCACCCTTCCACCGACCCCCTGAACTTTGTAGGGTCATCCACCTTGATTCCTTCCTTCTGTGTGTCGTACATCGTATCAATGTTACAAAAGTAATGGTACTATAGTACATAATCTATTCAAAATAAATGTTAAAATATCAAATATATTGTCTTGAATATATGGAGGGGCGCATCAAACATAATATATATATTTTTAATTATCCCTAGTACACGTGGTACAGGCCATGGTAATCATGATGGGTAGTTAGCGACTGCTTTTACTGTAAGCGCACCACATGTCTACACATGTGAAAGCAGTTCGACTTTGCACTTACAAAAACATGATGTAACAACATACAGTAGAACCTCCATGAGAGGACACCTCTCTACAAAGGAAAGTTTTCATCGCCCAAAATACCATTTTTACTATTTAGCAACTCTCCAGTAAGAGGACACCTCTCACTAAAGGACACTTTGGCTCTGCAACTAGCTTTTGTCCGTTACAGAAAGGTAGTTCTACTGTAGCAACTCTCTGGTAAGAGGACACCTCTCCTTAAAGGACACTTTGGCTCTGCAACTAGCTTTTGTCCGTTACAGAGAGGTAGTTCTACTGTAGCAACTCTGGTAAGAGGACACCTCTCCTTAAAGGACACTTTGGCTCTGCAACTAGCTTTTGTCCGTTATAGAGAGGTAGTTCTACTGTAGCAACTCTCCAGTAAGAGGACATCTCTCCCTAAAGGACACTTTGGCTCTGCAACTAGGTTTTGTCCGTTACAGAGAGGTAGTACTACTGTAGCAACTCTGGTAAGAGGACACCTCTCCCTAAAGGACACTTTGGCTCTGCAACTAGGTTTTGTCCGTTATAGAGAGGTAGTTCTACTGTAGCAACTCAGGTAAGAGGATACCTCTCTCCCTAAAGGACACTTTGGCTCTGTAACTAGGTTTTGTCCGTTACAGAAAGGTAGTTCTACTGTAGCAACTCATGTAAGAGGACACCTCTCCGTAAAGGACACTTTGGCTCTGCAACTAGGATTTGTCCGTTACAGAGAGGTTGTTCTGCTGTAGCAACTCCGGTAAAAGGACACCTCTCCCTAAAGGACACTTTGGCTCTGCAACTAGGTCCTTTACAGAGAGGTAGTTCTACTGTAGCAACTCCGGTAAAAGGACACCTCTCCCTAAAGGACACTTTGGCTCTGCAACTAGGTCCTTTACAGAGAGGTAGTTCTGCTGTAGCAACTCTGGTAAGAGGACACCTCTCCCTAAAGGACACTTTGGCTCTGTAACTAGGTTTTGTCCGTTACAGAAAGGTAGTTCTACTGTAGCAACTCCGGTAAGAGGACACCTCTCCCTAAAGGACACTTTGGCTCTGCAACTAGCTTGTGTCCGTTACAGAGGGGTAGTTCTACTGTAGCAACTCTGGTAAGAGGATACCTCTCCCTAAAGGACACTTTGGCTCTGCAACTAGGTCCTTTACATAGAGGTAGTTCTACTGTATATGGTGTGCTAAAATAAACACCTCTACCTTCAATTATACATTAGAACGATGACACTGTACATCACTCTGGTAAAAACTTTACTAGTGATGATAAAGAATGAGCCTCAACACCAGTTTTGGAAAATTCAGACAACAGCCAACAACCAGTATACCATGGTACCAGGCTATGGCCCTCATCAGTACAGGGACGGCTTCACAACATCCTACGAAAGGAGTTATGGAATCGGTAGAATTTACCAATACTTATGGTGTCCTGTTCTCTTGATATAGATGTAAATTTTGCCGGGAGGAAATTGATCTAAAGAGACATTGATCTAGGTGGACGCTTTTCAGTTTGCCAAAGCTGGTGTTGTGGCTTTGTCACCGACCCGAGGCCGCTGGTTGCGGCGACGGTCAATAGATGGCGTCTGGTTTTAGACGTCTATTTTGACGGGAGAGGTGACCCTTGTCTCTTTAGATGTTCTCTTGATATTCATGGGAAATCTGGTATAAGACGAAATAGGTCTTAATTAAGGTTTGTTGTATGTAAAGAAATTCATATTCTAATTATTAAAAAAACATCTTTAGAGTGTTTTTATTTTAACACAATATAATGAAAACGAATTTAGCAAGAATCTCACAACATAATGAGAGAAAGAGATAAAAAAATTAATTCTCCATCTACTGATGAAGCCCTATCATTCTAAGCCTTTCTTTTTCTCCTCCTTACTTGTTAGCATGGTCCATGGTCCAAGAATTTTAATCAAATTTACACTCGGTGAAGAAATAGCGGGGGCTCAGTCTCAAAAGGAGTAATCCCTTTATGGTTGTACAGGGATTATGCAAATTTGGCGCCCTCCTGTCCTTATATTACATTCCTGTTATCTCCACGTGGCGCTTGTTTTTAATAAATACCAAGTCCTGGACAAGCTACATGCACTTATAACTTGTATGTTCATGGAGTTTTTAACCTTTTTTAATAGTCCAAAACTCTTTTGATTTGAAAGATCAATTAATAATGATTAGCAGAATATTATGCATTGCTTATGTAATTGAGTACCATAATTGCATATATTAAATAATTCCTAATCAATGTTATAAAACATTTGTTTTGCTAAGATAATTATTCCACTTAATCTTGGTATCTTATAATCTCTTTCAAACATCTTTTCTATTAGGTACTTTTTAAATACATTAAAACTCATTATACATAAATAAATATATATCTTATATACATATGATCAAAAGGATCCCACACTGAGACTATAACTTTATTTATTTAAAAAACAAACACATTTTTAAAAAAGTTTTCAAAATAAGACGCTCTCTCTCCTGCATCAAATGCACCTTTGCCATATTTATAACCATTTCCACGGCCGCCACATGACCACATCTAAGGCTGCCATAGAACCATTTCCACGGCCCCCACATAACCACATCTAAGGCTGCCATATAACCACTTTCACGATCGTCATATAGCCACATCTAAGGCTGTCATATAACCACTTCTAAGGCCGCCATATAACCACTTCTAAGGCTGCCCTATAACCACATCTAAGGCTGCCATATAGCCACTTTCACGACCGCCATATAACCACTTCTAAGGCTGCCATATAACCACTTCTAAGGCTGCCATATAACCACTTCTAAGGCCGCCATATAACCACTTCTAAGGCTGCCCTATAACCACATCTAAGGCTGCCATATAACCATTTCCACGGCCGCCACATAACCACTTCCACGACCGCCAAACAATCTCCCTCAAGGCCGCCAACGAGGGTTAACATCAAATTTATGAGGCGCAGCTTATTTGGGCGGCCGTTTGTTACGGGAATTATCCAGGGAATCCCGCCACCGCCGCTGTCCCGCCTAATTTGCATAATCCCCGCTCTTCGTTAACTCCTCCATGTAGTCATCCCGAATGGGCCGTAATTCTTGAGTCGCCATTTTTTATAATTGCTTCGCGTTCTATAGTTTTTTTTTTGAAGCGGAGTTTGAAATAAAGCGATGTGTGTACCCCGTTGTCTGAAGCCATTGTTGGGTACATTTCAAAAATGAGAAAGGAGAGGTTTCCGCGCGAAATACAGAACACAATATTTAATACCGAACAAGCGGAGAATAAAGCTTATTTTTGGTAAAAATACAAATGTATATATTAAAAATAAAGAGAACATATCCTGACCACGAGCACATGTGCTTTTATTGATGGCAGAGCGCCATCTAGTAGAGCAAAAATAAACTAAACGTTTATTTAACTTGCTCCGTATTATTTGGCCAACCCAATTTATATATAAAAAAATATATATATGTTATATAAAAGTATTATTTGAAATGTTATATTAAGATATTATTTAAAATGTTATATTAAGATATTATTTAAAATGTTATATTAAAATATTTTATTCAAAAAAAAAATTATAAATTCATAGATATAAATACTCTGTATAAATCGACCGCCAGAGGTCACGCTTTGCATATAAAAACTCGTTGTTGTTCTTCCCCGTTGGCCGACCCAAAACTTTGTAATTATGTAAATAATATTTTGTTTTATTTATTCTTACGCCTTAAGCCAGGCATTACTTTTATCAAATTATGTTATTCATATATATTACTTTAGTTCAAATAAAACAATCTCTCATATCAAAACTATTTTCATTATTTAACTTTTCAATATTTTAGCCACGACTGCACCACCATAACATAATCATCAAGATGATCCAAAACAACAGAAATCATATCTTTTTTTATATAATATAATATTAGTCGACAGGATATTTACCTGTTTATTGTTTCAAAATGACTAAAGCAAAAATTTCAAATTCAACTATGCAAATTCTTCAACTAAAAATAGTTCATTCACTAATATTCAAATTCTTCTCCAATCAAAAATAGAAATTTCACCTACAAAAATAGCTCATTTCAATCAAAAATAGATCATTTCAATCAAAAATAGATCATTTCAAACAAAAATAGCTCATTTCAATCAAAAATAACTCATTTTAAACCAAAAATAACCGATCTTCAATCAAACAATAGCCCAATTCAAGCAAAGATAGCCAAATTCAAGTCAACATGCCCATCTCCAAGCGGGATTAGACACTACAATCAAACATACCCATTTCCTACCATATCCAGCAATTTCAAGCAGCCTTCCCCCTTCCAACTCCAGCCATCGCATCTTCCGCCCTGCGTCAGTCATCTCCCGGAAAATCCACTCCAGCCATAACCATCCTTTTCAAGGTACTTTGTGTCTACCTTTTACTTATTTATCCCTTTTTAACTTTTAATCTTCATCCATTGTTTGCAATAGTTCTAAATCGCCTATTATAGTTATATACTCCTTTTTCAAATTGATTTTAGATACCAATTTTGCCATAGCTGTTTTTCCTTTTGAATAGAGCCACACCTTTTAATTATTTTAAACCTTTTATTTATTTGTATGATTAGTTCTCTCTTCTAGATATATTTCATTCTATATTTTATTTTAAAAACATTTGCAATTAAAGCATTTGCACCTTATCGTTTTTATAATTCTAAATGTAAAGCGGTCGGCCGGGAGGACAACAACAAAATAATATTACCTATTTTATCTCATCTTCAATATTTTATTAATATATCTTATACATTGTTTATCATATGACCACAATACCCTATAGCTTCACATTTCTATCTAATTTAAAAATCCCTAACTTTTGTAATTTTGATATTTTCTTATTTAATATCTTTCCACGTTATTATCAAAATTTGCATTTTTACCCCCATTACTTATTTCCCTGTGTTAATATCTCAAAGCGTACCTAACAAATATGTAAATTTAGCGTAGTCAACATATGTAAATTTTAACTTTTGTTTTTGTCCACCTTGATTCTTTTTCTTTAAATGATCATTCTTTTGCCCTACCATTTTTTTTAAATCTTTACATTTTCATAACTTGTTTTCACATTTGCCTTTTGTACATAAACTTTGTCCCCACTTCTTGCTTTTCACAAATGCCCTTCATTCTTATTATCATGTGTCAATTTTATTATTTATCTTCCCTCATCTATTGGTTCACCATAAGCCAATACGATGATGGAACACCAATTTATTTTTTTCTCTTTGCCACATTTTCACTCTTTACCCCAATTTTCATTCTTTACCACAATTTTCACTCTTCACCACAATTTTCAATCAACCACATTTTCACTACTATTTTTCTTTATCATTATTCATATTATTAATCATTTTGTACTTTCCTGTCTATTGGTTACCATATAAAAAACCAATATGATATGTGAATATCATCTCTCACGTTATTTTCTTTCTATCATCATTTTATCTTTTTTTAAACTATATTTTTTATCACTTGACTCTTAATTATCCCATATTATTCCTTTCACAGGGGGGAAATGTTATATAAAAGTATTATTTGAAATGTTATATTAAGATATTATTTAAAATGTTATATTAAGATATTATTTAAAATGTTATATTAAAATATTTTATTTAAAAAAAAAAATTATAAATTCATAGATATAAATACTCTGTATAAATCGACCGCCAGAGGTCACGCTTTGCATATAAAAACTCGTTGTTGTTCTTCTCCGTTGGCCGACCCAAAACTTTGTAATTATGTAAATAATATTTTGTTTTATTTATTCTTACGCCTTAAGCCAGGCATTACTTTTATCAAATTATGTTATTCATATATATTACTTTAGTTCAAATAAAACAATCTCTCATATCAAAACTATTTTCATTATTTAACTTTTCAATATTTTAGCCACGACTGCACCACCATAACATAATCATCAAGATGATCCAAAACAACAGAAATCATATCTTTTTTTTATATAATATAATATATATATATAAATATATATATATATATATACAAATATATATCAATATCAGTATCACTTTAATAGGAAGATAAAAAAAATGCAATTTAACGGCGGTATGGTAGATTAAACTGGCGAAACCGCTGGGAGGGTTCACCACTGATGAGCCAGTCTCTCCCATTAATTTTTCCATTGCAGTAAGGGCAGTAGAAATCGTTTAATTATTTTAAAAAAGAATCATACGCGTCTATAATTCTTTTCTAATTTTCATAACAGATGGCGCGCTTATGCATCATAATACTTGTATATATATATATATGTAATATGATGCAATTGCTATTACACTATATTATTTGATGTATTACACTGTTGTAGAATCCTGTCGACTTAACCGTTCTGTGGCAATATTGTGACGAAGAAATAATTTATTAATTAAATTATTCAATGAAACTATTCAACAGATTATATAAATATATATTAATCTTTTATGTAAAATAATTATCAAAATATCTCTTTGCTTGCTTGCTCAAGATTCTCTAGCTGTAAATAGTTTTTGCTGACTTGTTAATAATTGCCGACTTGTCGCCGTGACGTCATCAATAAATACTTTTACATCTTAGGATATTTCAAGGCTTGATTTCTACGCTACAACTGGTGAAGAAGCTGGATCGATACCCATTCAGAAAATATATCAATATTCGGTTGAGCAAGAAGAAACAACCATGACCATCAAGAAAGAAGCAACAAATCAGGTAGGTTCATTTTTTATACAACATCTACCTAGAAACCCCTCAATGTTCTCTGGTGAGGGTTCTGAAGATCCCCATAACTGGTTGAAAAAGTATGAACGTGTGGCGAAGCATAACCAATGGGATGAAACACTTTGTCTCGCCAACGTTTACTTTTATTTGACCGGCACTGCTCTCAAATGGTTTGAGAACAATGAGGAGAGCATCCTGACATGGACGGAGTTCATGTCCCAGTTAAAATCAGTTTTCGGAAAAAACGAAAACTTGAGGTTACGAGCAGAGAAAACCTTAAAAACTCGCGCACAATTAAAAGGTGAAAGCACCGAATTTTATATTCAAGACGTCCTGCGCCTCTGCAAAGAGGTAGACCCTCATATGAATGAGCAAGATAAAATATCCCATTTGATGAAAGGGATAGCAGAGGAGCTCTATCAGGCACTTCTCCCAAGAGATGCACATACCACTCAACAATTCGTCACCGAGTGTCGCCGCATTGAAGCGCTACATTGTAAGCGAGTGACCCCAACCAGGTACGAGCGACTACCAAATGTGGCGTCTCTCAGTGATCATGATGACAGGGCAGATCTGTCATCTATGATTAGGCAAATAGTTCGCGAGGAGGTACAGCGAGCATTAGCCTCTCCTAGAGAAGAACCAGAAATTTCTGCAATTGAACATATGGTGCAGCAAGAAATTGAAAAAACAATTGCGCCAATTTCTAGAAGTGTCCCTCAAAATAGAGCGCCAAGGCCATTACCAAGCCCTAGGTACGAGTTCCAACCCAGAAATTTCCAACCTAGACCGCAGCAGCCAAAACAATTAAACGGAAGACGCGATACCAACGAATGGCGAACCACGGAAGGTAAGCCAATCTGTTTCCACTGCGGACGCCCTGGCCACGTCGTGCGCTACTGCCGTGACAGGAGGAGAGAATATGAAGGAGAACAAACTTGGAATTACAAACAGAGAGATAGGCTAGAGCCTAGAACATTCTATAATTCTCGGAGCAGCCAAGAGCCCAACGACGACCTGCCAAGAGAAAATAGACGCCGCTACCGAAGCCCCTCTCCTCACACTGGCCGAAAAGGACAATATTCGTCTCCTGATAGAAGAGCCAGCCAGTCGCCTCGCCGTTCCCGTCAGGAAAACTAGAAGATGCGTCCTATTTTGGAGGTAAGGCTGCAAAATTTATAAATCCTCCCTTATCGACTACATTAGAATTAAAAGAAAATTACATAGACATTAAAATAGAAGGAAAAATGACGCGTGCCCTCGTCGACTCAGGAGCCTCATATTCTGTCATTTCTGAGAGGTTCAGACTCAAACTAAAAAAAATAATGTTTGCCGAAACTGACGTCACATTACGAGTAGCCAACGGTAAAATTGTAAGACCAAAAGGACGCTGCACACTGAAACTGGACTTGAATGGACTACAGGAAAGCTTTGAATTTGTCGTTATGGAAGACTGTAGTCACGAAGTTATTCTTGGTTGGGACTTTTTGAAGTTATCTAGGGCGATAATTGATTCAGCTGACGACACACTCTTCTTAGAAAAATGTCTTTTTGAGGATACCCCTAAGAACATCTCACCTCTCTACTCGGAATTGGAATATAGAATCGAACCCGCCTCTATTCAGTTAATAGAAGTAGCAAGTCGTGACATTCCTAATGACGCAATTGTGGTGGCAGAATGTCGAAAAGAGCTATTGCTGGAAAGAGAACTAACGGCTCCCTCCTCTGTCATTTCACTTACCAATAACCGAGGTAAACTTTGGGTGGTGAATTGGAGTCCATATCCGAAACTAATCCCACAGGGGATGCATGTAGCCGATAGTGCTGTCATCGAAGATAGTCAATTATGTACTCTAGCCGATTGTAACCAAGTTGAAACAGAGGCGGAACATTCTGAAGACCCAAAAACCTCGGAATTTTTTATAGATGATTCGCTTGATGAATCTCAAAAAGAAAAATTAAGAAATTTGCTAAAAAACTATACAGATATTTTCGAATTTAATAAAAGAAAACAATTCAAGGACGTCAATGTTAAACACCGAATTAACACTGGAGACCACCTACCGACCAAACAAAGACCTTACCGAGTTGCACCAAGAGAACGCCAAATTATTCAGGATGAGGTAAACAAGATGGAAAAACTTGACATCATTCAGCTTTCTGAAAGTCCGTGGGCCTCACCTGTAGTATTGATAAGAAAAAAGGATGGAAGCTGGAGATTCTGCGTCGATTACCGCCGCCTTAACAAAATAACAAAAAAGGATGTCTACCCTCTCCCAAGGATCGACGACACTTTAGACTGCTTACGGGGAGCTAGATTTTATTCTTCCATGGACCTCCAATCAGGGTACTGGCAAATCGACGTAGAAGAATCGGACCGTGAGAAGACAGCATTTATAACTCCAGATGGACTGTACGAGTTCAAAGTAATGCCATTTGGGTTATGTAATGCTCCAGCTACCTTCGAACGAATGATCGATAATCTTCTGAAGGGTCTTAAGTGGACTATTTGCTTGTGTTACCTCGATGACATCATCGTTTTTTCAGATGGCTTTGAAGAACATCTAAGACGCCTTCAACTTGTATTAAATTGCCTTAAGAAAGCCGGATTATGTCTCAATTCCAAGAAATGCAAGTTTGGTGCAAAAACTATCACGGTTCTTGGACATGAGGTGAGTGAAAATGGAATTCGTCCCGACCAAGAAAAGATTCGAGCAGTCCGCGACTTCGCTACGCCAAGGTCATTGAAGGAAGTTAGAAGTTTTCTTGGCCTTTCATCCTACTACCGCCGCTTCATACCCAATTATGCCCACGTAGCCCAACCCTTGAATGACCTTTTGAAGAAAGACTCAGCATTTAATTGGAACCAGGAAGAGCAAAATGCATTTGAAGCTCTCAAGTCAGCGTTAATTTCCGAACCCGCTCTTGGACATTTTGATTACTCATCCCCAACCGAAATACACACTGACGCAAGCAACTACGGAATAGGAGCAGTATTAGTGCAGATACAAAAGGGAAAGGAAAGAGCCATTGCTTATGCATCCAGAACCTTAAATAAGGCAGAAAAAAATTATTCAACCACAGAAAGGGAATGCCTTGCCATCATTTGGGCTATCAATAAATTCCGACCATATGTCTTTGGACAGCCGTTCACTATTGTTACAGACCACCACTCTTTATGCTGGCTGACCAACCTCAAAGACCCATGTGGGAGGTTAGCAAGATGGGCACTTCGGCTGCAAGAGTTTGACGTCACTGTCGTGTATAAGAGCGGAAGGAAACATCAGGACGCAGACTGCTTATCAAGAAGTCCATTAGAATACAGTGAAGATTTGGAGGAAGATATTCCAAGCATAGTGACTTTGCAGAACTTTATCGAAGAGCAGATGAATGATCAAGCTCTTAGAAAAATTGCTGACCAATTACAAAGTACTCCTAATAATACCTTTGTAAAAATCGATAACACGCTCTACAGAAAAAATTATGATCCAATGGGGAAACCATGGCTTTTGGTGGTTCCACGCCATTTAAGGCAGGAATTACTGAAAAATTTCCATGATTCACCCACTGCTGGTCACCTCGGATTTACTAAAACCTATGACCGAATAAGAAAAAAGTATTACTGGCCCGGAATGTATAGAACGGTTAGAAAGTATGTGGCACACTGTTCAGATTGTCAGAGGCGTAAACATCAGCCCCAACTCCCCTCAGGGCACTTACAGCCAATACCTGTTCCTGAAGTTGCTTTTGAAAAGGTAGGAATGGATCTCCTGGGGAGATTTCCAACATCAGAAGGTGGCAACCGTTGGATTATTGTATGTACGGACTACCTAACGAAATATGCGATAACTAAAGCCCTACCCACAAGTGAATCCATGGAAGTTGCCAAATTCTTCATTGAAGATGTCATCTTAAAGCACGGCGCGCCGAGGGAATTAATCACGGATAGAGGAAGGAACTTCACATCTTCAATGATAAGTGATCTGAACAACCAGTGCAGAATAACCCATCGGAAGACGACCGCCTATCACCCCCAGACAAACGGCCTCACGGAGAGGTTGAATAAGACCATAGCAGACATGCTGTCCATGTATGTAGATGTCAACCAGAAAGATTGGGACAGGATTCTTCCATTCGTTACATTTGCATACAACACAGCAAAACAAGAGTCAACTGGGTTCACCCCATTTTTCCTTGTACACGGGCGTGAAGCCGAGACTCCACTGGACGTGTTATTCCCCAAGTTATTGCCAGAAGACGACGATTTCATCCAAACTCTAGGGGCAAGAGCCGAAGAAGCACGAAAACTGGCACGTATCCACTCCATGAGATCTCAAGATAGCAATAAACAACGCTATGACGCCCATCACAGAAATATAATTTATCAGCCTGGAGATCTTGTATGGATCTTTATCCCTGTGCGTAAAGTGGGATATTCGGAGAAACTAATGAGACGTTACTTCGGCCCATACAAAGTAACCCGAAAAATATCTGATGTGACCTATGAAGTTGAAACATTCGGAAACCAGCAAGGTCGTCGTAAAACAAAAGATTTAGTTCACATTTGTAGGATGAAACCATATTTAAACCCAGAGGACCAGGAGGACCACCTAGAAGAGGACCCAGAAGATGACTCGACAAACTTCCAGGAAGAAGACATCCCCACTGAACGAACACAACAACCACAGACCCGCGTAGAGATCTCAGGCCCTATCACCCGTTCTCGAGCCTTGAGACTGAGGATGTAAGTCTCCTTCTGAGCATCGGGTCGATGCTCTTTATAGGAGGAGGCTATGTGACGAAGAAATAATTTATTAATTAAATTATTCAATGAAACTATTCAACAGATTATATAAATATATATTAATCTTTTATGTAAAATAATTATCAAAATATCTCTTTGCTTGCTTGCTCAAGATTCTCTAGCTGTAAATAGTTTTTGCTGACTTGTTAATAATTGCCGACTTGTCGCCGTGACGTCATCAATAAATACTTTTACATCTTAGGATATTTCAAGGCTTGATTTCTACGCTACAATATCGTTGCGGAATTTCTTGTTGTTCGATTTGAATGGTGAGGATTGGTTGAAGCGCAGTCGTTGAGTGGTAAGTGAAGCACACAGTTAGGAATAATCAGGACACATGATGAGGTTTGAAAATAAAAGGCAACTGGATTGGAGGGAAGAAAGCTTGAGAAGAGCTGAGCGATTTGACTTATTAATTAGTTGATCACATGGCGATGATTGGATTTAGATGAAATGAGCGGAGAGAGAGAGATCTCTAGAGTAGATGTTATCTTGTTGGAAGCGAAGGAGCAACTGTCCGAACTCGGCGAGAGCCACTGAACAACTGTAGGTGTTGTTCCTATGAGAGCGAAAACGTAACTGACCATTCTTGCTTTCCGATTTAACACCAAGACTCAGTTTCTCTCTGATTGGTTGAGAGATGATCACCTGATCTTTCCCTATTGGTTGACCTATTTAGATGCTATCTTCTGATTGGCCGGCGGCTTCCTTTGGTGTTAGTTACGCCCGGCCTGGGTCAGGAAGTGTCGTGTTTGTTCGACTCTATTTACTTCCGCGGCTATCAAAATACGTCCGGTTCTGTCAGGAAGCATTGGGTGTCTCTCGATTAATATAACTTCTGCGGATACTAGATACGTCCTGTTTTTCCAGGAAGTGTTGGTTTAAACTTAGCTCGCAGGGACCCGGGGTCAGAAGGTTAACTGCGTCGTTATTAATAAATATGCTCTCCTCTAGATTTGCTTCCTATGTCTTTTGTTACTTTCTTTCCTCCAGTTACCTTATTTTTTTATTAAATCTTTGAAAATCATACATGGTACATACATAGTGGGTCGGGGTTGCATTTAATTATATACAAATTATGACAGATGCGCCCCCTACATGTGAAGAATTCAAGAAGGGGTTAGCCTGAGAGAATTCTGTAAAGTGAAAAATAATTTTGTGGGAAAATTAGTTGTGGGTATTGAGGGGCTATATACAAGCATTGCTGGTGACATAAAAGTAAGTTAGAACGGTGTTGATGATATAGGTTGAGTATAATTAATAGAAATCAAAAATTTTTAATTGTAAGAAATCAATGAATGCTATGGTACATAGTGGGCTAAAAAAGGAAAATGTGCCTAAACGAATTCTACTCGAGATAAGAAAGGAGATCGAGGGAGTTCTATTAAGGTTTTTGAAATCAAAATAAAAACAATATAAAAATAGTTGAATGAAATCAAAATTGAATGTTTTTGGTTGAAAAAGAAAAATTATTTTGTTGCATGGTGATAAGGGAAAATGCCTAGTTACTTTTTGCTTGAATTTTGGAAAAGAATTCGAGGGAATTTCACAAGGTCTTTTGAAATCAAAATAAAATAAAATAAAAGTTTTTTGAGCGAAATCAAAGTTGAGTGCTTGGTTGAATGGTGAAAAAAAAAAGGAAAAATGCCTAACCATATTCTATTCGAGATTGGGAATGAAATCGAAGGAATTCTATTAGGTCTTTTGAGAAATCAAAAATAAAAATAAAATAAAAGTTTTTTGAGCGAAATCAAAGTTGAGTGCTTGGTTGAATGGTGAAAAAAAAAAAAAGGAAAAATGCCTAACCATATCCTAGCTCGAAATTGGGAATGGAGACCGAGGGAATTCTATTAGGTCTTTTGAGAAATCAAAAATAAAAATAAAATAAAAGTTTTTTGAGCGAAATCAAAGTTGAGTGCTTGGTTGAATGGTAAAAAAAAAAAGGAAAAATGCCTAACCATATTCTAGCTCGAAATTGGGAATGGAGACCGAGGGAATTTTATTAGGGCTTTTGAGAAATCAACATAAAAATAAAATAAAAATAAGAGTTGAACGAAATCAAAGTTGAGTGCTTGGAAAAAAAAAGAAAAATGAAAAATAAAAAGGTTTCAACAACAAAGGGTGATTTAATGTTTTTAGTTTAATCGAAAGCCAGTGAGTTTTCGTTGATAATTGAGTTGTGGCAGTATAAGCTAAGTGGTAAATAGAATGATAATTGATAAATAAAAATGATAATATAAACTAATTGAAAAAAAATGATAATTAATGATTAAAAGTGGTAATAAGTTGAATAAATTGATAAATTGATTAAATATTTAAATTTTAATTGAGAGAAAATAATGAAAATGATTGATATGAAAAATAAGGTGTATTGGTTGGAACCCTTTGGTATCTACATGCCCTGATCTACATGTATTGGTTGCTCCATTTTGCCCTATAAATGTTTTATTTGCTCAATTATGCCCTATAAATTTTTTGTCTCATCTGTAGTGACACTTAGGTGAAAAACGTGATTCTAGCCCTCAAGTGCGTTTATGCTGTGTGTACAGGAGACATGGAAATCTATATAACCTTTATGTGTAATTTTTTGTCTTTGTGTGTGTGTTGTGAAAAAATGTTAGAAGTCGGTTGTGTAAGAAATGTGTGTGTGAATTCTATGTGTTGTCTCGTGGATGTGGAATTGGGTGGTAAAAATCGATATGTAGACTCGAACTGGAATCAAAAATCGGTGGCATAGCGAGGTTCCCAGTTGACCTCAATAGGGGATCTTCTCATTGTAATTAGAGATACGGAAGTGGGGTGTGTCGGGCAAACGAGAGGGAATGAAATTGGAGATTGGACGAAGGCGCTCCGCTTTGTTTACAGAGGCCGAATTTAACCGCCGCGGACTACACCTCCTGTCGTGGTGTCTCAAAATTCTCGTTTCCTGCCGTCTATTTATTTTTGGTGCGGCTCAGATCTTGTTTTTGGAGCGTGATTTCTCCGACACTGGTTGGTCATCTTTCAGTTACTGTTATCTTTTCGGAGTTTATTTAGATTTTCTGCGAAGATGGTTCCTAAAATTATGAGAAGCTTTATAAATGTTTGTCCACAATGAAGAACTGCTTGTCCAAAATTAAAAACTGCCTGTCCAAAATTAAAAACTGCCTCTTGTAGTTTGAAAATTTTCTGAGCGGGCATGGTATAGATGAGCAAGTAATTGATGACTAAAATTGGGATACAGTTGTATGGCAGAAGTAACAAACAAAGGATAAGAATCAGATGAAATATAGGATATTGCCCCATGTTCGTCCATATTTTTGTAACTGGGGACTCTGAAATATTTGCTTGAACCTTATTAATTGTAGAATTTGAATGATTGGTAGGTTCGCAGTTCTCCTGTTTGATATCTTTAGGGAGTGGTGTGATATGATTGAACTGGTTGTCAGGTTTACAGTTCTGCTGTTTGATAGTCAATGGTTTTATTAGAGATATGTCGGCGGTAATTGGTTTAGGTTGAGATGTGTGATCGTTTCTCTGACGTGGATGTGGTAATTTTGACATTGTTTGTGTTGTGTGTACGCTGTGCTTTATGTACGAATTTTGTTTTGTTTTGGTGCCTGTGTCGGTATTTTTACGTGAAGGTTGGTTGTATTCATCGATTCTTCTAGCGAATCGGCAGGTGGGACAGGTTTTTACCTGTTTTGCGATGTCTTGTGTCATGTTCTGCCAATAATATTGTGCTGAGATGAGCCTCGTCATCTTGGAGATGTTTGGATGGTGGTGTTGAGTGTGTACGGACTTAAGGAGTCTGGTTGTAAGTGAACTTGGGACTATAGTTTTAAGTACTCCTTTTCGGGAGACGGTGCGCAGTTTATTGTGATCTATAGTCACGCGAGATTTTCCCGGTGGAGAAGACTGTTGGCTCTGTATGAGTGGCGCATCTAGAAAGCCACAAAATGGGATACGAGTTCCAACGTCCGTTTCATATTGTTGTACTCCATTTATGCTACGGACCTCATATTCGTATCTTGATAATCTTAACCTCCATCGAAACAATCTGCCTGACGGAGCTTTGATCTCTTTCAACCACTGCAATGCGGGATGGTCAGAAAATATTGTAAACTTTCTGCCATTTAGACAGGTGCGGAAATTATCCACACTTTCCACAATGGCTAGGCATTGTAGTTCCAAGTCTGAATAATTTCGCTCGTGACTACGTAGAGATCGGCTGAAATGTTGAACGGTGTATGTCTTCCCATCAGGGTAGACTTGTTTAAGAACGCCTGTAATGCTGAATGTTGAGGTGTTACAGTACACCTGGCATGGCAGATCTTCCTGGTAAAGGTGTAATGTGGGGTGTGTGGTAAGGTTTTCTTTCAGGTTAGTGAACGCTTTCTGGCATTCGTCATCCCAGACCCACATGACATCCTTTTTTAGAAGGTTGACAAGTGGTGTCCGCAAGCGGGCGTGGTCTGGAATGAACTCTTTATAGGCGTTCACAGCTTTTAGGAAAGATCGTAATGTTTTTCGATTGTGTGGTTGTTTGGTGGCGTGAATTTTTTCTATGTTTTGTGTAGACGGGATGATTGTGTTATTCTTAACGGTTGTGTGTGCGCTTGTTTGTCGTTGTTGTTGTCTTTTGGCGTGCGTGTTGCGTTTGTTGTGCGGGTTGTGCGTGTTTGTTGCGTGGTGGCGTATGGGTGCGTGTATGTTGTGAGGTACATTTGCGTGTTTATGGCGTTGCGAAGTATGGTCATGTGTGGATTTTGTGTGGTAAGTGGGTGAGCTGTGTCGGTGTACGGACACTTTTTTGGGCATTATTGGAATTGTAGGTTGGAGTCGTGGTGGCTTTATATGTTGTGGGCATATAGTACTGGTAATTGGGTTGAGTGAAAAGTTGTGTGGTGTGAGATTAGAATGGTGGCATGTAAATATTTGGGGTTTGGGCAATGAATGCAGGCAAGGGTTTCCATGTGTGAAAGCTTTGGGTGCTGTGCGAGTCCTTTGGGACAGGTTTTGGCCTAGCCCGTGCTTGCATTCATTTGATACATGTTTAAAGTGGTAGATGGTATTAGACAATGGGACGCCAAGTTGGAAAATAGTGCCGCGATTATAATTTAGTTTTAATTTATACTGATAAAGGGTTTTTAAGGTAAGAACTCCAAATGGCAAGGATGCATTTACCACGTGGAAGTTCTCTCTACGGGTTATTTGGCCTATTGTCAGAGGGAAAGTTAAATGTCCTATTATTTTCGTAAAACTATTTAGGGTGGATAGATCAAGGGAAGGTTTTTTAATACTTAAGTTGGGAAGTTGTGCTTTTAATCTATTGTATAAATGATACGGCAATATGTTCGAACCTGCGTCTGGTTCAATTAGAAAGGTACATGGTAGGTCCTGGGTCAGATACAAGTCCAAAGTCAATTTGATGGTGTCATTGGGTGGATTGCCTACCTTAATCTCGAAAGGTCTCCACTGTGGCGTCTTCGGCTTGGGGTGGCAGGCTTGGAATATCTGTTGGACCGGGTCGGGACTGTTTGCACTGTCCGCGCAATTGAAAGGGAAATTTAGTCATTTGTACTGCTTCCATTCGAGTGGACCGCGTTGTCGGTACACTGGGCCCGTGTCGCGTGGATTGCTTCCGGATGCACGGGTACGGCATGGCGGGTTGCGACTCCTCGGTGGGCGTCAGGTTGTTCGGACACGTACCGGCGGTGCGGGCGTCGGTTGCCCCGAGGGTGGCGCTCCGGAAGACCGTTTCCAGTTGCGGGGATCTTGCCCCTTGTAGCGCGGCGGTCAGTTCTAAAATTACCGTCGCCAGGGTGTGTCTTGTCGCTTCGTTCGTTGTCAGTCTCTTCTCTCTCGGTTTGTTATTGCCTTTTGTTTTGCTGGCGCCTGGGCTAATTTCCATAATCTTTATCCTGATTAAGCTCTATAATCTTTATCCTGTCGACTCTGTGTAATATGATGCAATTGCTATTACACTATATTATTTGATGTATTACACTGTTGTAGAATCCTGTCGACTTAACCGTTCTGTGGCAATATCGTTGCGGAATTTCTTGTTGTTCGATTTGAATGGTGAGGATTGGTTGAAGCGCAGTCGTTGAGTGGTAAGTGAAGCACACAGTTAGGAATAATCAGGACACATGATGAGGTTTGAAAATAAAAGGCAACTGGATTGGAGGGAAGAAAGCTTGAGAAGAGCTGAGCGATTTGACTTATTAATTAGTTGATCACATGGCGATGATTGGATTTAGATGAAATGAGCGGAGAGAGAGAGATCTCTAGAGTAGATGTTATCTTGTTGGAAGCGAAGGAGCAACTGTCCGAACTCGGCGAGAGCCACTGAACAACTGTAGGTGTTGTTCCTATGAGAGCGAAAACGTAACTGACCATTCTTGCTTTCCGATTTAACACCAAGACTCAGTTTCTCTCTGATTGGTTGAGAGATGATCACCTGATCTTTCCCTATTGGTTGACCTATTTAGATGCTATCTTCTGATTGGCCGGCGGCTTCCTTTGGTGTTAGTTACGCCCGGCCTGGGTCAGGAAGTGTCGTGTTTGTTCGACTCTATTTACTTCCGCGGCTATCAAAATACGTCCGGTTCTGTCAGGAAGCATTGGGTGTCTCTCGATTAATATAACTTCTGCGGATACTAGATACGTCCTGTTTTTCCAGGAAGTGTTGGTTTAAACTTAGCTCGCAGGGACCCGGGGTCAGAAGGTTAACTGCGTCGTTATTAATAAATATGCTCTCCTCTAGATTTGCTTCCTATGTCTTTTGTTACTTTCTTTCCTCCAGTTACCTTATTTTTTATTAAATCTTTGAAAATCATACATGGTACATACATAGTGGGTCGGGGTTGCATTTAATTATATACAAATTATGACATATATATTGTATATATATATATATATATATATATATATACCCAAAATACCATAACGTCATTGGTTTACTTAATAGTGGGGTTAGACTCGTACAAGAAAATAAATGACCCCATCACAACAATCTATTCGTTACTTCAATAAAAAGTGCTCAATTCTGATATCAAAAACAGATCCTGATCGTAGAAACAACAACAAAAAGTATATATATATGTCATAATATATACTCTTCCAGGAATAATAAAGACAAGCTACAGACAGCCCAGAGAGAGACGGGAGGGTCACTTAAGATACCAGCGACATTCCAAGGGGCGACCCCTGGGGTCCGTCAGTTAACACCTCTGGACCTTTAGGACAGTTGGGGATTGTGTGGGACACGAACGGCCGCCCGGCTGTGTCAGTTCCGTCTCTCTCCCTCTCTCTCTCTGGTTGCCTGGGTTCCTCTTCCAACTTGTGGTGTGATTATTTCTCTTCCCACCTTATAATACCACATATATATATAGCAGCAGAATAATATATTACCTTCTCTTTGCAAAGGAAGTCCTGGATCTTCCCGGTTGGTCTTGAGGATCACGTCATCTCTTCAGCGGCGAAGTACGCGATCTACGTTTTCTTCCTAGATCACGAAATACGTGGGGTCGCTGGAGACCCGGTGACGATCTTCCATCAAACTCTGCAGTTATGTGGCGACCGCACTTTGCTTCAGCGAACTGGGACAAAGCTTCAAAACACATACGGGCAGAAGCTTGGCGAGCACGTGTTGGGAGAACACTTCACTACGCATGCGCGGGCGTCATCCAGAACTTTCTAGCGGCTGGCTTCTTCCTACACACTTGATCTGAGACTCAGCGGTAAACAACAAGTCTAAAGCCGGCGGCCGTTATTTCAACCGTTGTTTCTTTTCTCTTTATAATTTCTTGCTTTAAATAAATTAATTTTAACTTTATCAGCAGCCTTTCCACAAGCCACACCAGCACATCACAACAACCATCCTACAGTTATATACAGTATTTTAAAAATAGAGAAATCCACACATAAATAAATCTTTAATTAAAAAGGCAGATATTGGATCAAAATAGCATTTATTTTACCAATATTTCATTTATCTTAAAGATAGAGGGCTGCCTGGCCGGCGGCATTCATATTTCTTGAAAATAAAGATACTTCGGCCAGTAAATCTTTTTATTACCTCGACGTTTCGATAAAAATCTTTTGTCCTCGTCAGGAGCAAACAAAACTTAAAACATTTAGCAAGGCGTTAAAAATCATTTCAAGAAATATTTCATTTGGCAGAACGCCAACCTTTATCAAAGTATTATAACACATCAATATGTTATAACACCTTGATAAAGGTTGGCGTTCAGCCAAATTAAATATTGGTAAAATAAATGATATTTTGATCCAATAATTGTAATTTTAATTAAACATATTTATCTAATTATTATATGTTAAAAAACAATAGTACAGAATGTGCACTTTTACATGTATTGACAAGATTTTAATTAAAAAATTATGTTAATTGTCAACACAAACGTAAAAGTTCATAAAAATAATTGATTGCAAATATAGAGAAATTTGAAATAAAATACAACAAAAAATCAAAACATGTTTAATTATCAATATCAAAGAAAAGAGAAATATATTTTTAAAAATTGACATATAATTAAGCATATGAAGACAAATATTTACAACACAAATGCCTAGTAAATAAAAACAAGAAAGCTTTTTCTACAAAAAAAAAACACAAGCACTACTGTCCATACTGAACCCTCCCAATATTTATCACTAGCCGAATGACCCGGGCAACGCCCGTGTTTTACCCGATTGAATGTTTTGATTAAAATACTATTTGTTACAATTATAAATTGGCGCCTTAAATAAATGCATATGTTAGTTAATAACTATAGCCTATGTGCTTTATCTGTCTATGTACTGTTGGCTTCCGTAGGCTGTCTTACAGGGAAAAAGAAAGAGAGGATTCCATTTGGTTATTAACTAATATATGCATTTATTTAAGGAGCGACCCGCTCCAACACAATAGTTACAAAAACGAAAAGGCGAGTGGGGGGGGGGGGGGGGGGGGGGGCATGATGGGGGGGGGGGGCAAAGGTGGCGTGACCATAGCCAACCAATAGGAGGGCGCCATTCCAGAAAAAAGCAAACGGTGACAGAGATGAAAACTGATGACTGATTGTTGATTAGGAGATGACGAATGACACTCGTAACTGTATATAGAATGGCAGTAAGGGGACAGTAGAAGTTTGGTTTATTTGTAAAAGAAACATCCGTGCTTAGTGATTTTATTTACTGCCTATAGATGGCGCGCTAATGCTCATTAATAAATGCATAATATTTACATATTGGATGGTGTAAATTTTTACGTTTTTATAAAATACATCCTACTTGTTACATGGAGTGTGTTTGACACATTTCTTTATAAAAACGGGTTGCTTGTTCTAATAAAGCCATGTCGTAATAATTAAAAATCCTTGATATAACATTATTTTAATTCTCTAATGTTTTTTAAATATCATTAGCTTAGAGCTCTCCATTGTTGAAAATTATAAATATATATTTTTATAAAGCTTCTTTTTAATATAATCAAATCTCATTTCTATACAGCTCTTATATTGAAATAAATAAAAATGCTATTCATTGCAGTATAAGGATTGTAAAAAGATAGGTTTTTATTTTGTATATTTAAAAATAAGCGTTATAAAAATATATTTATATAATTTTACATAATGTTTTTCACTTCACTAAACCTATTTCCACACAAAACTCTTAAAATCGTGTGTGAAAAAAAAATATACGAGTATACACTCATAGACAAAATTTTAAGGATGTTTTATAATTTAAGTAAAAGTATTAAATGTCGCCGGAGACAGAAGTTGTTCACACTTGGTTATCTCTTGTATATCTTCAATAAAGGTCACTGTAATATCTTTCAGAGTTATTATCTGAATCCTGATATACATGGTAAAAGGTACAACTTCCTTAAGTTTTGTCCATGAGTGAATATATACACAAAGGATCGCCTTATAAAAGCTCAGAGCGGTTCCTCGGCCCTGGAGAAGTAGGCGATCTGATCCAGATGGACCTCGTATCCAGTGAGCCAGCGCCCTCCTCGCCAGGTGTTGGTCTGGTGGAGCTCGTCCCGCCACCACCCCACGGGGAGGTACAGCTCCCGGGACGTCCGCCCCTGGTTCAGCACTGGCGCCACCAGCAGCTTGGAACCTACGAAGAACTGATCACGGATCGTCCAAGTGTTGGGATCTCTGGGCGCATCCCACCAGAGAGGACGTATCACTGGCGTGCCGTCACGTGCGTATTGTTCCAAAGCCTCTCGTATAGCCGGGAGCACCAGCTCCGTACGTACAGCTAGCAGGCGTCGTGCAGCAGCGAGTACCGTGCTGTTGAACGTGGGAGGCAGGGAGAACTCCAGGACAGGCATGAAAGCTGCCAGCTCCATCCAGCGTAGATAGAGTTCCTCGGAGACATGCGTGCCTGCAGGGAACGGCACGGAGTTCCCGCCTACACTACCGGGATCTACCAGCGGATAGCCCAGTAGACCATAGGTAAGCACTAGAGGAATGACTGACTGTAGACCCGCCCAGGTGGAATGTCTGGGAGACAGGAACACCGCCCCGCCTGCCAGAGATTGGGTCTGGAATCCCGCCGTTACACCGAACAGCGGACTGGAACGCTGCCCCAGCTGATGGTAATGGCGAAGATAGAGATCGGGATTGCTGAAGTTGCCGACGAAGAAGTACGGATTGGGAAGCACCGAGGAAATACCACCTTTGAAGACATAACCGTCCACTTTGTGTTTCTCGCGAAGTTTTGTGATTTCGCCGTGAAACCATACGGCAGAACGAGATTTGGTCAGTTCAATCAAACCGCACACTTGATTCCTCCATCGCACAAGCACCGGCGTCCCGTGGCCCGGGTTGGAGATGAAATACCGCTGGTGAACGCCATGCTCGAACGTGGCTGATCCCAAACAGACATAAGGATAGATCGGGATGATAATCTTGAATCCTTTATGATGAAGGATACTGAAGACATCCGACGTGCGGTTGAGGTAGTTGGATTTGAAGGTAAGATCGCCTTCCATTTTCTGCCACTTGGTATCCAGAAGGATGATGCCCGCTGGAAGACCGTGCTCCATGATATCATTGGCGTAGCTCCGCAGGGAGACCTTGTTGAGGCTCTCGTAAAGCAGGGAACCTGCCGACCAGACCGGGGTCTCCACGAAATCCAGCCGTGGCTTGACGAACGGCTGGGGATGGATCAGTTTGAGCATCCAGCGATGGACTGTCAGGACATCTGGGCCGGTGCAGACGGTGTAGTTCAGAGTGGGCAGCGAGTTGGAGGGATAGCGATATGGAAACTGATGTCTGGAGGAAAGACAGATCTCTCTTGATCCGTTAGTGTTGATTCTGAGGAATAGAGTCTCATCCGGCTCGACGAGGATGGCCGAACCACGGGAAGATACCCAATACCGCTCTAATAAACGTCCTAACTGGGTTTTATCCAGATTGCCAGTCACGAAAGGATAAAAGGTTTCATCGTTCTGCTGGAGGGGCCACGAGGCGTTGAGAGATTCCCCGAGGCCGTACCAGTAAGCGTCCTTCAGGTCTAGGCAGTCCAACAAGGAATGCTCGGAGGACAGACTCCGCCAGCGGATGTTGTAGCAAGAGATGTTGCCATGACGCTGGGAATGGATAGCCAGCCGTGCTCGGTACTTCCACTCGAGGCAGATGTGCGAGGCGCTGCACTTGTAAGCCTCGGCCCGCGGGGGCAGAGATATGCCCAGCCGTCCCCTCAGCACGGTGTCCCCCGTGTCGCGGAGAAGCGCGAGCTCGCGCCGTGCGTGGTGGAAACGTAAACGGTGGCCGATCTCGAGCTGCGCGACATGATCGTGGTACCATTTCCACGTGAAGGTCACCAGACAGATCGCAGCCGTCAGCAGCGCGGCTAGGAACAAGATCTGCTTGATCTTGGATTCCTTCGCCTGGTGGACGATCTTCAGCACTCTCTGGCCCTGGAACATACCACAGATTGGCAGCTTCTCACATACCTAGCAACGTGAAGAATAAAAGATTTACAAGCGATTTTATATAATTCATTGGTCTATTATAGCTTTAATTGCTTATACTACCAATTACCCCCTTTTGCGTGTTCCTTGTGTTATAATCATGAACATTTACGAACTCGGAATATGCAAATCAGGGCTGTTATTTCAGACTAACCTTGCATATTTCCCATGGTCGAAACAATAAAAGTGACTCCTTTCAAACTTAATTCTCTATATTATTGAAATTTCATCCAGTTAGGTCTCACACAAAATCAGTGGTATTTTGACGCGCAAAAGTCAAAACTCACTTTTATTTATATATAGATTATAACGTCAAAAATCTCAATATTACTTTCTATTTTATACAATTTCTCCATGAACCTCAATAACATAAACCACTTTTAAATAAATAACTTAAACCTCAAATTTCTCTCTATATAGTCATTTATAATTATATATATGTTATATTTAGAAAAATGATGATATATTATATTTAAGAATGAGAGATTTATGTTGTATTTTGATTGTTATTTAGAATTATTATTTGTTGCTAGATTTTGGTATACATGAGCATTTTACGATATTTTATGCAGTCGTGTGAATAATAAAATAGTTTTGATCAGATTTCTTTATTTGAGCTGAGGAATAAATATGAAAAACATAATTTTGTAAAAGTACCGCCTGGCTTAAGGCGAGTAGAACAAGGAAAACAATATATTATTTACATAATGTACAAAGATTTGAGCCGGCCATCGGGAAAGAACAACAACGAGTTTTTATATGCAAAGCGTGACCTCTGGCGGTCGATTTAACAGAATATTTGAATCTATGATATATAATTTTAAATAAAATAATATTTTTATATAACATATATATGTTTAAAAAGAAATAATAGATGGCGTTCTGCCAGCTAAAATGCATATGTGAGTGGTCAGAATATGCTTTTTTGTTTTACACATATATATTTTAATATATAAATAACAAAATAACTTTAGTTTCTTTCATAAAAAAAATATATATTTGAAAAGTACTTTAATTTGAGAGTTAAAAAAAAAAAAAAGGCAAACGATCCTAACAAAATTGGCGGGAAAAAAAAAGGGCGCCAAGTTAGCGCCTAGGGCCAGAGTAGCCAAATGTTTAAATATCTTTAATTAGAGAGTTTGAAAAGATTATTCTAAAAAAAATCAGAAGATCAATGCCTTACCATTAAAAAAAAAATCTTTCCCAATCCTCTAAACGCCGTTTAAAAAGGTGGAATTTTTTTTTGTTTTATAATCATCATTACCTTTTAAATCACTATCGGGGTCAAAAATCTTTATTTCTCCCTTACTCCATTTTTTTCTTAGATATTTTAATATTGCTTAAGGCAACGTCTTTTTTTCCAAATAGCAATTAAAATTTTAAGTTGTTTTATCTAAAAAATGGTTTGTGTTATCTTTTATTTTTATTTATTTTATAAACTCAATAGAAAATATATTGAGTGTTATGATTGTGTTTAAATAGCTATATTGTAGTTTTTCATTTAATTTATAGAGAATGAACTCTTTAAAAGGAAAGTAGGTGAAGGAAACGTCTATATAAATAAAGAAACAGATGGGCGCGCTAATGCACATAATATAATTGTTCCAATTAAAGACACAAATTGATGTTTGCGGAAGAGAGATTGCTAGAAGCATATTATATATTTATAATTATATGTAATTCTACTGTCCTCAAAGCTTATGTCCATAGTTCATCTAAAATGCCCATTCCAAGAGTCTACCAACAGTATCACTATAAAAGGAAATTCCAAAAATGCAATATAACAGGGGTATGGTAAATTAAACTGGCGAAACCGCTGGGAGGGTTCACCACTGATGAGCCAGGCCCTCCCATTAAATTTTCCATTGCAGTAAGGACAGTAGAAGTTGTTTTATTTTAAAAAGAATCATACGCGTCTATAATAGTTTTAAATTTTGAAAGAAATGTGTGTTTGTTAGGCATATGTCCCCACAATATTTGAATTTCATTGAGTGTATGAATTTATTGCGGTGATTATTTCATTATATATTGTCTTCTTCTTTCCTGTCTCCATTCAATCATATTAGGGTGTCAAGCTTGTAAAGCTTGAGACTTTTGATGGTTTCTGTCGGGGATGAGTAGAGCACATCAATGGATGAGTCAATACAGTCATGATTGGGTGAAGTAGAATGCGTCTGCCTTTGTCATTAAGACTGGGCGCATTACTCATTGGCAGGTCGACTTAGCTCCAAAAGAAATGGCCGCCTCTCACATGAGGAACAGACACCATGTGCAGACGCTCCTAACCTGGAGTACAAATGCTGCTCATCCTGTATCCCTGGATTAGGAGCCCTTACAGGGTACTATCAGCCGGGCCAGCTGAGCCCAGGTTTTTTAGTGAGCTTGTTACTGCTCCCCCTCCTCCTTTTTTATCCGGGCTTAGGACCTGCAAGGGCGGATTTTTATATATATATTATATATTGTAATTTCTATAAGTTGAATTTGTCTTGTATTGATGGAAATTTTGCCGAGAGGAAATTGATCTAAAGAGACAAGGGTCGCCTCTCCCGTCAAAATAGACGTCTAAAACCAGACGCCATCTATTGACCGTCGCCGCAACTAGCGGCCTCGGGTCAGACCATGGTCTCTAGGTGGACGCTTTTCAGTTTGCCAAAGCTGGTGTTGTGGCTTTGTCACCGACCCGAGGCCGCTAGTTGCGGCGACGGTCAATAGATGGCGTCTGGTTTTAGACGTCTATTTTGACGGGAGAGGCGACCCTTGTCTCTTTAGTTGTCTTGTATTGTCCAAACTTTCAGAGTAGTTTTCGTATGGAATGTCCCTTACCTTGCTTTGAAGCTGAGCTTTGATGATTCTCCGTTTGGACCGTCGTTTCTTTCTATGCGGGGATCTCCAGGTGGAGTCCGAGGGGTTGAGTTTGAGAGCGTGGAACTTGGGGGTGAGGGTGGGGGAGTCCGTGGGACTGGTGGCCCCTGAGTCCAGCGTGCTGTCTAGGGTGCTGTCATCCGTGTCCGTGTCTGTCACATTGTCAACTTAGGGTCAACTATTTTGTGACACTCTATGCACAATACTCTACATTCTCTCTCTCTCACAAGTACCATCTTGGTCTTGAGTTGGGTAATGCTAGCCAACACCTAGACCTGCCCATTCTGTGGAAAATAACTCTCGCAGTCCATCGGTGGCGGAGTTTTTCTCGAGGTGGGCGCTACCAATGACGACTTGTATATATATTTATATATATATGTGGCAATATAATAATAGTTGGGAAAGAGAAATAAACACACCACAAGTTGGAAGAGAAGGAACCCAGGCAACCAGAGAGAGAGAGAGAGAGAGGGAGAGCCGGGCGGCCGTTTGTGTCGCACACAATCACCAACTGTCTTAAAAGTCCCAAGGTGTTAACGGACGGGCCCCATTTGCCGCCCCTTGGAATGTCGCTGCTGTCTCAAGTGACCGGACTTTACATCCCGTCTCTCTCTGGGCTGGCTCTAGGTTTGATTTATTATTCATGGAAGAGTATATATTATGACATATGTATGTATATTTATCAATTATCTTTATATTTATCATTATATAATCTTATTATTCATATTTATTCTGTATCTAACCTTATATAATCTTATATGGACATTGTAATAAATCAGTCTCAATCTCTCTCTCTCTCTCCTTCCCTCTACAACAGTAGTTGTGAAAGAAGAATAGATATTACAAAAGAGAAAAAAAGGAATCGCTGGATGTGTCATTGTTAGAAAAAAAAAAAGTGAACGCGACGGGTTTCTTTACATTGTCGCGATGAAAAATAATTAAATAGAGCTCACAATAATTACTTTAAATATTTATTTAATTAGTTATATGAAAGATTTAAAATATAGAATAAGGGTTACATGCGCCGAGTCTACTCAAGAGTTAGAGCGAGAGACGTAAACTGTTCTTCACGCGGCACGAGCCAGCCATTCCACGTGGCGCTACTGTTGTCCCGACCGCTCCTACCAGCCACGTTAAGAGGGAAAACCAGAAAACTCTGTTCTCCTGACAATATTTTAAATACTTGTGCAAAGTGCGTATTAGCCTGTTGAAGGAGGTTATTGTCCGAAAGCTCGCAGCTTTTTAAATTTTAGAAAATCGTCGCCCAGGCGGCAATTTTGTGTCTTCAATAAAGGTCACTGTAATATCTTTCAGAGTTATTGTCTGAATCCCTATATACATGATAAAAGGTACGACTTCCTTTTAAGTTTTGTCCACGAGTGTAGATATACTCTCTATGTACATATTTCCTATATAATTATGTAAATTCGCATTTCTTTCTCCCCTCTTTTTTTCCCCGCCCATTTGCCATGCTCATCCGCAAACATTAAGGACAAGGCCAATTAGGCCTAAATATAACATAAGACAATAACACGCCATCTTTTTTCTTTCTTTTTTTTTCAATTAAAACTTCCTATATACTTTAAAATATCATGTCAGCTAGTTCACAAATAAATAAATAAATAAACATAGCTAAATATTATATAATAATAAGAAAGTTGGACAAGGTTTGATAACTGATATAAAAACAAGAAGAAGAAAAAAAAAAATTCGACGCAGCCGATATGTTGAGACATTTGTCAATATGGCGTCAGAGCTATCTGTGGCAGACGAGTGTTCTCCGACGTCGAGTGGAACGATAACGTTTCTCATAGCTTCTGTGAATATTTTTTGGTTGTTTTTGACTAGCGTCACAAACACGCCAATCAATATATTGATTGACAGTTTTCCATAGTCATCTCTCTTTTTTTTTATTAATATCATTTTCTTGTAATCGTTATATTGTAATTTTTGTTTTATAAATATAAAAATTCGGTTCCAAAATCACTTTATTAGGTACCGCTCAACAAGAACAACCTAGTTTATGATATTTACAACAATGAATGTGAAGGTTATTCACATATTAAAACAAAATGTTAACGTGGGATTCAATCCCAGTTCATGGCTGTCGGGAATCGAGGATGTTACCTACTTGTTCACCGACTTCTTTTATTTTTGTTTAAATATAAAAATGATAATTTGTATTTTTTTAGGTAAAATAGAGATGCTTTAAGCATTTTTTTGAATAGTATACGAAAGTTAAATTTTAAATTGATAATGAGATTTTTGAAAAAAAAAAAAGAATCCTTTTCTTTTAGACATGTTTATATTACGGTTTAAATATATATACATATATATATATATGAAAAAACAATGGAAAGAAATAAAAGATAAGTGGGTCAGGTGTTGATATTAAAAATAAAGAAGGCATACTTTTACGCTAAACTACAAGAAGTTGATATGCAACTCTATTTTTTATGTAAATTCATACTTGTTGTCGATTATTACTTCTATAATAAAAAGCACATGTGCTCGTGGTCAGGAGATGCCTTCTTTATTTTTAATATATATATATATATATATACATTGAATATAAATAAATTAAAATTTTGAATAATTTACCAATTTTCCAAAAAAAAAGTTTATATATGTACCAAAAGAAGTATCTCTTCATCGCTATAGTAAAAAAAACCTTTACTAGTGGTGATGAATAATGAGCCCCACAACACCAGTTTTGTCAAATCCAGACAACAGCCAACAACCTGTATACCATGGTTTCAGGCTATGGCCCTCATCAGTACAGGGACGGCTACGTTATAAAAGCCCGAAACCATGGTAAATACATGGTCAATTTTATAAAGAGTTGTAAAGCTGGTAAAGTAGGTAGATATGTATTTACCTCTCTAATTGACGTTTTCGAGTTTCCAAATACAAGTAATAATATACAACAAGTATGAATTTACATAAAAAATAGAGTTGCATATCAACTTCTTGTAGTTTAGCGTAAAAGTATGCGTGTTGTTGACTGTTGTCCGAATTTACCAAATACGGTGTTGTGGTTCATTCATTTATAGGAATCCGCCCATTCTGACCAGAGGTAATCGAAAAATGAATTGTTTTTTAATGTGGTTATTTGAAGGGAGAGGTTCCTTTATTGCCCTTTAAATACCATCCTTTCGCACCTTTACAATAGGTATAAATTATATGTGATAAATGACACCTTTTAGGAAGAATTGCTAATTTTTTTGAGAAGTAAAACCACTGAAATAATATTGAGAGGAAACCTGGCTCATCATTGGTGAACCCTCCCAGCGGTTTCGCCAGTTTACTCTAGCATTGGTGATTCGTTCACTGATAAGCGAGGCCATCCCGATATTATTTCATCGCGGTAAGTATGTAGATAGCATTTATTATGTGAAAAAAATGCTTTAAGAAAGTTTCAATTATCATTTACAGATTTGGCCTATGTGTAAAATAAACGGGAATAATAATAATGATGATGATAAATACTATAATGTGTTAATCGAAGCCGTCCCAGTACTGATGAGGGCCAAAGACCGAAACCATGGTATACAGGTTGTTGGCTTTTGTCTGTAATTTGCCTAAATTGGTGTTGTGGGGCTGATTCTTTTTATCATCAATAGTAAAGTTTTTACTAGGGGGATGTGCATAGTGCCATCGTTTTGATGCACAATTAAAGGGAGAGGTGCCTCTTTTGGTACATATATATAAATCTGAAAAAATAGCACAAATGTAACATTGTACTGGGATAAGGTGCATAAATTAAAAAAAAGGCATCTCCTTATCGTGCAACTGAAAGTTGCTGATGGCTGGCGCCATCTATCGGAATAAATATCAACTATTCTCGTTGACTTTTAATTATTCCAGAAATGGCCAAATACCCATTCTTGATTAATCAAGAAAAGCTAACCACAGACGCGTTTCGGGCTGTTGGCCCTCATCAGCGTGGTGCAAGCTGTACCTCAACGACCAAAAAATTGGTCATTGAGGCATCCTGAAAAATCATGAAACGGGTAGTTAAGGCCAGAATTGCGTGAGCTTTTCTTGATTAATCAAGAATGGGTATTTGGCCATTTCTGGAATAATTAAAAGTCAACGAGAATAGTTGATATTTATTCCGATAGATGGCGCCAGCCATCAGCAACTTTCAGTTGCACGATAAGGAGATGCCTTTTTCTTAATATATAAATCTATAATATAAAAGTAAATCCCCTATTATTGTAACTTGCTTGGAAATAATAAAGAAAGGCTGACGTCGCCAGAGATAGCCGCGACAACCTGGCGCCACATAACTTCCCAACGGGACAACAGGGAACAGGAAAGGTCCGGCCTTTGGCCCCGGTAGGGGGAACTCCAAAGCCCGGGCTGTTAGAAGACAGTTGAGAGGAAAAGTACAAAGGAGATATACTGGACAGTACTGAAGAGACGTCAGCACGTCTGTATCTAGGGACGTAGTCTTCTTGTAGCCATTGACTTCTGGACTGTTTATTTGCATATCCATTTACATTATTGCATATATATGTAAAAAAATAATAAACATAAAAATCCAAAGTTATATCCAAAATACTCCTATCTTCCTAATTCCTTTCTAGTCGAAGAGATAAGTGTTGCAGTTCCGCTGTTTATGCAAATCAAAATAGGAAACCCGTAAAAGAATTAATGGCTTGGAAGTCATTTCTTCCGCCACATCTGTGCCACAGAACTGGGATCTACAAAAAAAAACACAGAATAAATAATTTTTGTTTTAAAAAAATATTCCCGCACAAGCAGAATTTTTATACCCTACAATTAAACAAAAAAGGGGGGAAGTTTAAATGAATTTAATATGCAAATAAGAGTTTTCTAACTAGTCGAACATTAGCCGTATCACGTAGGACGGAAAATTTGAAAGAAGAATTAAACCTAAAAAAGTTTCGATTTAATAAACTCTCTGCCTATTATTTGCACCGCGAAACTTTTACCCGAACAAGGAGAGAGAGAGAGATAAAGCCTCAGATTTATATATGTTAAAAAGTCTAAATACTGCTATAAGATTTATAAGTAAAACTGAAATAAAATTTGTTTTCACAAAAAGCATGAAAAGAATGACACACAAACATATTTCAGCATGAAGAGAGAAAAAAAAAATATATATAACAACAACAAATTCTGAAATTCAAAATTCAGATAGTTTATTTAAGAGAGAATATGGTTTTACGGGCTACTAACCGAACTTTTCGAGCCTAAAAATGAATGTAGCAAGCAGAATCGCCAAACCATTTTCCCTCTGTCGCATATACGCAGGGCAGGTCGCGAAACCGATCTTAAACAAGCGGCACATGCCAGAGTTGCGTCTACGAGCGGCCGGTAATGACCGGTGTTAACCATGAGGTGAGGAGTCCGAGTCACTCAGGTGATCGGAATCATCCGCGCGGACGCGTGGCTTAAGTCTATCAGAGGCCTTTAGGAACTCCAGGCAGGCTCGCCAAGTGCTCCTGTTGAAAATAAAGAGTGACCGCGGAGTATAGTTTATTTAACACTCATTTAATTACTATATACTCTCTTATTGGCTACTTCAACGCTGATAGCCTGATTAAAAGATCACGTGATAGTTGAAGAACCAATCATCGGATGAATAAACAGGACACCATATATATACATATAAACGAATTAAGACGTTTATTTATAAAATATATAAATGTTAACATAGAACATCCCTTTTAAAAACAATTTATAAAGTTTTAAATAAACAAAAGCTCGCACTTAGAAAAAAAAAACGTAACAAAATTAATTGCTAATTACAATTTAGTCCACCAGAGGGCTACAAGTAGCCGAAAAAAAAAACAGGCAGACGATGACAATGTTTACTTTTTGGTTTTAAAATAAATGAAAATAAATTAGCTTTCTCTACCGTAGCTTTTATTTATTTAACAATTCTGCAAGAAATAAATCGATTTTACATTAATTTGCTTAAAAGGGGCTTAATGGATATAACCTAAAATATATTGGAAAAATGAGGTAATTTATTAATGAATATTTTTATATTCGTCCAAAAATGAATAACAACAAAAAATATATATGTCATAATTTGTATATAATTAAATGCGACCCCGACCCACTATGTATGTATCATCTATGATTTTCAAAGACTTAATAAAGAACAAGGTAACTGGAGGAAAGAAAGTAACAAAAGATATAGGAAGTAAGACTAAAGCTGGCACGACTATTTTGGCACCCCTGTGTCAACATTGCAGGGGCAGAGACCGGTCGTCTCTAGTGACCGCAGAAGTTATATTAGACAAGAAGCACTCGACACTTCCTGGAAAAACAGGATGTATTCGGTGACCAGAAGTTATAAATATTAAGCTAACGCCCAACATTTCCGGCAAAGATAGGACGTATTTGACAACACGGAAGTAAATAACGTCAAAATGGCACTCGACACTTCCTATCAAGGCAGGGCACAGCTTTCATCAAGGGAAGCCGCCGGCCTATCAGAAGATAGCACCTTAAGTAGGTCAACCAATAGAAAAAGATCATGTGAGATCTCTCAACCAATCAGAGAGAAACTGACTCGTGGTGTTAAATCGAAAGACAAGAATAGTGAGTTACGCTTTGGCTCCCAAGGAAGTGACATCGGCTCTAGACCTCTCCCCCTCTGCTCATCCCACAGCTAAGTACAATCACCGCCATGTGATCAATTAATTAATAAGTCAAATCGCTCAGCTCTTATCAAACTTTCTTTCCTCCAACCCGTTGCCTTTATTTTCAAACTCAATCACGTGTCCTGATTATTCCTAACTGTATGCTGCAACTTCCACTCAAACGGCTGCGCTTCAACCAAATCTCACCATTCGCATCCAACAATAAGAAACCCCGCAACGATATTGCCACAGAACGGTTAAGTCGACAGGATTCTACAACAGTGTAATACATCAAATATTATAGAATAACAACAATTGCAGCATCATATTACACAGAGTCGACAGGATAAAGATTATGGAACTTAATCAGGATCAAGATGGAAATTAGCCCAGACACCAGCAAATCAAAAGGCAATGACAAAACCAGCGGAAAAGAAGCGGACAAGAAGAGAAGCGACCAGGCGCCTTCTAGCGGCCATCATATGGCAGATGACCGTGGCCATCCGACGTGTCAACGCCCCACAAAGTGAGACGGAATTCCGGAGCGCCATTCCCCGGGGAGGACGACGGACACAACCCCCACCAACCCCAGGCGAGTGTCACCAAGACCGGACACCGACCACCGAAGATTCAACCACCGCCATGCCATACACAGTCCCCGAAACCAATCCGCGCGATCCGGGACAGCCCCAACGATCCCAAAATGATCTTCCAGTACCGGACTTCACTTCAATTTCGCGGACGGTGCGAGCAGTCCCGAGCCCCAAGCCAACCACTCCAAACCAAGGCGTCCCAAAGGAGACCTGTTGAACTGAGGTAGGCACCCACCCTATGCCGTCAAGGAATTGACTTTGAACTTCTATCTAACCTACCTACCCCTTTAACCATATCTAACCTTTGTACTCAATGAATGCACGCACGGGCTAGACCAAACCTGTCCGAAAGGACTCGCACTACAATCAAATTTGTCACACAGGACAACCCTTGCCTGCATTCATTGACCCCACTACCATGTTTATCACTCAACCCAATTACCAATACTTTATGCCCACCACATATAAAGCCACCACAACTTCAATCTACAATTCCAATAATGCCCAAACCAGTGACCGTACACCGACACAGCTCATCCACTTACCACACAAAATTCACACATGACCATACTTCGCAACGCCATAAACACGCAAATGTACCTCACAACATACACACACCCATACGTCATCACGCGACAAACACACACAACCCGCACAACAAACGCAACACGCACGCCAAAAGACAACAACAACGACAAACAAGCGCGTGCACAACCGTTAAGAATAATACAATCATCCCATCTACACAAAACATAGAAAAAATTCACGCCACCAAACAACCACACAATCGAAAAACATTACGATCTTTCCTAAAAGCTGTGAACGCCTATAAAGAGTTCATTCCAGACCACGCCCGCTTGCGGACGCCACTTGTCAACCTTCTAAAAAAGGATGTCATGTGGGTCTGGGATGACAAATGCCAGAAAGCGTTCACTAACCTGAAAGAAAACCTTACCACACACCCCACATTACACCTTTACCAGGAAGATCTGCCATGTCAAGTGTACTGTAACACCTCAACATTCAGCATTACAGGCGTTCTTAAACAAGTCTACCCTGATGGGAAGACATACACCGTTCAACATTTCAGCCGATCTCTGCGTAGTCACGAGCGAAATTATTCAGACTTGGAACTACAATGCCTAGCCATTGTGGAAAGTGTGGATAATTTCCGCACCTGTCTAATGGACAGAAAGTTTACAATATTTTCTGACCATCCCGCATTGCAGTGGTTGAAGGAGATCAAAGCTCCGTCAGGCAGATTGTTTCGATGGAGGTTAAGATTGTCAAGATACGAATATGAGGTCCGTAGCATAAATGGAGTACAACAATATGAAACGGGCATTGGAACTCGTATCCCATTTTGTGGCTTTCTAGATGCGCCACTCATACAGAGCCAACAGTCTTCTCCACCGGGAAAATCTCGCGTGACTATAGATCACAATAAACTGCGCACCGTCTCCCGAAAAGGAGTACTTAAAACTATAGTCCCAAGTTCACTTACAACCAGACTCCTTAAGTCCGTACACACTCAACACCACCATCCAAACATCTCCAAGATGACGAGGCTCATCTCAGCACAGTATTATTGGCAGAACATGACACAAGACATCGCAAAACAGGTAAAAACCTGCCCCACCTGCCGATTCGCTAGAAGAATCGATGAATACAAACAACCTGCACGTAAAAATACCGACACAGGTACCCAAACAAAACAAAATTCGTACATAAAGCACAGCGTACACACAACACAAATAATGCCAAAATTACCACATCCACGTCAGAGAAAAGATCACACATCTCAACCTAAACCAATTACCGCCGACATATCTCTAATAAAACCATTGACGATCAAACAGGAGAACTATAAACCGGACAAACAGTTCAATCATACCACATCACTCCCTAAAGATATCAAACAGGAGAACTGCGAACCTACCAATCATTCAAACTCTACAATTCATAAGGTTCAAGCGAATATTTCAGAGTCCCCAGTTACAAAAATGTGGACGAACATGGGGCAATATCCTATATTTCATCTGATTCTTATCCTTTGTTTGTTACTTCTGCCATACAACTGTATCCCAATTTTAGTCATCAATTACTTGTTTATCTATGCTATGCCCGATCAGAAAATCTTCGAACTACAAGAGGTAGTTTTTAATTTAGGACAAGCATTTTTTAATTTTGGACAAACAGTTTTTCATTGTGGACAAGCAATTCTTCATTGTGGACAAGTATTTATAAAACTTCTCATAATTTTAGGAACCATCTTCGCAGAAAATCTAAATAAACTCCGAAGAGATAGCAGTAACTGAAAAGATAACCAACCAGTGTCGGAGAAATCACGCTCCAAAAACAAGCCCTGAGCCGCACCAAAAATAAATAGACGGCAGGAAATGAGATTTGAAACACCACGACGGGAAGTATAGTCCACGGAGGTTAAATTCGGCCTCTGTAAACAAAACGGAGCGCCTTCGTCCGATCTCCAATTTCCCTCCCTCTCGTTTGCCCGACACACCCCACTTCCGTATCTCTAATTACAATGAGAAGATCCCCTATTGAGGTCGACTGGGAACCTCACTATGCCACCGGTTTTGATTCCAGTTCGAGTCTACATATCGATTTTTACCACCCAATTACACATCCACGAAACAACACCTAGAACTAGCTCACACATCTCTTACACAACCGACTTCTAACATTTTTTCACAACACACACACAAAGACAAAAAATTACACGTAAAGGTTATATAGATTTCCATGTCTCCTGTACACAGCATAAACGCACTTGAGGGCTAGAATCACGTTTTTCACCTAAGTGTCACTACAGATGAGACAAAAAATTTATAGGGCATAATTGAGCAAGTAAAACATTTATAGGGCAAAATAGAGCAACCAATACATGTAGATCAGGGCATGTAGATACCATAGGGTTCAAACCAATACACCTTATTTTTCATATCAATCATTTCCATTATTTTCTCTCAATTAAAATTTAAATATTTAATCAATTTATCAATTTATTCAACTTATTATCAATTTTAATCACTAACTATCATTTTATTTACCAATTAGTTTATATTATCATTTTCACTTATCAATTATCATTCTATTTACCACTTGACTTATATTGCCACAACTCAATTATCAACGAAAACCCACTGATTTTCGATTAAACTAAAAACATTAAATCACCCTTTGTTGTTGAAACCTTTTTATTTTTCTTTTTTTTTTTTTTCAAACGCTCAACTTTGATTTCGTTCAACTCTTATTTTATTTTTATTTTTGATTTCTCAAAAGACCTAATAGAATTCCCTCGGTCTCCATTCCCAATTCCGAGCTAGAATATAATTAGGCATTTTTCCTTTTTTTTCTCACCACGCACCAAGCATTCACTTTGATTTCTTCCAACTTTTTATTTTTATTTTACTTTGATTTCTCAAAAGACCTTATGAAATTTCCTCGAATTCCTTTCCAAAATTCAAGCAAAAAAGTAATTAGGCATTTTTCCTTTTTTTCTCACCACGCACCAAGCATTCACTTTGATTTCTTCCAACTTTTTATTTTTTTTATTTTTGATTTCTCAAAAGACCTAATAGAATTCCTTCGATTTCATTCCCAATTTCGAGCTAGAATATGGTTAGGCATTTTTCTTTTTTTTTTTTTTCACCATTCAACCAAACACATTCAATTTTGATTTCATTCAACTATTTTTATATTATTTTTATTTGATTTCAAAAGCCTTAATAGAACTCCCTCGAATTCATTTCTTAACTCGAGTAGAATTCGTTTAGGCGCATTTTCCTTTTTTTGCCCACTATGTACCATAACATTCATTGATTTCTTACAATTAAAAAATTTTTGATTTCTAGTAATTATACTCAACCTATATCATCAACACCATTCTATATTACTTATTATATCGCCACCAATGCTTGTATATAGACTCAATACCCACAACTAATTTTCCCACAAAATTATTTTTCACTTTACAGAATTCTCTCAGGCTAACCCCTTCTTGAATTCTTCACATGTAGGGGGCGCATCTGTCATAATTTGTATATAATTAAATGCGACCCCGACCCACTATGTATGTACCATGTATGATTTTCAAAGACTTAATAAAGAACAAGGTAACTGGAGGAAAGAAAGTAACAAAAGATATAGGAAGTAAGACTAAAGCTGGCACGACTATTTTGGCACCCCTGTGTCAACATTGCAGGGGCAGAGACCGGTCGTCTCTAGTGACCGCAGAAGTTATATTAGACAAGAAGCACTCGACACTTCCTGGAAAAACAGGATGTATTCGGTGACCAGAAGTTATAAATATTAAGCTAACGCCCAACATTTCCGGCAAAGATAGGACGTATTTGACAACACGGAAGTAAATAACGTCAAAATGGCACTCGACACTTCCTATCAAGGCAGGGCACAGCTTTCATCAAGGGAAGCCGCCGGCCTATCAGAAGATAGCACCTTAAGTAGGTCAACCAATAGAAAAAGATCATGTGAGATCTCTCAACCAATCAGAGAGAAACTGACTCGTGGTGTTAAATCGAAAGACAAGAATAGTGAGTTACGCTTTGGCTCCCAAGGAAGTGACATCGGCTCTAGACCTCTCCCCCTCTGCTCATCCCACAGCTAAGTACAATCACCGCCATGTGATCAATTAATTAATAAGTCAAATCGCTCAGCTCTTATCAAACTTTCTTTCCTCCAACCCGTTGCCTTTATTTTCAAACTCAATCACGTGTCCTGATTATTCCTAACTGTATGCTGCAACTTCCACTCAAACGGCTGCGCTTCAACCAAATCTCACCATTCGCATCCAACAATAAGAAACCCCGCAACGATATTGCCACATATATATAAATTTAAATGTTATATTGAAGATTGATTATATATATATAAGTTTTTTAAGGAATATAATATAATTTTGAGAGAGGAAAAACCTGTTTTTGTTTATCTATATATATATAAGGCTTGTATGTATTTAACTAGATTGTGTATGCGATATACATTTGATGGATTAGGGACAATTTCTTTATTGTGTATAATGGTAGGCAAATTACATATTTACAAAAAATATCTATAATGGATATGAGATCATTTTTTGTGTGTTGCATAGGTATAGAAAAATATTTATAAATGGCTTTAAAACGTCATAGATTAAACTCTATATTATACATTCAATAAAACGAAAATTTAGTAAACTTTTATATTATGGAATTATGATAAATACTCTTTTATATTGAGAATTAAATTTTATTAAAGTCGTTTATATTAAACTTTACTGTAAAGCTTACCAATTTGTTTTAATAAGAATAAACTTTTTTTTAGTTAATAATAAACAAAATGGCTTCCAAGGATGGGTTTCTTGTTTTATTTACATATTCTTCTCAAGCTTTCGAGTATTTCTCACAAACCTTTCGACAGGAGTATATGGTGACAACAAAATACAGTAGTTTTGTTTATTATATACTCCTGAAGGGATTTTGTGAGAGATACTCGAAAGCTTGAGAAGAATATGTAAATAAAACAAGAAACCCATCTTTTAAGCCGCTTTGTTTATTATTGTTGTTGTTGTTGTCGTGTCCAATGAAGAGCTTCAGATGTCTCCATACATCTCTATCACAGCAATGTCCACTATCTTGGGTGTGTAAAGCTGCTGTTCTGGGTCTGTGTCAATTTCATGTTGTTGTTGTCGTGTCCAATGAAGAGCCTCAGATGTCTCCATACATCTCTATCACAGCAATGTCCACTATTTTGGATGTGTAAAGAGGCTGCTCTGGGTCCATGTCAATTTTCTGTTGTTGTTGTCGTGTCAAATGATGTCTCCATACATCTCTAACACAGCAGCAGCAATATCCACTATCTTGGGTGTGTAAAGCTGCTGCTCTGGGTCTAAAGTCAATTTTCTGCAAGGCTGTGGCCATTGCTGGACATGAGAATATGTGAGTAGGTGTTAGTTCCACACTAGGACAGTTGTTGCATGTCCTGTAGGTTTTGTTTATTATTTATTTGAATTACAGGGAATTTTACTTTTCCGAAACTGTGTTAATTTTATATCGTAAGAGTTTTATGAAGAGTATATTGTGTTGTAGTTTTTCGTGAAATACTTCTTGTTATTGTTTGTGGTGTTGTTGTGATTTTATTGCTATTGCAATTTCTATTTGATCAGTTTCCTAATACAGTTAAACATGTCTATAGCTTCCCTCTAAATAGCGTCTTCCTCTCTATAGCGTCCGATTTTGCACATTGAAATGTTAACATTTTACATTAAACGTAACCTATCTATAGCATCCCCTCTCTATAGCACCCTATTTTGGTGAGTCCCAAGAGGGGGACGCTATAGACAGGTTTAACTGTATATTGAAGCAGAATATTTATTATTCTATAAAAATATTTTAAATTTTGATATTTGTATTTTGATAGACTGTAAAATGTTCTCATATCCTTTCTGCTATTTTATCAGTTTTAATTTGGTTTTACATTAAATCAATTTCTGTGTCATTCTGAGGTTTGTCTTCCCTAATTTTCTACCTTACAGCATCTTATTGTTTCTCTTTTTTTTTTAATTATTTTCCCCTTGTATGATATGTTTATAACTGTTTCTGTTTTAAAAATGTAAATAGACGTAATTATCCCTAGCCGGGATATCGCGTTTTGTGTGTTGAAATAGAAATAAATAAATTGCTATGACAATAGATAAATATATATACAGTAGAGGCTCTCATGAGATACCATAGTCTACAAACATGGCTACAAACATGGTATCTCCTGGAAGTAGTCTATTATCAGAAACTCGACCATATCAAACGCCAATTCGTGAAGAGTCTTTCAACTGTAATAGTGTCTCTGATGAGAGACTACCTCCAGAAGAGGCCGGCTCGTGTTTAGATGGAAATATTAACGGGAAGATCTGGATAAATATAAAAATAAAGGTTACCTCTCCCGTCAAAATAGACGCTAAAAACTAGACACCATCTATTGATCGACGAAGACCATTATACCGAAATCATGGTCTTCAGTTGGGCGTTTTATCAGTTTACCAAAGCTGGTGTTGTGACTTTGCCACCGACCCGAGGCCGCTAAGTTTGTGGCGATTGTCAATAGAAGGCGTCTAGTTTTGACGTCTATTTTGACGGGAGAGGTGTCCTCTATTCTTATAGTGTGTTTAGGCTGTAGAATCTTATGGGAGATAGAATATTATGGAAGTATTTATATCCTTGACCATTTCTAGAAGTTCTATAGCTTTGATATAAGAGTTATAGTAGGCTACTATATTTTTATATATTTAAAATGCAATATTCGTCACACTCTCTTCTGTCTTTCCATCCGTTTGAATCATCTATTGATGATACACACACACACACACACTAATGACAATAATAATAAATCATTACACTCATGGACAAAACTTAAGGAAGTTGTACCTTTTATCATGTATATTGGGATTCAGACAATAACTCTGAAATATATTACAGTGACTGTTCGTGGCATGAATGTTCAGTAAGAGATACTAAGAAGCACTTTGCCACTTGTCTTGAATTGTTTTATTGTCTTTGGGTTTTAGAGTTATGAGTAGCTACCACATGAATTTAGAATACATGAATTTTACTTAGATTTTGATACTAGTGGTAGAGAGAGAGAGAAAAAACAAAAACTATTAATTAACCAAACTAGAAATTTGCATACATGTTGATTGCTTTAAAATTTACATATTAAAGATTTATATTGTACAATTGAATTTAGAATATTTTGGCTTGATTTTCATATATAAAATTGAATTTAAGGAAATTATTAACTATAGGATCCAACATACTCCCCCGGCTGGGAAGAGATGACCAGAAAATAAAAAAAATAAAAATAAAAATAAAAAAGAGTTCCAATAGTATAGATGCTGGACTAATTGATTCCGACTATGTAGCTAAGATTACAATTCTCATTGTTTGAAAGGTAATGGAATCAGCTTCCATCCTTGAGTATCCGATTGAGGTGAATCTTGGATGAGATTTTCAGATTCGTTGGCCAGTTCTCTTTCGGGAACTGCTGGATTATCAGACTCTGCGGCTGCTAAGTCGGATTCAATAGGATCTTCCCAAGTTTTTGATTCAGCCTTTATGCATGAGCCTTGTTCGGTCGATTCCTCTAAATGTTCTTTGGAGAGTTGTCGACTTTCTGCCGCCTTCTCAAAATCTTCCAGATTGACTGCCTTTTCTAAAGCTTCGGGTCTTAAGACTTCTTTCTTCAAGATTTCTGGCCATTCTATATATGCCGATGAACTGTAATTTTCATCGTCGTCTTCTAAGCATAGAGAATCGATGGGTTTCCAGCGGGATAATTTAGCCTTTTCACCGCTCTGTAGATAATCCTTTGTTGATGTATCCACAATTTCAACAGGTACAACTTTCTCTTTGCTTGACGATTCATTAGCTTCTGTATAAACATTGATTATGCCACTGGTAGCCTCTTTAGGTCGATTAAGATCAGCTTCAACTACATTGAGGTGAGCTGAGTCATCATGGCACAGTTCTTTCTTATCCAGAGCTTCTGCACTGACCACTGGTTCTTTCGAATATTTGCCTTCCGAATTATCAATAACCGAAACTTCGGAGATTTCAATCTTTGGAGTCCCGATATCTTTGTTAGACTCTTCGTCTTCAATGACAAAAGTGGTTTCTAAAATTGAAGAATCTTCTTGATTCTCATCAATAGCCTCAGGAATGTCGGCATTCTCAGTTAAGAGATTTTTGATAAGTGATTCCTGGCGTGGGGATTTTGGTTGTAAGAGAGGGAAATTTTGATTTTCATTTAAATAGGAATACTTGAGTCTACCTCCAACTCTTAGAAGTCCTTGAGTGTCTAAGAAGGGATTTAGAGAAGTTAGCTTGATGGACAGAGGTAGTTGTTTGTTTGACTTCAGTAATTTTATTTCCGTGCAGAATTCAACTTGCTGGATTGATTTGACTAAGACTTGAATTGCCTTTGTTAATTCTCTTGTTGTCAAAGGTCCTTTCTGACGAATTGGATCAAAGAGGAGGCAATTGTAGTAGAATCTCCAACACCAAGCTGTTATTCGGATCAATTTGGTAATTGTGGAATACCTTACAATGAATTCTAGATTTAACATAGTTTCTGAATTTTGAATTAAGGTTGTTTGATCCAACACTTGACCCTCACCGACTTCTTCTTGAATGATATTGAGATTTACTTGGGTTGGTGAAGAAGGAATATATCGAACATTATTTTCTTGAAGCCAAATAGGACCCCGCCACCAAATTCTATGATTGACCAAGTCTTGAGGCATGATTCCTCTTGATGCGCAATCAGCTGGATTATCTTGACTGGATACATGGAACCAATCAGTGATTTGAGTCAAATTTTGAATTGACGACACTCTGTTCGAAACAAAGGCCTTCCATCTGCTGGCATCTGATCTTATCCAATCTATGCAGATTTGTGAATCAGTCCATAAAAAGGTTTTGTCAGGTTGAAAAGGAAATGATTCAAGAATGACTTGATTCAGTTGAGCCAAAAGCAATGCTGCACTTAGTTCAAGTCTTGGAATTGTAATGGTCTTTAATGGTGCAACCTTAGTTTTTGAGGTTATCAGATTGATTTTGATCTTTTGAATTTTGAATCTAGTTTTCAAGTAAAAAACTGCTGAATAAGCATTAAGGGATGCATCACAAAATCCATGTAGTTGTAATTCTTCTATTTCAGAAGATGAACTGTTCAGGTATCTTGGTATTTTGATTTCCTTTAGGCACGATAGTTGAGTTTGGAATTTATTCCAATTTGACTTTATATCTGATTCAATTGGTTCATCCCATGAAGTTTTCTCAGCAGGAAGTTGACGTTTTCGCCTATAATAGGGTGGTGGCTTTATCTTAGGAATAATCGAAGTTTCTTTCTTAGATGAGAGTGGTTCACTTGACTGAGAAGCGAGAGGTTGTTCTGGAGTGGATGGTTGACTTGATTCAGAAGGAAGTAATTGGTTTTGTTTAGAAGTAATTTGTGGAGTTAACTTGGAGATACGTGACTTTTTAGATTTACTTGGAATTTCTTCAGATTTACTTGGATTATCTTCGGATCTACTTAGATTTTCTTCAGATTTACTTCTATAGAGGAGCATGAAAAATTGGAGTTCAGAGACATCTGTGGCTCTGTATAATCCCCAGAACATCGGCAACTCTCTGAACCTCTGGTGGGAGATGTAGGGGACTTGGGCCCACTTTGGGCCTTGAAATCTTCAACAGAAGCCGATGAGAGAGTGTAACTCTGCTCTGGGCTCATCGGGTAGGATGGCAGATTATCAACTCGGTTCTGGCTCTCTGTAGAGTCTTCTTCTATAGGAATTGGAATCTGCTTGGAGCACCCAGGGCTTGATGGCATTTCGACCAAAGGGGACATGGCCTCTTTCAGGCTGTGAACTGATACTTGTAAGGGGGTTGGAGAGTTGTGTTTGGAGCTCTGTAGGCTCAAAGTTAGAGACGGTGACCCTTGAACAGAGTCTGGTAGACTTGGAGAGGTCTGAATGAACTCTTGTAGACTTGGAGATGGGGCATTCTTTATACCCAACTGGGCCTTAGAAATTGGGACATCTTCAAGTTCCCAGAATTTTCTTATGCTGGAATCAAGTTCAGTGGTACAGTGATTGATTACCGAAGTATTCGACTTAATAGTTGAATGGATTCTCCCAGAAACAAGCCAACCTAACTTGGTATTAAGTGCTATAGGATGGTGCTTTAAATCTGTTTTCTGACCTAGAATGATTTCTACAAAGGTATCTGCACCCAAAATTAGGTCTATGGGCTTGGTGACATAGAATTCTGGGTCTGCCAAGAGCAAATTTTCTAAATGAGGAAAGTCTGCTGACTGAATTTGGAAGTTTGGAAGGTCTGCAGTTACCCTCCCAACCACAAATGCTCTGGCAGAAAATAATTGATCATTATGATGTGGGGTGAACTCTATTTCAACCTGCGATGTTGTCCTGTTGACAACAATGTCACCTACACCTTTTAGTGTATAAGAATTTTTCCTTTTTTCAAGTCCCAACTTGTGGCAACATTGTTCTGAAATTAGGCTTATTTGGGACCCATTGTCCACTAATGCTCTACATAGCACAAATGAGCCATCCTTCGCCTTGACTTTAATAAGGGCTGTTGACAGTAGAATATTTGTTTCCGTTTCCAAAGGCATCGCATTACAGATGGTATTTGTTGAAATCAACATCTCTTGAGAGGTTGTTGGTTGTGGAATGGATGGTTCAGAGTTGTATTCATGCAGAAGAGTATGATGGTTCTGCTTGCAGTTTTTACATCTTGATGTGATGAGACATTTGGATATCTCATGATTTGCTCTAAGGCAATTTTGACAAAGTTTATGTTTTTTAACTAATTCCCATTTTTTAGGCAAGGGAAGATTTATGAATCTATGGCAGTCATTTAGTTTATGAATTTGATGACATAAAATACAATTTTGACCTTTGTTGACATAAAGGCCGTGAGCCATCATATTTTTGCTAGAAGTTTTTTGTTCCTGGAACAAAGGAATTCTCATACCTTGCAGGCTTCTAGCATGTTTTTCTAAAAAATTCACAAAGTTTTCAAATGTTGGATATTCTTCATTTTGAAGGGTTAATTCCCATTCTTTCCTGAGGGTTTCACCGATTCTTTTTTCAAAAAAATTGATCAGGATTAGATCTGTTAATGTGTTTTTCTCAAGTCCTAGCACTGAGAGATTTCTAATGCCTTCATTGCAAACATCAAGGATTTCATAGAGAGAACCAGCCGAAATAGATTTTAATGGCCTTATGGAGAATATTTTGTTGATTTGTGAAAAAGCCAATTCTCTTCTGTTATTAAATCTATTGCATAAGGTATCCCATGCTTGCTGGTAGTTTTTGTCAGAAATGGGAAAACCCCGAATCAACTTTTCCGCAGGACCCTTAACAGATGCATTTAGATATTGAAATTTTTGTATTTCCGTTAGTGTTTGATTTGAATTAATGGTGGAGTTAAATATTTCTCTAAAACTAAGCCAATTGGCTGAATCACCATTGAAAATGGGTAAATTTATCTTAGGTAGATTAACATTGGATTCGGGCAGTTGTTTATCACTATGAGTATTTTCTTTGGTTTCAATCAAAGATAAAGCTTCTTCAATAGACACCAACATATTAAAAATATCCTCTTTGGCTTTTGAATAATCGTCATATTGTGTATCATCTAACTCTGATTCTAATAATGTGTTGATAACTTGATTTAGGCTAATTTTCCTTTCATTAACTTCTTGTTGGAATAGCTTTAATCTATGTATGTTTTTGGATTCTACAATAGCTTTATTCTTTGATTCCAGATCCTTTATTTCCTGAATAATAAAGTTGAATTTGTGCCGAATTTTAACTTCTGATTTGGGCATGACTTTATTTTAAGAATTTTAAGTTTTCAAATGGCTTACCTTAATTTTTTAAAGTATCCGGCTCGATGAGGGACCATACTGTTCGTGGCATGAATGTTCAGTAAGAGATACTAAGAAGCACTTTGCCACTTGTCTTGAATTGTTTTATTGTCTTTGGGTTTTAGAGTTATGAGTAGCTACCACATGAATTTAGAATACATGAATTTTACTTAGATTTTGATACTAGTGGTAGAGAGAGAGAGAAAAAACAAAAACTATTAATTAACCAAACTAGAAATTTGCATACATGTTGATTGCTTTAAAATTTACATATTAAAGATTTATATTGTACAATTGAATTTAGAATATTTTGGCTTGATTTTCATATATAAAATTGAATTTAAGGAAATTATTAACTATAGGATCCAACAGTGACCTTTATTGAAGACACACGAGATAACCAAGTGTAAACAACCTGTCTCCGTAAAAAAAAAATAAAAAATAAAAACAGACGACCGGCGACATCAAAGACTTTCCACCTTCTTAAGTTTTGTCCACGAGTGTATATCAGGGTTAGTAAGTATGGGAGCTAGTCCCGAGACCTCCCGAAGAAAAATCTAGTAGAGAAGCGTTAAAACAAAGAGAAAACAAAAACAGACATGTTTTAATGACATGAAGTGCTATTGTTTTCCTGAACATCTGTGGCCTAGTTCCTTTTCATGAATGGAGCTCTCTCTGAGGATACTTCTAAACCTTCTATACGATATTTTGTTAATAAATAAATATATATTTTCACTGAAATTTTCGGGATATTTCTTCTACTGGTTGTATGAATCATCATTAACATTTACAACTGCAATTTTTTTTACTGGAATGAAATAATTTTTGTGAGTAACAGTTACCTAGAAATTATTCGAAAAAGTAAGAATAGACAATATTAAGGTGAAGGGTTTCTTTTAATTTTGATTTTCGCAAGTTTTTCGAGCAAAATTTCTGTTCTTCAACGGGCATATACTTCTATATACAATATCAAGATGTCGCAAGCTTTCTATTCTTTATATAGTACATAGAAGTATATGCCCGTTGAAGAACAGGAATTTTGCTCGAAAACTCGCGAAAATCAAAATTAAAAGAAAATCTTAACCTTAATATTGTTTATTCTTTCTTTTTAAAATAATTTTTAAATATAAATTCCGAAAGATGGGGTAGCAATCAGCAACTTTTAGTTGCAAGATCTGAAGAGCTCCTTTCCTTTAATAAATATTTTTATTAAAAATGTTGGATACAAATTATTTAACACTTCTTCTATAAGTAATTTTTTAAAATAGTTCTATGGCCTCTATACTGTAATATTAAAAAAAATTGAAATGGGAAAATCTGGCTCATCAGTAGTGAACCCTTAGTGTCTTGGGATGCTAACTATTAAAAAGTTAATATTTGGTTAAAATTCGTCGATACTCTTTTCGTTGGTGTAATATGTATTGTTTATACTTATTATTGATGAAAGATATTTTTTTATATAAAAGACTTATTTTATTTATCTTAAGTGAACAAAGTGCAACATACTAATAATGTAAATTTAGATGTATTTTACATATTTATAAAAAACAACAATTTTGGTCGATGGTCAAATATATTTAAGCATATTATATTATATTACAGTTGGGGAATCTCTTAAAAATTGAATCCACAAAAAAGTTTGTTCTCGTTTGAATATATTATACAACAATTACAAATAAAACAACAAAAGCTCTATATATATTTCCCTCCCTAGTTATTGAAATAAAATTTTAACATTACGATTTCTCAAAAGAAAATAAATTATCTGGTCAAAATATAATTTAAAAAAATAAAATAAAATCACAGAAAGGAAATATTTTAGAAAATTCGATAGTTTGTAAATATAAATTGTTGGTTTAAAGTGGCACTTCTCACAATTCCCTAGTTATTAAATGTTTGGCAGAAGATGGAGAACACTGTCGGCTGACTACTAATTGAGGGTCTCGTCTGCTAGTGTTTGCTGAGGGTAGCAGGCGACAATCCTCATTTGTCAGGCCGACGTCTTCTGCATTTATATATTTCTAGTCGCGCGTACAAACGTTTTTACTATATTATTTAATTTTTTAATAGTAACACGCCCAATTGAAAAAAATAAAAAATAAAATCAACACATTACAAATTTGTTAAGTGTTGTTTATTTAAAAAATATATTTAAATGAAAATATGTTTTTGCAAAATATTATTATTAAAAGCAGGAATGTATATTTCTTTCATTATCGAATGTATAGTATATTCGAATAATTTTTTAAATATTATATTAAAAGAAACGTCTTAAAATTATTTGAAAATATACGTACTTAATTCGATAATGAAAGTAACCACTCATTGTGACATTTAATAACACAATAAATATAAAGAAAAGTAAAAAAATATATTTTATATTTTAAAAGTACATAAAAATAATATAATTTAAGATATTTTTTACTTTAAGTAGCTGCTCTAATAAAAATTTTAAACCTTAAATATAAAAATAATAATTTTTATATTAGACGTAAAAATAAAGCCACTTACCTTGCAGACATAAAAACATAAAATATATACATAAAATAAATAAAGATATAAAAACTATTATATCTTTTTATTTAAATTAATGACATTTGTTTACACACAAACACAAAAAACAATTTATTCTCGAAACATCTTTTGATTACAATATAGATGATGATGATAAAAACAGAATATAGAAAATCAATGATAATTAATACACAACAGATTTTGATATAATTTATCATTCAAAATAAATAACTATATTTAAAAATATATAAATATGACTTCTTCAAGGCAGAAGATGTTTTAACTTTAACGTAATATTATGTATAATCTTTAAAAAATATAAAATATTTTTTTAAATGATTTTTTATAACAAATTGATACATTATCACAATACATCTTTGACGCATATGATTTAATATTTTATAAAAGTCATCTTTAGATCGAATTGAATGCAATTAATGTATTGTTATTAAAAATATAATATAATTTTTAGGTCAAATTAAATAAAATAGTCTAAGGGATTTGTGCATTCAAAAAATCGTGAAATAGAAAGGCTTCAAAATAAAAAAATATATATTTAATAAGCACTATTTTGCATTTGTAAAATAAAAATAAAAATAATTATTAATAAAAATGTTTTTCAAATATAGAATAAATCTCATAAATAAAAACTATCGGTGTAAAATGTAATATTTATTTTAGAATGTAACCTTAGATAAATAAAACAATATTTATTATTTTTTATCAGAATTATCTTTTTAGTAAAAATAAATATTAAGCTATAGCTAATATATGTTTTCATTTATACAAGTATTTTATCCTAACATTTTAAAATTCGACATAATTTCTCAATCTAAATTGATTTTATATTTTTTGTTTTCGTATAAAAATATCCATTTCTTTCCAAACAAAAATAGTTATATAAAGAAAGATTGGAGTAAGAAATAATTAATTTAGGTAATAAAATGATCCATTTTTATCTCTTTTCATATGATAATAATAAAAATGTAATAATATTTATGAATACAATAGATAGAATTACTAATGTCAGATTTACTTATGATAGAATTGCTAGATAGCTTTTCTTCCAAATTACGTAAGTATTGGGCTTATTATCCCCTTTCTCTTTTATGATATCATCTTACGTCATTTAGATAAAAGACTAGAATTGATTTATGGCAATCCTGAATAACTCAAGTGCCACGAAATAAATAAATTACACACAAAATTATTCAATTCATTATATTCATACACTAGTAATAAAATTTAAATTAGACATCAATATAATATTTAATTAAGTTCGCTTTGTTTATTTTTTATTCATAAATTAGCGATAACTTATTTTAAATAAAATATGTCAAAAGAATTCTTTATGAACAATATTTAAAATAATAATATACTTTTGCTTGAATAAATGATTATTCGGAATATATTTTGAGTGTAATATATTTATAAAGAGATTAAGTTGTGTTTAAAATAAAAAAATAAAGTTAAATAATAACTTTCAAATATATATTTTTAGAATATACATATTCATATATTACATATATTTATCGTACGTAATTATTAAAAAAGAAACACTTTTTTGGAGAAAGAAAAACTAATATAATTAGAAAAGTTTTCTGTCAAGATAGTGGAAAAAAATTGCTGAAAAATGAAATAATTCTATTATTTAAGTCGCTCAACGGTCATTAATCATAGAGAATAAAAAAATAACAAATGGAATTTCGTTAAATGAATCATATAATTATATATTTGAAATTAGTTTAATTGAAACTTATAAAAAAATATGTTCACATTTTAAATATTAACACTTTCTCTGTTCAACAAATATATACAAGGTTCGTTTCAAAAGTAATGAGAAAAACTATGTAAATAATTATTGGAAATATTAACGAATGACTCGTTAAAGCAGAGTGCCAATTGATTTATTGGTTATACAAGTTTAGAGAAAATCAAAAGAGGGATAGAATGACAGTTGTAAACAGCTAGCAGCAGGCAGGAAGGGAGAAGGGTTAGGTAGTGACGTCACACATGGTATTAGGTGGCGCCACCGCAGTGTACATGTGCCGAAGGTCGACTTGGGATGAAACAGCGACTCTATAAATTTCACATTTCTAACAATAATAAGGCACAATTTGGAATATAGATTATAAACACAAGGTAATAAGATTCTATCCAAATATATAAATAGTGTGTGACATTTCGGTAACAACGTTGTTACAACGTCATACACTATTTATTTGGATTTTGGCTTATTACCTTGTGCTTACTATGTAAATAAAAAAAAATCAAAATAATAAAAGTTTTGACCAAAATATATATCATTAATACAAAGCAATAACGCGCCATCTATATATATAAAATGAAAGGATTTAATCACGAATGTTTCTTTTATTTACAATACAAGGGCCTGGCTCATCATTGATGAACCCTTCAAGCAGTTTCGCTATTTTATTATATAGCCGAATGACCCGGGCAACGCCCGTGTTTTACCCGATTGAATGTTTTGATTCAAATACTATTTGTTACAATTATAAATTGGCGTCTTAATTAATTGCATATGTTAGTTAATAACTATAGCCTATGTGCTTTATCTGTCTATGTACTGTCGGCTTCCGTAGGCGTCTCTTACTGGGAAAGAGAAAGAGAGGATTCCATTTGGTTATTATCTAATATATGCATTTATTTAGGGAGCGACCCGCTCCAACACAATAGTTAAATGGCGAGTGGGGGGGGGGGGGGGGGGGGGGGGCAAAGGTGGCGTGACCGTAGCCAACCAATAGGAGGGCGCCATTCCAAAAAAAAAAAAAAGCAAACGGTGACAGAGTTGGTTGATTGATTAGGAGATTAGGAGATGAGGAATGACGCTCGTAACTGTATATAGAATAGCCAGAGACCCTCCAATTAGTTTTATCTTTGCAGTAAGGACAGTAGTAAAACATTATTTAATTTAAAAGAATCATACACGTCACATAAATAGTTGAAATTTCCTATAACACATGTAGCGCTAATGTATCTTGTTTATATTAAGTCTAAATACGAAAAAATATCTAAAAAAAAGGTAAAGTATAAAAAATGGTTTTAAAAAGCCATTTGTTGTTACATATTTCTTTGACATTTTTGATTTTTTTTTACCTTTTCACTTTTAATCAATTATAATCTTATAGAAGACGAAAAACAAGTCAAGGAGAAACACTTTTGTGGTGGTTAATTAACAATAATCCACATAAACATTTCTTGCAAAATCAAGTTTTGTTTTATTGTTATCACTAAGGTTATACCTTGTTATTGTTATTATATTCAGACAACAAAAAAAATGTATATAAATTAGATAATAAAAATTTTGCATATTTGCAACAAACAAATATGAATTTTTAAAAAGCAAATAAAATTTACATAAAATAGAAATACAAAACAATAATTTTTACATGTCCCCTACACTTTTATAGCTTATATAAAGATAGAGGCTGCCTGGCCGGCATTCATAGTTCCTAGAAATAAAGATACTTCAGCCAGTAAATCTTTTTATTATCTCGACGTTTCAACAAAAAAACTTTTGTCTTTGTCAGCGTTTGCCGCGTGAGAATGCCCATGCAGTCTTTTGAATAATTTTTAACGCTTTGCCAAATGTTTTAATTTTTGTTCGCTCCTGAGGAGGACAAAAGATTTTTGTCGAAACGTCGAGACAAAATATTTACTGGTTGAAGTATCTTTAATTTGAAGAACTATGTAAAGAAGTTCTTCTCCTTGGCTTGGATTTCTAATTCTATAGTGAATAGGGGAAGATTATCATTGTCTTAATTATGATCTTAACAAATTACACAGCAGAGAGAGAGAGAGACAAAGGGGTAAACTACAGTATATATTGTGGCGAAGAAATAATTTATAATTTATTTATTCCAATATTATAACCTCTGTGAAATCTTTAGGACAAAATAATAAAGCCTCCGAGGTTGTGTTATTTGATGAAAATATTCAACAGATTATATAGATATATTTTACACAAATAAATTTACTGGCAATGAGTTTCTTTTAAATATCATCAGATATTATCTCTACAGACCTTACTGCAATGATATGAGTTATTGAATGAGAGGGCTTGGCTCATCAGTAGTGAACCCTCTCAGCGGTTTCGCCAAATTAATCTCTAGACCGCTCTACTATTGTATTGGACTGGTTTTGTTATATACCCTGCATTTTCTATGGAAGGCAGCTTAGGGGTGTTTAGTGAACTATGGACCTAAGCTTATAGGTCTGTAAAGGTACATACATATAATTTCAAGGTATTGCATCGAGAAAAGCTCTTCCGCAAAATATGTTTTAATCATAACCAATATATATTAGTAAATTAAATTTTATTGCCATCTATCGTTAATATATATATAGATATATATAACTCTGCTCATGTAAAATAATGATCAAAATATTTCTTTGCTTGCTTGCTCGATAGCTGTAGATAGTTTTGTTGAGTTGTTAATAATTGTCGACTAGTCGCTGTGACGTCATCAATAAATACTTTTACATCTTCAGATATACAAAGACTTGATTTCTACGCTACAATATATATATATACAGTTAAACCTGTCTATAGCGCCCCCTCTTGGGACTCACCAAAATAGGGTGCTATAGAGATGGGGGGGTGCTATAGACAGGTCACTTTTAATGTAAATCGCATCGTACTATGTATTTAAAATCGGGCGCTATAGAGAGGAAGGCGTTATTTAGAGGGGGAACTATAGACAGGTTTAACTGTATATATAAAGATCTAATACATGTAAAGATGTCAAATTACAAGAAAAAGAATCACCAGACAACATCTTGAAGAAGGAATCAAAGTTTTCGGCGACGTGTTTCTTTGTGCTGTATAATCGGCAAGCTTTCGGACTATAACCTCCTTCAACAGGCTACTATCTAAGAAACTAGAGGATACTTAATATATATATATTATATTTGGGGGAAGAGGGAGAAAATAAAAAAGTAATTGATTATTAAGCAAATGTTTAGTTTGTCGAATGCAAATTTTACTTACTAAAAAAAAAAGAATTAAATATCAATTATTAGCAAATATGCTTATTTTATTTTAAACAAATTTAACTATATAATATTTTTGGCAAATGAGTTTATTAGAAAAAACACATTTAACCAACACAAAAGAAAAAACAAATCTATATATACAACAACACAAAATAATAATTTAAAAAAGCTTTTTGTTTTTGGTCAAATAAAAAAAAAATCTATATATATAAAAAAAAAGTTAAATTGAATATAACATATATCAAGAAATTGGGTTGGCTAAATATTACGGAGCAAGCTAAATAAACGTTTAGTTTATTTTTTGCTCCACTAGATGGCGCTCTGCCATCTAAAAAGCACATGTGCTCGTGGTCAGGAGATGCCTTCTTTATTTTTAATATATCACATATGTAAATATTTACATAATTAGACATAAAATAAACTCGTCACCGTAAAACTTTTATTCCTTCTTCAAAATGTAAGGATCTGTTGAACAGACAGATATCTACTGTCTGGTTTTGACGTCTATTTTGACGGGAGAGGCGACCCTTGTCTCCTTGTCTCCTTATCCTCACGGAAAAATTTCCAAGTATATATACATATTGTGTATATATTTTAAATTTCAGCCCCATATTTGTATATATTTTTTATATCGTCGCGTGAAGGCATCGCGTTGATCAACCAACGCAGTTTAAAAACAAGAAAATCCCTGACGGCGTACAGCCTATTGAAATATTGCCTTTTTGTATTAAAAATAAAATGTTTTGTTTTATTTTAGATCCAAAAATATGCATTTTAAATAATATATATATGTCGTAGCAGTCGTTGTCGAATGGAAGGACGCGACCGTTGTGCATGTAAGCTTCGAAAAAGAACTTGTTCCACACTCGTGAGAGCGCGCACGCGGCGGCTCCCCCGTTTATTTTGTACAGATTTATAGATGGATTAATTCGTATTTACATTCAAACATACTTTTTATGGTGAAAATAAATTATATATATTGGGCATTATACAAATTATGACATATATATATTATCACAAAGCAATAACGCGCCATTTATACATATAAAATAAAAGGATTTAAAAGCGCGAATGTTTCTTTTATACATAAAACGAACTTCTACTGTCCTTACTGCGATGAAAAAATATATTGGGAGGGCTTGGCTCTACTGTCCTATAAGCTTATGTCCATAGTTTACTTGAAAACCATTTCTAAGATTCCATCCTTCAGTGTAACATATAAAAGCAGAATGATCCAATACAGTATTAGAGCTCTGAGAAGCGGTCTGGTGGATTAAATTGGCGAAACCGCTGGGAGGGTTCACCACTGATGAGCCAAGCCCTCCCAATATATTTTTTCATCGCAGTAAGGACAGTAGAAGTTCGTTTTATGTATAAAAGAAACATTCGCGCTTTTAAATCATTTTATTTTATATATATATATATATTATTTAAAAGGCATATATTGGATTTAATAAAATATTTATTTGCCAATATACGCCTTTTTATTATCTAATGAATTAAATATAGATTGCTATTTTTCAATATATATACATATAAAGATCTACATGTATATTGTACAGACAGATGTACAGACCTGTGGAGACGCGGTAGACGTCGCTTGTCAACCTCGCCATCTTGAATGTAGACGGAGAGATAACACACGACCTAAAAACGCGACACTCGAACCCCTGTCATAGGTGGAGACACAGTCTGGACAGTGGTGTCACTCCAGCCTGATATAGAGAAGCGTTCTTTAGACCATGTCCCGCAAAGCTTTCGATGATTTGTCCTGCGCTATTGCAGATGGTGAGTGGATGTACGGCGAATCCGAAGCGCGCGCCCGAGGTCTAGTAAAGATGGGTAGTCTGCGTCAAACGACGCTGTTTCGACCCTGATATAGAGTAACAACTCGAAAGCTTGCCGTATTTTTATAAAAATAAACCTAAATATTTACTTGAATCAAATATCTCAAATATAGATTGATATAATACAACAGCTTTCTGGAGATAAGCTTCTATTATCATATGAATATTAAAAAATAAATAAAAAAGGAAAGTACCATTTTTTTTTCTTCTAATTTTCATCAATAGATAAGATATTTTAAACTAAATATTGCTAGTGGACAAGTAGGCAACACGCTCGATTCCCGACAGTCATGAACCGGGATTGAATCCCGCTTTAAAATTTTGTTTAATATGAGAATAACCTTCATATATTATTCACTGTTTCAATTATCATGAACTAGGTTGCTCTTGTTGAGCGGTGCCTATCAATGTGATTTTGAACCGAACTAAATATTGCTGGTGGTCCGATAAATGGCAGTGACTCATCAGCAACATTTATTTGCATGATCAGGATATGCAAATTATTACAAAATGTATACATATATATATGTATTACATTTATAAATTTAATTTACATCTATACAATTTGTAACAAATAATTTATAGAAATGTGTTTGTATTTGTACATATATCTTCTATATATATAAAAATGAATGTTTGTATGTTTGTCTGTTGGTTGGTTGGTCTGTATGTCCGGTATACAAATTCGCAGTAGTTCACTAATACAAACCAAAATTTCCATACATAGGTAAAAAAAACGAGGATGACGATAGGCTATTTTAAAATATATATAAATCAATTATTAAAACTATATATTCAAATTATTCTAAATAGCTCACGAGGAGCGCCCTTTAGAACGCGGTGGATCTGATGGCGGGGCGCGCCCATTGGCCGCCTGCGAGCACGTGGCTTCCCTGTGCGCGCGCATGCGCCGGGAAGCCACTTGCGAGCCGGCAGCCGACGGGAGCAGTCACTTGCTCGCCGGGAGTCAACGGGCGCAGACATTTACTCGCTGCCAGCCAACGGGCACATGTTTAATGTGTTTGAATTATACATTTAATCATGTAAACCCGGGCGTTGCCCGGGTCATTCGTCTAGTTGGAGATAATATTTGATGATATATGTATAAAAAAGAAACATACATTGCCAAAAATTAATTATCACAAATATATATGTATATATATCCTAATTACATAAAAAAACACGTAGTATTCTTTCTATTAAAAACAATAATCAATTTATTCAATACAAGCAAAAAACAGTTTTAAAATTCTAAATTCATAAAGAGAGAGAAAACTATGAAGTTTTATCTATATAACAAAAAAAAGGAATCAAAATTGCATATTGGCTATAAAAATTCTATGCAAAACATTGATAGAAATTTATAGAGTTTCCTATAGTATAATGATAGAAATATTAACAATTTATTGTACTTTCTATAAAAGAGAATTCCTTTAAAAAGTTATAAATAACACTAGAAGGACATCGTATAACAAACAAAAAAATTATAAAAAAATTAATATAAGCCAAAAGATTCTTTGTTCAAATCAATAAGCTTGAGGGATAAGTATCTTTTCAAATTCAAAAAGATACTTATCTCTCAAGCTTATTGATTTAAACATTCTATTAGGGGATTTTGAATGAAGATTATTGATCTATAAAAAAAAAAGATCACCTCTCCCGTCAAAATAGACATTATATAGATGACACCTAATTATTATTTCGACTGAAAAAAAAAACGATCTTTATATTTATATAGACAAAAGGAGATAAAAAGTAGTCTCCCAAAATATATTTTATTTAGTATACTAACAGAGAGGACAAAAATGGCTAAGCTACAGGGCTTTTATCTACAAGAGGCTGATCTATTTATGGTGCTATATCAATAGGCTGCCTGCCCTGAAGACATATGGAGTTATAAGAGATAAAAAGTAACAAAATAATTCTCATAATGCGTTATTTTTGTATTTTAAAATGCTAGCTTTTAAATGATAATCATTCATAAACAAGCTTAATTAAGTAAAACGTCAACTTTTTATTTAATTAATCCAGATAAAGAGCGTGTATCATTCGAAAGCTAGCATCTTAAAATATAAAACAAGAAACACATTGTGAAAAAAAAAAACAGTACAAAAGTGAATTTGTGCTTAGATCAAATGTGTGTGGATAAATTAAGAGAAAAAAAGGGCTTTTCCTAATCGTGCATCTAAAAGTTACTGATTGCTTGCACCATCTATCGGAATAAATTTAAGCTTAATCGTTGATTAATCAATTATCCCCGGAATAATTTTTAAAAAAATCAACATTTAGTCGATATTTTTTCCAATAGATGGCGCAAGCCATCAACAACTTTTAATTAGATGATCAGAAAATGATTATTTTTCTATCTTAAGAAACACATTGCATGAAAAAAAAAATTCTTTGTTAGTTTTTAAAATGTTTTTCACAATTTGATTGCGAATCATTGAAAGGAACAGAATTGTACAAAAATAACTGTGGAATATATGAATGTTTATCTACCAAATACTGAAAGGAGAAGCAAAGATCTACAACTACAGAGACTATAGTAACACAGGTAGAACAGTAGATCAAAGATGGCCGCCACACCAGTAGACCAATAGTAGTGCTAGTAGACCTCCCAATACAATACAAACAACAACAGCCGACAATATATACTTCAACGTCCGTCTACGACATCGTCTGCCATCCTGAAAACACACATTTACATATTTACATATTGCACTTATATAAATTCTATTGCTATCTAAATATAACAATTTATAACAATTAATATCCAGGTAATGTGTTTCTTTTAACATAATTATTAATAAAAACAACGTTTTGTACATCGCAAAAATGTTTTTTTTTTTTTAAATAGGGGTCGGTGGAAGGATGGTCTAAACCGTTGATTTTCGACCGCTACGACCCGGATTCGATTCCTGCATTGGACACTTTTTTTCTGATAAAAAAAAATGCTCCAATGGCTTCCGATTCTTGCAAAAGTCCAACCCCACCAGCGAGTGCAAGTAACCAAACGGGGTTCTGGCATATTTGTAAGTGTAAAGTTGAACTGCTTTTCAAATGTGTAGACATGTGGTGCACTTACAGTAAAAGAAGTCGCCTACTTCTACCCACCATGATTATCATGGCCTGTACCACATATAATAGGGATAAAAAAAAAATGTTTTTAGAACCTGATCTATTTATTTTGTCTTAAAAATAAGAGACACTTCAGTCAGAAAAGGTTTTTATTTTCTTGATGTTTCAACAAAAATCTTTTCTCCTCGTCAGGAAAAAATATATATTTCTGTATATCTATTATGCATATCTAATATGTAATTATGTATATCTAATATGTAATTATGTATATCTAATATGTAATTATGTATATCTAATATGTAATTATGTATATCTAATATGTAATTATGTATACCTAACATGTAAATATGTAGATCTAATATGTAATTATGTATAGCTAATATGTTAATATGTAGATCTAATATGTAATTATGTATAACTAATATGTAATTATGTATATCTAATATGTAATTATGTATATCTAATATGTAAAAATTGATAATGATTCTAATATCTATTATAATCTCCGCCTTAATATTTCTATGGTGTCAGTTTTATTTTCACGGTCATTGATTCTCTACAATCACGTGATATCACTCAGCCAATCAGCGTTCTTAAAATACTAGATGTCATTTTCAGATTTGTACAATTCAATCAGGGTTTTACACCCGCGGGTCATTAATAAATTGGTGGATAAAAATTACAAAATCATTAAAAGTTTGAATTAAAATCAACATGTGTGTTTATTTATACTGACAAATAGTTTATTTGCCTTACATTCAATTCGTCTGCCTACAATTTACATTTTCGTCTGCTTTTAAAATTTTTTGTTTGCTTTGTTTGGTTTTGGTTTTCTTTTTTCTTTTTGTTATTGAGCAATATATATCAATCTAAAATTTGCTTTTACCTATTATATATAAAAGCGCAAGATATGTAAATAGAGTAATAAAAGAAAGTTGCATAGGTAAAATATTTATTCCATTTAATAGTTTAAATTGATTTTTCAAAACGCACTTTAGTAATCACTTTCTTTAATAATAAAAAAGGTGTTTTTTTTATAGAGAATTTTACGATAAAAATATTTCACACAATAGGGGGTTATTCTTTTATACCTTTTCTTACTTTTTCTCGAATGTCACATTTAAAAAAAAAACGCCTTGATTAAAAATATATTTAAAATTATATTTAAAAAAGATGCATATATTGGATTTATAATTATTTTATTGTTCCAATATTTCGAGGGGCAACTCGCCTCTCTTTATCGAGGATGTTTTTCACTAAAACATGCGAGCACGCGTACACCACTCTCGTTCTACAAGGCCAATGAAAGAATTGTATCTTTGATTTAAATATTAAATTCAGTATATATACAGCTAATAATTATATTTAATATTATAGATTATTATATATGAAAGAGAGAGAGAGAGAGAGATTTATATACAACAGTGTAATTGCAAATAATTGTGTACCCGTTTCATGATTTTTCAGGATGCTTTGAATGACCAGTTTTTTGGTCGTTGAGGTACAGCTTGCATCACGCTGATGAGGGCCAACAGCCCGAAACGCGTCCGTGGTTAGCTTTTTTTTGATTAATCAAGAATGGGTATTTGGCCAATAATGGAATAATTAAAAATCAACGAGAATAGTTGATATTTATTCCGATAGATGGCGCAAGCCATCAGTAACTTTCAGTTGCACGATAAGGAGATGCCTTTTTTTTCATAATTACGCACCTTATCCCAGTACAATATCACATTTGTACTATTTTTTCAAATAATTGTGTGTATACATATTTATTTAAAATATATATATTTTATATTTTTCTCACACAATCATTTTCTCCCAAAATGCAACCACATTATATAGCCATATAATTTATTAAATTATTAAAAAACATTTTTAAAAAATGCCATTGAATACGTTTAACATTATTTTTCAAAAAGTTCTTCTGAAATTATTTTCACAGTTCGTTTGGGCGTAAAAACTTCGGTTGCTGACTCTAACAATCCTTATCATCATCACATTTATTTCGCTGACGCCATGTTTGTTCGTGTGTGAGAGAGGACTTTGACTTCTTGAAAGACATTTTTTTAAAAGCAAAATTTGCATCAAATTTTTTTACTCTGTATTTATAAAGTCAATAAATATCATTTCATCTATAAATTTATTGTAGTATAAGGGTTTATAGGGAATTTGATTGGCCCATTATACATATTCTATATACAGTTACGAGCGTCATGCGTGGCCTCTGTCACGGTTTGCTTTTTTTTTTGGAATGGCGCCCTCCTATTGGTCGGCTACGATCACGCCACCTTTGCCCCCCCCCCCCCCATCATGCCCCCCCCCCCCCCCCCCATTTCTGTAATTGTTGTGTTGGAGCGGGTCGCTCCTTAAATAAATGCATATATTCGTTAATAACCAAATGGAATCCTCTCTTTCTTTTTCCCAGTAAGAGACGGAAGCCAAAAGTACATAGACAGATTAAGCACATTGGCTATAGGTATTAACTAATATATGCATTTATTTAAGGCGCCAGTTTATAATTGTAACAAATAGTATTTGAATAAAAACATTCACAATCGGGTAAAACACGGGCGTTGCCCGGGTCATTCGGCTAGTATTATATAAGGTAAAAGGGAGTATTGTATTCAGGTACATGAAAGGGACACCTCTCCCTTTAAAATCCATTAAAAATTGTGATTTTTTTAAAGGAAAAAGTCATCTCCTGATCACGCAACAAATATTTGCTGATGGCTTGCGCCATCTATTGGAATAAATATCAACTATTCTCGTTGATTTTTAATTATTCGAGAATTGATCAAATACCTTTCTTGAGATTAATCGAGAAAAGCTAACACCACGTACGCATTTCGGGCTGTTTCTTGATTAATTAAAAAATGGGTATTCGGACAATTCTGGAATAATAAAAAAATCAAAGATTAGTTGATATTTATTCCGATAGATGGCGCAAGTTATCAGCAACTTTAAGTTGCATAATCAGGAGATGTCTTTTTTTTCTTAATATATATACTTAATACCAATACAATTTCATTTCTGTACTTGTTTTCCACATTGATTTTGTTTAATAAAGAATATAGCTAGACATAAACTGTTCTTGGGTTCTTTATTTCTTGATGTTTTGGTGACTCACTGCCATCCTTCCTCATGTGAATGAATTTGGAATTCTAGTTTAAAATCACACATATTATTTCCATACAGAATTAGCGAAAAGCCAGAATTCAAGAAGTCATTCACCTGATGATGGCGACATTGGGTCATCGAAATGCAATCGGTCGATAAAACCCCCCCTCCTTTATTCTTTATATAAAACAAACTCTCAACTACAGGGTGTACCAGGTAAATTGGGACTAACTTTGACAGTCCATAAAACAAAAACTACTTGAGATTAAAAACTTATTTTTTTTTTCATTACGTAGCCATATTCATGTAAAATGCAACAGTACATGTGTGCGCAGTGTAGTGATGAAGAGTAACCGAGAATTTGAAAATCGAGCTGCCATCATCGTTGCTCTGCGCGCCGGAAGGAGCCCCAAAGAGATAGTGGATTTTCTTAAGTTGCCCAAAACCACTATTTATCGTGTCAAGAAGCAGTTTGATGAGGCCGACAGTAACAAAGAGGGGATAGCTACAAGGAAAAAGCACTCGCGTCGATCGGACAGGGTAAGAGGCGAAGAATTTGTCAAAAATGTCAAGGAGAAGATTGATGGAAACCCTGGGAAGAGCATGAGGGCCATAGCCAAGGAAATGGACGTTGGCTCTATGACAATTGTCAGAACTATCCATGAGGACCTTGGTCTCAAGTCTTATGCCCTTCGGAAAGGTCAGTTGCTGACTGAGAATATGAAGAATAACAGAAAAGGAAAGGCTGCTGCCCTCCTCAACAACCTGAAACACGACTCTTTTGGCATGCTAAGGTTCTTCTCTGACGAAAAGAACTTTGACGTGGACCAAAAGGTAAATCCCAGGAATGATCGCTGGATCTGTAAAGACCCCTCAGAGATACCTGTCGTGATGCACACGAAATTTCCTGCCTCCGTAATGGTCCTTGGCGTTATCAGCAGTGAAGGTGATGTCATGCCTCCCCATTTCTTTGAGAAGGGCCTTAGGATGAACGCTGACACCTACATCAATGTTCTGGAGCCCGTTGTGAAGCCTTGGATGGACATGGTGGCCGCAGGAAGGAAGTATGTCTTCCAACAAGACTCAGCTCCAGCCCATAAGGCAAAAAAGACACAATCGTGGCTGACACTTAACGTCCCTAGTCACTGGGGTCCTGATATTTGGCCCCCTAATTCTCCAGATTGCAATCCCCTCGACTACTATGTATGGGGCGTTGTTGAGAGAGATGTCAAAAAAGCTCCTCATACCACCATCCAGTCTGTCAAGAAAGCAGTTCACACGGTGATGACCCAAATGGACAAGGTCATCGTCGCCAAGGCCTGTGCTTCATTCCGCACTCGCCTCGAGACTGTTGTAGCTAATAATGGAAACTACATTGAATAAATAAAAACTATATCCTTTTATCTACTACTGTGTCAAATTTCATTCGGATATTTTAATTTTTACTTGCAAAAAATTTCAGTTAAAATACCATTGTTGAAATTCCCAATTTACCTGGTACACCCTGTAGTAAATGATTTTAGAAAATATGCAAATATACAGGATACATATATGGATGGAATATGTTTATATGTAAAAAGGTCGCCTCTCTATTCAAAACAGACGCTAAAAATAAGTGCCATCTATTGACCGTCACCATAAACTAGCGGACTCAGGGCAGTAACAAAGCCACAACACCAGCTTTGGTAAAATGAAAAGCGTCCACCTGGTGACCATGGTTTCGGGCTAATGGCCCTCTTCAGCCTAGAACAGGCTTTGATTCCATGAGAACTACAAGGGATCAAACGGAATATTTAGAATTCTCCGAAGAGGTGTTTAGCTGGTAAAATGGATGGGCCAAATCTATGACCAAAATAGTTGTTGACGGGAGAGGAGATTGATCTATAAAAAAAGGACACCTCTCCCTTCAAAATAGACGCTAGAACTAAACGCCATGGATTATGTACGACTGTCGAACGAGATGTCTAAATATGAGCTTCCTCTTTATTGTCTCCAGTATGACGTCATTTCTCTTCTTGATCTTTTTAAAGACATTGTTTGGTCTGTCAGCATAGTTCCAGCACAAAACCTCGAAAGCCTATGGTTCTTTAACATATTTACATACATGCATATTTACATATACACTCATGGAAAATATTTAAGGAAGTGGCTAGTATTTGATCTCAAGAACTGGAGTGTTAAAAAAATATGCAAAATTCTTACCTTATATGGCAATGCTTCTACTCCCATCTCCACTGTTGCTGAAGATGTGTAGATTTCTTCTTTGGACGTCCTGACATTGCTGGCTGTCGATCCTTGAGACGGGACAACCGCAGATTCCTGGACGTTTCCCAAGAGAGGAGCTGTTGCCGGACAATCATCATGTTGATCTGGATGATAGACATCTGAGATTTTTGAAGTCACAGCTGTATTGGGAGTTGATAACTTGCATTCGCTTCTATGATGGACAATTTCTGGAACGGATGGTAAACAAAGAGATGGTAAAGATGCACTTAGACCTTCGTAGAATTGAGATAAATTGTCTGAAGTTTTTGAATCACGTTTCTTATAGATGATTTTCCCTTCTGGCATAGATTTGACAGACTGTTGAGATTTCTTCATCCCATCCTGATGGTCATCCATACCTAAGATACTTGAATCGCTAGAACTGGTTATTGATTCACTATCCCATTCTTCTAATGTAGCCAACTTGACGGTAGGATTCTCACATATCTTTCTTCCATCAATTTCGACAATTTTATCTTTTTTATTACCATTCATCCAGTTTCCATAGATGTAAATGGTATCATCATCTAAATTGATTATAACCTCTTTGGATGATTTTTTACTCTCAGGTTTTTTTGGTCTATTTTGACTGATATTTTCATTTGAATTATTGATATTGATCACAACATTTTTCGACGATTCTGGTTGTAAGTAATAGGGTCTTTTTGGATGATCAATTTTATCTTTTTTATCATCTTCGATTTTATTCATAACGTTTTTCGATAATGGTAAACTCTCAGGTTTCTTGCAACAGGATTTCTTGGGATTTGATATCCATCTTGGTCTTTTACAATCCCCATCTATATTGATTGTAACGCTTCCAGACAATTTCTTACCAACATGGTTCAAATTGGATTGTGAAAGTCTGTTTTGATTGTGCACCTTTCCTGATGATTCTAAATCATCAATATTAATCACAACGTCTTTAGATGAAGTTGGATCATCCTTTCTTTGACCATCTTCTCTTTGTCTTGAGCTATCCTTTAATTCGTTTTCTTTATCTTCTTTATCAATTATCTTATCATCTACTTGTATTTTAATTGTCTCTGATGTTTTCGTATCTTCTGGAATGGATTGAATATCCTCTTTGGAAATATTTTTCGAATCATTTTTCAATTCATCCTCTATTTTTACTGATATTCTTTCTGTTTGTATGTTATTATCAGAACTTTTTGTGTCTTCATTGTTTGGTTGTACGTTCAAATTTGAATTTACCCTTTTTTCTTCGATGTTATCATTGATTATTATAGCATGTTCTGATGGTATTTGAACATCTGATTCCTTGATGGTTTTAGATAGTGAAGTAGGGTTATAACAGCATTTTGGTTTAGTCTTCTTTGTATCTAAGACTTGATTGTCTTCTTCCAAGATGGATTCAATTTTCTTCGATGTATTCTGAACATCCTTCTTCTCTATTACATTGTCTTTTTTATCGTTAATTGTAGACATGTCTGATGACTTCTGGTCTTCAGTTTTACCTAGTAATGGTTTCTCATGATCACATTCGTCATTTGACCATGTTAAGTCATCTTCACCAATGACTGGTCCAATATTTTTTGATGATTTTTGACCATTTGAAGTTTTTGCTACTATGACCTTCTTTGATTTATCGATAGGCTTTCTTTTCGATCCGATTTCAAAATAATCTATGATATTTTTTATCTTTTCAGATGACTTTTGACTATCTGAGTTTTTAACGTCTTGGTCACTTTTCAATGCGGAATTCTTATCCTTTTCTATGGAAATTTTAATATTTTTAGATGATTTTTGAGCTTCCGAATTCTTTTTGGATTCATACATTGTTTTGTTTTGATCTCCATTGACAACGTCTTTTTTAATTTCCATATTTTCAGATGACTCTTTATCGTCAGAAATATTAGATTTAGAATGTTTTTCATTTTTGTTTTCCTTTGTTCGTATTTCTTTACTTTCTTCAAGGATGATTTTAGTTTCTGATGACTTTTGACTATCTGAACTTTTGCTGGATTGAGATTCTGGGGTGATATTCTGTTTGTGCGTATATTTCGGTCTTTCGATGGTATCTTCAATTTTAATACCAATCTTTTTACTCAATAGTTTGTCGTCTGAACTTATTCCTCTATCATTTTTGTTTGTTGAACCATCGTCGATGCTGTCATCTGTTTTACATACAATACCCTTAGTTGCATATTTACCATGTAAAATGGTTTTCGCATTTGCATCTATAGTTTCTTCAGATATTTCAGATGATTTACAAGAACCTGAATATTTTGTTGAGCTTATTTGTGAACCTGTTTCGTCTGTTATTATCTTCGACTTTCCCACTTTTGATTCTTTTTGGTTATCACTTTCGACAATTTCAGATGATCTTTGACTATCAGTGATTATTTTAGATTCTAAATTCGTTTCTTTTTCAGATCTATCTTTTGATTCCTTTTTATTATCTTCATTATTTTTAGATGACATTTGATTATCAGATTCTCTTGTTTCTTTTGGTTTTAAATGCGATTCTTTTGTTAATATTTCTTTTGATACAGTTCGACTCTCTTTAGTTTTATCAGTAGTTTTAGATGATGCTCTATCTTCTGTCTTATTAATTGCGTTCGTTTGGCTATCTTGAGATATGGTGTCTGATTCACTGCCTTCTGTGATATATAATTCATTATCTTCTGTGTATATATCATCATCTGAACTTGTTCTTGTGAGATCAATCGAGTTTGATTTGCTTCTCCTGTACATATGAATCTTATTTTTTGATGATTTTTGATCAACTTTTGCTGTTTTGGATTTTGAGTAACTTTCAATTTGGCTTACCTTTTTCTTCTTAGTTTTCTCATTGTTGTCTATGGTGTCTTCATCACTTTCTGATGATTTTGTATCATTAGAACTTTGCATTGAATGATCTTCTGTTCTAATATTTTTAGATTTTTTCTCTTTAATTTGAACATTCTTTGATGATTTTTGACTATCCGAAGATTTTCCAGCGTTTTCTTTTGATGCATTTTCCGAATCGATGTTCACATTTGATTCATCAGTATTATCTTTGATCATTTCAATATTTTTAGATGATTTTGAATCAGCAGAAGTCTTTATTGAATCTTTTTTAATTGTCTTTTTCTTTTTGGATTGTAAATGGCTGCTTTCAGAAAGGATTCGCTTATTTTTTTCCGATAGCTTTTGATCATCCGTGTTCTTTTCTTCTTCGGATTCCATGGTAGTATCGCTATCCGAGTCGTTTTCTACCGTGTCATCTTCATTTAGTTCTTTTTTATTTATTTTATATGACATTTGGTTATCTGATTTCATGGTTATTTTTGATTGAGAAGTCTTATCAGAATGAATTTCCATTTCATCTTTGTTTTTCTCAGTTTTTGTTGACTCAGATGTCTTAGATAGACTAGTATTCTTCTGTATTGTCTTGGAATGTTTCAAATTTGATTTGCTGGAATGGCTATTCCTTTCGGATTTGATGTCTTTGACCGTTGCTCTATTGTCAGATGAAATTTGATCATCTTTCATATCTTCAGATTGTACAAGAGTATTCTTATTGCGATTGTTTTCTGTTTTGTTCGTTTCGTCAGTTTCTTCAATTTCTTCTATTTTTAAAGTAATATTATCATTTGGATTTTTTGATGGTTCATTCTCTTCTTCAATGATTATCCCAATTGTTTCGGTTGACTTTTGACCAACTAATTTATTTTTGGATTTTAGAATTGATGTATTCTTTTGTGTTTTGGAAGTAGATTGAAGTGAGCTTGTTTCTGCTATGGTATGGGTCTGTTTAGTATCTGAATTGTCTTTAGAATATTGTTCTTGAGTAATTGACGGTTCTAAGGCTTTGTTCTCGGTAGGATTATCTCCTGATCTTTCTCCAGAGATTACTTCTGATTTCAAATGGGTACTAGCCGAGTAGGTTTTCTTGTAATGGGCTCCTGGGATGTTTTGTTCGTTACTGATGGTTAGAGACATCTGTTTGGAAATATCTCGGCTATCGATGTTGACTACTTGGCTCTTGATTCTGTTATCTTCATCAGTGCTGATTTGAAGGCTTTGTTTTGCTTGGACTTTCTCTTGGTGTTGAATGGTCAGATGCACGTTGCGGTTCTCTGCTGCTGCTTCTCCCAGTAGAGAAGTTAGACCGGCTGGTGGTGAGATCATCAATTCTTTTCCGTGTGGTTCGTTCGTCATTTCTTCATTAGAGTTTGATGCCATTTTTGCCGGAGCCACATCTTCGCCATCTGACAATGCATCTTTGCCTAGTGCTACGATATTTTGATCTACAAGTGATGAAGCAAGATTGTCTGTTTCTTCGACAACCATTTCATCTTTAGGCTGATGATCAATTTTGGCCGATGCTACAGCTGTATTTCCTTCTGGTGAGGCAGTTTTGGATGGTACTGTGACTACATTTTGTTCATCTTGTGGTGAAGCAAGTTCAGCTGGTTTTGTAATAATCATTTCTTCTCCGTCTGATTGTGAAACCATTTTCATGTCCACAGATTCTGCGATCATTTCTTTATCTTCTTCAGAAGTTGACGTGATGTCAGTTAATGGTGAAATCATCATTTCTTCTTGTGCTGAAGCCATGCTGGCTGATTTCACGGCCATATTTTCTTCTGTATCAGTTACGGATACTTCTTTGGATGCTCTGACCACTTGATTGGATGCTTTGGACTTTTCTTTGGATGCTATGGCCGATTCTTTGGATGCGACGCCTACTTCTTTGGATGTAACAGTCACTTGTTTAGATGTTATGGCCACTTCTTTGGATGCAAGGGCCACTTCTTTGGATGTCGTGGCCACTTCTTTAGATGCTATGGACACTTCTTTTGATTTAGCAGTCACTTCTTTGGATGCGACGCCTACTTCTTTGGATTCCATGGCCACTTCTTCGGGTGCTATGGCCTCTTCTTTGTTTGCGACAGCCACTTCTTTGGATGCGACGACTACTTCCTTTTTGGATGCCACAACCATTTCTTCTTTAGATGCTACAGCAATTTCTTTTGGTGCCTCGACTATCTTTTCTTTAGGTTCTACCACCACTTCATCTTTGGGAGCTGGGGTCATTTCTTTGGGCGCAATAACCAATTCTTCTTTGGATGCTTCTACTGTTTCCTTTGGCGTCTCGACCAGCTCCTTCTTGTTAACTACATCCATTTCTTTTGAATTTTCGATCATTTCTTCTTTGGATGCTGCAGCCATTTCTTTTTTGGAAGCTATATCCATTTCCTTTGGTGTTACGACGATCTTTTCTTTGGATGCTTCGGTCATTTCCTTAGGTGTCCCAACCACTTCTTCAGGTGTCACATCTTTGGAGGACACAACATTTTCTTTTTCAGCCGTTAAAATAACTTTATCTTTCGGTGAAGAAGCAACATCGGTTGTTGCGGCGAGTTCATCTTCTTTTCCTTCAGGCAACGATGCGATATTGACTGTTTCTACAGCTGTTGTTGCTACTACTTTTTCAATTTCTGTAGTTAATGAAGCTACTTTGGTCGTTTCGGCTATTTTCTCACTATCTTTAGTTTCTGAAGTAACATTGGTGATCGCTTCTGCTATTTTTTGACTTTCTGTAGTTGATGAAGCTTTGGTCGCTTTGGCTACTTCTTTGCTTTCCTCAGTTGATGCAGTCACAATGGTCGTTTCGGCTAATTTTCCACTTTCTTCAGTTGATGAATCTACATTGGTCGTTTCGGCTACCTTTTCACTTTCTGTAGTTGATGAAGCTTTGGTCGCTTTGGCCACTTCTTTGTTTTCCTCTGTTGATGCAGCTACAATGGTCGTTTCAGCTAATTTTCCACTTTCTTTAGTTAATGAATCTACATTGGTCGTTTCGGTTACCTTTTCACTTTCTGTAGTTGAAGTTACATTGATCTCTTTGGCTACTTCTTTGCTTTCCTCTGTTGATGCAGCTACAATGGTCGTTTCAGCTAATTTTTCTTTTTCTTTAGTTAACGAAGCGACATTGGTTGTCTTTTTGGATAATTTTTCACTTTCTGTAGTTGATTCAGTTACAATAGTTGTTTCAGCCAATTTCCCACTTTCTTTAGTTGATGAAGTAACATCAGATTTTGCTTCTACCATCTTTTCACTTTCCCTAGTTGATAAATCTACACTGGTTGTTGTTACGACAACCTTTTCAGTTTCTTTAGTTGCTGAAGATAGATTTGATGTTGCTAACGCCACCTGTTCCATTTTTCCAGTTGATGAAACGATATTAGCTGTTGATGAGACCACTTCTTCACTTTCTCTAGCTGATGTAACGACTTCAGATGTTGTTTCAACCATTTTTTCGTCTTTTTTATCGAGTGAAGCAACAGTAGTTGTGCCCATGATCTCTTTCTCACTTTCTTTAGTTGATGAATCGACCTTAGATGTTGCTTCTACCATTTTTTCACTTTCCTTAGTTGATGAAGCTATCTTAGATGTTGCTACGACCATTTTTTCACTTTCCTTAGTTGATAAAGCTACGTTAGAAGGGGCTACAATCACTTTTTCACTTTCTTTAGTTGATGATGCGATATTGGCCTTCGATGCGACCATATCTTCTCTTCTCTCAGGTGTTTCTGCACTACTGGCTGGTGACGTAATCACCCTATCTACCTCACGTGATGAAGCGATGTCAGTGGGTGATCCGACGACTTCTGCCTGGGACATCTTTGTTGCTGCCATATTGGAATTCTCTGAGAACACAGTACAATACTGTTAGTGCGTCATACTCACAGTGATAATACCGATGTCTTAGTTATATGGCTATCTCTTATCAAAAACAACAACAACAAAAGCCTTTATTGAGGACCTCTCGTCCTATATAGGATTCGCCAGTTTACAGAGTAATTGAAGAGAAGAGAACTAAGAATACAGAGATATATGTAGTAGGTATAGTATAGTATTTTCTACACTGTGACTATATACAGCAGCAGCAACAAGCCTTTTACTGGAATCAAAGTCCCATACAGGATTCGTCATTCTAATCCTGACATAGATTATTTACATATAATTATTTACATCAAATAGATTATGTATATAGCTTTACCCTTTATCTTCAGCCGTCTTCCAAAATTTGAACAACGCAAACGCATCAGCTCTGTGCTATCTCTAATCTACAAAGGTCACTCCAAAGTTTTTCAATATTTTTTATTAAAGATGCAACTTTCAATTTTTCAGAATTTCTCAAAGTATTCACCCTTAGCACCTATGCAAGATTTCATCCGTGAAAACCAATTCTCGAAGCACTTACACCAGTCTTCTTCGGGGATGGAATGTCCGGCATTGATAAAGACTTGCAGTGCTTCATCATCAGTGTCAAATTTTATCCACAACAATAAACTTTATTGTAAAACGACATTTGAAAATCATCCCGCATATGTTTCTTTTTAACGAAAAATCGAAATTTATTTTTAAAGAGAAATAACGATTATTTCTAACCTTAGGGATGAAGTATGAAAGGATGAATTGTGAAGAGTAATGATAAACGGAAAAATAAAAGTGTCCAGGGATGGGAATCGAACTCACAGTGTTCCGCTATTTCTCTTTAAAAATAAATTTCGATTTTTCGTTCAAAAGAAACACATGCGGGATAATTTTCAAATGTCGTTTTACAATCATAAGCCGCATTATATTGTATTATAAATTTTATAAATAAAAAAAGACACAAGATGCTAGGTCTTGTATATATATGGGTATACACGTTCTCTTCAACAAATTTATAGAAGGTTTGTCCACCTCTTTCCTTTATAAGAGGTTCAACGACCTCAGAGCCAAGGCCAAATCGACGTTTTTCAGCATTAGAGTATTTAACACAAAGCAATAACGCGCCATCTATACATATAAAATGAAAGGATTTAAAAGCACGAATGTTTCTTTTATACACACTACAAGCTTCTACTGTCCTTACTGCGGTGAAAAAATATATTGGGAGGGCTCTTGACTTATCAGCGGTGAACCCTCCCAGCGGTTTCGCCAATTTAATATACCAGACCGCTTCTCAGAGCTCTAATACTGTATTGGACGATTCTGCTTATATACGCAGCACTGAAGGATGGAATCTCATGAATGGTTTTCAAGAAAATTATGGACATAAGCTTATAGGACAATAAATGTAATTCTACTGTCCTATAAGCTTATGTCCATAATTTTATTGAAAACCATTCGTGAGATTCCATCCTTCAGTGCTGCATATATAAGCAGAATCGTCCAATACAGTATTAGAGCTCTGAGAAGCGGTCTGGTGGATTAAATTGGCGAAAAACCGCTGAGGGTTTCACCACTGATGAGCCAAGCCCTCCCAATATATTTTTTCATCGCAGAAAGGACAGTAGAAATTCGTTTTATGTATAAACGAAACATTCGTGTATACATTCTTTCATTTCTTATATGAAAAGTTTTATTTTCTTAACGTTTCGACCCAAAATCGTTTCTCATCGTCGTGAAAAAATAAATCATTTGGGAAAGTCTTATAAATGTTTATGAATTTTATAACGCCTTTCTAAATGCCTTAATTTTATTTTTCATTACGAAGATAAGATTTTTTTTTCGAAACGTCAAGAATTTTTTTTTTCTAGCTGAAATGTTTCTTATTTAAAGAAATAAAATCATTTAATCTCAATAATTAACATTAAAAAAAAAAAAAGGTCAGGTCAGTGTTAAAAAAAAAAAGCGTGAGATTATTTCCAACCCAATCTAAAAATTCGAAAAAAAAAAAAAAAGACCGAGAAGTGATTCGAACCTGTGACCTTTTGTTAAACAAGGCGAACCATTAAAGTTTCCACCAGGTATAAAAACTGAAAGGTAATTAGTAATTGCAATTAATAGTTGACTTAATTAATGACTTCCTATGGCAAAATGACCCTAACCACACCCATGGTCTATTTGTCATGGACCGCGGATGGATATATACGCTGAGAAAGTAGCGCTTTAGACTGCCCGAACTACTTTCAAGCAAACTACCGGACCAGATAAGATTCAAATTTGCATATTCTTTTTGTTCCGCGTACGTTTTCACAATATTTGACTTAATTTGGATAGAAATTTTTGATACGAAATGGAATGAGTTTCAAATACCGAATATGCAAATTAATCATACACCAATCTTTTTTGCATATTCAGTTTACTCATCGTATCGGGACGAAGTTAGGTTATTTGAATATTACTCATTAAATGTGACAATAAGTATAATTAACTTGGTTTTGAATTTTCGCCTTTTTTAATTTACGCTCATGGACAATACTTAAATAAGTTTTACTTTTGCCATGTATATTGGGATTCAGACTATAACTCTGAAAGATATTATAGTGACAAATATATATATGTAGTATATTTTTTATTGCAATACTATAACACTGTTAGTATATTTTACATATATTCTAATTAGTTAAGTTAGAGCCAATAGTTTAAGATCTTACCCTTCTATTAAAATGTACACTGTTCCTATTTGCTACCACCCCATATTTTGTGTGATATGCTATATCTTTATTAGCGTATATCCTGTATCACCCTTATTTGTATTTAAACTCAAAATGATGACGTCAAAATAAAAACAGCAAGAGTGGTCAGCTGTGAGGCAGAGTGGAAGGACATAGCCGACGCCCATATAGGGCCCCCCTCCAGGGCTTCTTATAGGCGACCTGTCCCGGGGTCAACAGAACAGTGTCAGCTCGGAGGATGATACAGTTTGTCCATCTACGCAGGCCACTTCTGGCTCTCTCTCCATGTCTCGGTGTTAGGCATCCAGGTTTATGTCATGGCCTCCACCTCTGTCCCGTGGGCTGTCTCCGATCACTCTCGGTGCTAACATCTAGCCCTGCCTCTGCTTCTTGTTGTCCACGTGTGGGAAGAACATCAACATTCGCCTCACGTACACGACTGACAGTTTATTCATACGTCGGTTTACTCGGGGTTACAACAGTAGACCCATCGACAGGATCATTTGAAATACGACATATATATATGTACCAAAAGAGACATTTCTCCCTTTAATTGTGCATCAGAATGTGAAAAACTTAGTGAAGATAAAGAATGGACACAACATCAGTTTTAGCAAATTCAGACAACAGCCAATAACAAGTATACCATGGTACCAGGCTATGGCCCTCATCAGTACAGGGACGGCAACATCCTACGAGAAGAGTTATGGAATCGGTCCAATTTACCAAACTGGTGTTTAATCTGGTGAAGTAACATTAGCTGATTATCAGGCTAGAATACAACATAGAGTTGCGTAGGAATGATATTCATGTACCAAAATTTATTCTTATAAATACTCATTGAAGGTGGAACACCGGACATCGAGCACAGGGATACGACGACCATAGAAGAGATCCAGGAGAACGACCTAGAGCAGATGACAGGAGACCTGACAGACGAGAATGGATCAAGGCCAGGGGACCAACTTATCGAGGAGCCACTAGGAGAGGCCATAGAAAGATTGCTGGAGAGCTGCAGGACATCAGGGGACCTTATCGACAAGGGCCACAGCACTGACCAGGAGTCAAGATAACAAATGTAAATATCTTTGTTTACTTATACTCTTGTCATTTATTGAAGTTGTAAATAAAAATATGTAAATAGACTGATCATTCGCTACACTTTTTAGGGAAAAACTTGTAACCTTTTTGAAAAATAAATTTAAATTAAATACTCATTATTAATTAGTTATATATAATTAATTACTTAGCGCTAGCGTGTGTGAGCTAGTTAAATAGAATCTTAAAAAATTCAAATTATGTCACCTTGAATATAAAATGTTACCAAAATAGTTCGACGTTTATATCGCTTATGCAACACTGCTATTCCTAAGTAGGACACTTCCTCCTTTCTCAAATTTGCATAACGTCCCCCCCAATACAAGCTGAATACAAGGCCAATATGTAAATAATGACTATGTTAATGATGCTGAAGATACAATGGAGGAAGCCAAAACAAAGGACGCCGTTCTCCAAATAACATCTAGGAGAATTCCTGCCTTTAGATAATTAAATTTGACCAATATTTACTATAGGAATATTTGCATATTTACTAACGCCGTTTCCCCACTTTACATATGGTAGCTGTGTTGATACATTTATAATTACTGTCGCAGACATATTTATTATAATATTGTTGAATGATTGTTGTCTATCGAATATAACAATGAAAATTTATTCCCCCCGCGTGCACCATTCGCTTTATGCAAATTCTACACGTCACCACGCCAAACTATCTACAAAGGTTACAAGGTTGTTCTATATGGTGTAAGATATGATGGATAGAAACTGGGGGCAACACCAGTGGTAGCTAGGTTAAAGTTGGATAAAATTAAAGCTTCTCCTGGGGGGTCGGTGGAAGGCTGGTTAAATCGTTTGGTTTTCGACCATTACGACCCGGGTTCGATTCCCACATTGGACACTTTTTTTCTGTTAAAAAAAATGCTCCAATGACGCCCGACTCTTGCAAAAGTCCAACCCCACCAGCGAGTGCAAGTAACCAAACGGGGCTCTGGCACATTTGTAACTGCAAAGTCGAACTGCTTTTCACATGTGTAGACATGTGGTGCGCTTACAGTAAAAGCAGTCGCTAACTACCCACCATGATTATCATGGCTTTGAGATAAGAAAGAAGAGAAGAAAGCTTCTCCTTACTTTACATTCTAAGGCTAGGATTCAGACTGTTTGATAACTCCAAGGTAGCGAAGGTTGTTTTAAATATCCTATAATTAAAAATGAAATCTTTCACAGTGACTGAAAGATGTTTTATTTCTAGAATAATTTTCGATAAAAGGGTGTTTGTTTCTGTATTCACCCAGATCCTCTCAATTGAATGTGTTCAATGACTTCATCATTATCAGATTAAACAAAGAAGGCGTCACGCTGAGTTCTCTATTTTACCAATTCTGATCGAAAATACATCGATCTAAGTCTGAAAAGTCACTAAACCTACTGCACACAATGGGAATAAGTGTAAAGAAAATTGTTTCTTCTTAAAGTTAATGGCGAAAGGCAAAACCTTTAAAATTTATTTTGATGTTATGAAATATCTATAATATATGCCTTATTTTGTTTCAATTTAAAGCGACATGTCCCCCTAGGGACACTTGCGCTGTCATATATGTATGTCTTTACATTTCTCTGTCTATACATATATATGTTATATCAAAATATTATTTTATTTAAAATTTTATATTTCATAGATACAAATACTCTGCTAAATCGACCGCCAGATAATCCCCTATAAAAACCCATTGTTATTGTTTCCCGATGGCCGGCTCAAAACTTTTGTACATTATGTAAATAAGTTTTTCATTTTTTTATTCTTACGTCTTAAGCCAGGCAATACTTTTGTCAAATTATGTTTTTTTATATAGTCCTTTATCTAAATTAAAGAATTCACTAATCAAAACTATTTTAAATATTTTTTGCCACGACTGCATTACCATAATCCTCAACATGATCTAAATTCAAGCAGAAAATCTCTCTTTTTTTAAAATAACATATATACAATAATTTTAGGCCGTGAATAGAATAGTCATATGATGTTAACATTGAGAAAGAGAGAAAAAAGAACTGTGTACAAAAGAAAGAAGTGTCTGGTAATATGTAAAATAAGCATAATATAAATTATCAGTTTCTTAAAAGATATTTGTCGCTATATAATTTAAAATATATCTACAAAAGGGATTAAATTTAATATACATTTCTTTACTGGAAATAAAAATACTTGGATAGTTACTATTAAATTATTTTCGATTCTGTAATCTTGAAAAACAGAACAAATAGTAAAAGATGTATTGAGGTTTAATAATATATGCCTTAATGCTTACATATTTGCGCTTTGATTGATCGCCTACTGTCACGTGACCTTGACCAGCCAATGAGCTATAAGTAGAACGAATGTCTTCTGCTACTTTGACTTAGAGGTTCAGAATATCGTCTGGAATTGTGAGATTTTGACTCTGTGTGGATATTATTCATTTTTCTGTTATTTGCATAGACATTCCTGTTTCTAGCTGTTTGCCAGCTTCAATTTTAAAATTTTTCTTATGTTTTTTTATAAAGATCTATTTTTTAAAGCCTTAAACGCGTTTTGAAAATAAACAAGTATACTCATAGACAAAACTTTTAAGGAAGTGGAAAGTCTTCGATGTCGATGGTCGTCTGTTTTTTGTTTTTTTTGAAGGAGAGACAGAGGCAATTTTGTTCCCACTATGACAAATTGATGTGAAAATAAGACCAATTGGTGTGAAATATCAAGTTGTTATGGAACAGACAAATCGTTATGAGAAAGTGATATAAAATTGGTCAATTTAAAACAAATTGGTATTAAACTGGAAGCTACAAATCGGCAGGTGAAACGCTAACAAATCAATGTGGAAACAAGTTGATGTGAAGACAAGTTGGTGTGAAAACAAGTTAGTGTGAAAACAAGTTGGTATGAGGACAGGTTGGTGTTTAAACAAGTTGGTGTGACAAATTGGTGTGAAAACAAGTTGGTGTGAAGATAAATTGATGTGAAACCAATAATTCGATAAAAGAAGGAGATATCTTCTGGCACAAATCTAATGAAAACTTTTATTTTATTGGCGGAAGGTGTTATTTGATCTGGCCACTCGGCAAATTACCCGGCCGTGACGTCAATTGGCAACAGATCTATTCCACTACAGTTGGACATACCTGTTTTATCTCGTTTAAATATATGTCCTGATTAAAAAAATCAATGATTTTTAGCTTTAAAAAGAGATTCTCAATAACTCTGCCTTTGCCGGTCCCAAGCCCGGATGAAAAAGGAGGAGGGAGAGCAGTAACAAGCTCACTATAAAACCTGGGCTCAGCTGGCCAGGCTGATAGTACCCTGTAAGGGCTCCAGGGATACAGGATGAGTACCATTTGTACTCCATGTTAGGAGCGGCTGCAAATGGCATCTGTTCCTCATGTCAGAGGCGGTCATTTCTTTTGGAGCTAAGTCGGCCTGCCACTGAGTAGTGCTCCCAGTCTTAATGACAAAGGCAGACACATTCTACTTCACCCAGTGTGGAGATAAGAAAGAAGAAGAAGAAGAAAAAGAGATTCTATTCTGTGAAAACTCATCAAGTTCTAATTAAGAAAATTATTGGGAGCTTTCTGTTGATTGACTTTGATTAATGACTATCAAAATATCGTCTGCAATGTTTCCCACTTTATCTTTGTTAAAAACGAGACAGAAGACAACACCAACTTTTACAAACATCCTTAGAACACAATACAGTTGGACATACCTACAGATCATACACAAATAAATCGGTGGATGAGAGGGTAACACGCTCGATTCCCGATATAAGTCGGTGGATGAGAGGGTAACACGCTCGATTCCCGACAGTCATGAACCGGGATTGAATCCCGCGTTAAAATTTGTTTAATATGTGAATAACCTTCATATATTATTAATTCTTTCAATTGTCATGAACTAGGTTGCTCTTGTTGAGCGGTACCTATTAATGTGATTTGAACCAGATCATACACAATGGAGGAGTTAATTCATGATTTTTCAGGATGCCTGAATAACCAGCTTTTTTTTTGGTCGTTGAGGTACAATCAAATGGGGCTCTGGCACATTTGTAAGTGCAAAGTCGAACTGCTTTTCACATTTTTAGACATGCACTTACAGTAAAAGCAGTCGCTAACTACCCACCATGATTATCATGGCCTGTACCACGTGTACTAGAGATAATTAATAAAAAAAGAACGAAAATTGTAATTCCAAAACAGCTAAAAAAGAGAGGTTAACATAACTACAAGCACCCTCAATAAGTGTATCCACATCAAACGGGGCTCTGGCACATTTGTAAGTACAAAGTCGAACTGATTTTCACATGTGTAGACATGTGGTGCACTTACAGTAAAAGCAGTCGCTAACTACCCACCATGATTATCATGGCCTGTACCACATGTACTAGGGATAATTAATAAAAAAAGAGCGAAAATTGTCATTCCAAAATAGATAATAAAAAAAGAGTTTCACATAACTACAAGCATCTTCTACGAGTATAAATGTATCAACATCTTGAAAACAAAGCCAATTTTGGGATAAGTAATAAAAAGTCAAACGAAAGATAAGAAAGTTTCATAAATAGATAATAGTTAGCGCATGCGTGGATTAAGGTCATTAATTTCCATTTGGAGAAAGGAGTGAGATAAGGCGGAGTACGTGGGAGGATTATCGTGGTTTCTTTTCTACTCGATGGATGGCGCTGTTTTCTAATGTCTTCCTCTTATATCCGTCTGTTTCCATTTACTCACCTAAAATATCATTTTGAGAATTGTTGATGGAGTCAACTGATAATTAAAATCTTTTTTATAAAAGCTAAAATGGATGTATTAAACACGAATAAAACTTTTAGAAGTTTTTCCCGAAGGCATTCCATTTATTGATATATATATATATATATATATATACAGTTAAGCCTGTCTATAGCGCCCCCTCTTGGGACTCACCAAAATAGGGTGGTATAGAAAGGGGGTGCTATAGACAGGTCACTTTTAATGTAAATCGCATCGTACTACGTAATTAAAATCGGGCGCTATAGAGAGGAAGGCGCTATTTAGAGGGGACGCTATAGACAGGTTTAACTATATTTATAACCTTATCCAAATATTTATAAAAATATACACTCATGGACAACACTTAAGGAAGTTGTACCTTTTACCATGTATATCGGGATTGAGATAATAACTCTGAAAGATATTACAGTGACCTTTATTAAAGACACACGAGATAACCAATATACACTCATGGACAAAACTTAAGGAGGTTTTACCTTTCAGCATGTATATCGGGATTGAGGCAATAACTCTGAAAGATATTACAGTGACCTTTATTGAAGACACACGAGATAACCAATATACACTCATGGACAAAACTTAAGGAAGTTGTACCTTTTAGCATGTATATCGGGATTCAGACAATAACTCTGAAAGATATTACAGTGACCTTTATTGAAGACACACGAGATAACCAATATACACTCATAGACAAAACTTAAGGAAGTTGTACCTTTTAGCATGTATATCGGGATTCAGACAATAACTCTGAAAGATATTACAGTGACCTTTATTGAAGACACACGAGATAACCAATATACACTCATGGACAAAACTTAAGGAAGTTGTACCTTTTAGCATGTATATCGGGATTCAGACAATAACTCTGAAAGATATTACAGTGACCTTTATTGAAGACACACGAGATAACCAATATACACTCATGGACAAAACTTAAGGAAGTTGTACCTTTTAGCATGTATATCGGGATTCAGACAATAACTCTGAAAGATATTACAGTGACCTTTATTGAAGACATACGAGATAACCAATATACACTCATGGACAAAACTTAAGGAAGTTGTACCTTTCAGCATGTATATCGGGATTCAGACAATAACTCTGAAAGATATTACAGTGACCTTTATTGAAGACACATGAGATAACCAATATACACTCATGGACAAAACTTAAGGAAGTTGTACCTTTCAGCATGTATATCGGGATTCAGACAATAACTCTGAAAGATATTACAGTGACCTTTATTGGAGACACACGAGATAACCAATATACACTCATGGACAAAACTTAAGGAAGTTGTACCTTTCAGCATGTATATCGGGATTGAGACAATAACTCTGAAAGATATTTCAGTGACCTTTATTGAAGACACACGAGATAACCAATATACACTCATGGACAAAACTTAAGGAAGTTGTACCTTTCAGCATGTATATCGGGATTGAGACAATAACTCTGAAAGATATTACAGTGACCTTTATTGAAGACACACGAGATAACCAATATACACTCATGGACAAAACTTAAGGAAGTTGTACCTTTCAGCATGTATATCGGGATTGAGACAATAACTCTGAAAGATATTACAGTGACCTTTATTGAAGACACACGAGATAACCAATATACACTCATGGACAAAACTTAAGGAAGTTGTACCTTTCAGCATGTATATCGGGATTGAGACAATAACTCTGAAAGATATTACAGTGACCTTTATTGAAGACACACGAGATAACCAATATACACTTATGGACAAAACTTAAGGAAGTTGTACCTTTCAGCATGTATATATCGGGATTGAGACAATAACTCTGAAAGATATTACAGTGACTTTTATTGAAGACACACGAGATAACCAATATACACTCATGGACAAAACTTAAGGAAGTTGTACCTTTTAGCATGTATATCGGGATTAGACAATAAATCTAAAAGATATTACAGTGACTTTTATTGAAGACACACGAGATAACCAATATACACTCATGGACAAAACTTAAGGAAGTTGTACCTTTTAGCATGTATATCTTGACAATAACTCTGAAAGATATTACAGTGACCTTTATTGAAGACATACGAGATAACCAAGTGTGAACAGCCTGTCTCCTTCAAAAAATGAATAAAATAAAAATAAATAGACGACCGATAGCATTAAAAACTTTCCACTTTCTTAAGATTTGTCCATGAGTATATTACAGAAATTAATTTGTAAAGAAATGGTGTAGACCGTCGATGTTCTTGATAATCACCACCCGGATTCAAATCCCGCATTGTATACTTTTTTTTCTGAAAGGAAAAAATTGCTTTGATTTTCTCTGATTCTTGCAAAAGTCCAACTCCAGACGCTCTGACATACTTGTAAACATACAAAAATCGAACTGCTTTCTACATGTATAGACATGTGGCTTACTTACAGTTAAAGCAGTCCCCAACTACCCACCATGATTATCATGGCTTGTATCATATGTACTAAGAAATCTTTGACAAGAATCAGAGTAGTGGAAGCTGTCACTGTTGTTCGGATGGTTTACCAATATATCAGAAATACGCTAGAAATATAAACTTCAAATAAATAATTGCACGATTTTCTAATTAATAAAAATACTTAGTCATTTTTCTAATAATACTTTAAGAATTTCATCCTGTATATATTTTTACTGACTTTATCATTTATTGTAAAAAAATAGTACAAAAATGAGAAACTGTACTTGGATCAGATGGATAAATTAAGAAAAAGGCATCTCCTGATTATGCAACTAAAAATTACATAATTACATAATTTTTAGTTGCATAACCAGGAAATGCCTTTTTCTTAATTTATCATTTATGCTTATATTCTACCTAGTTAACGTTTAAAAGAAAGGGTAAAATATATTTGAGTTGATTATATTTGAAAAATATATAAAATAATTAAAAGTAATACCAATTAAATATAAATAAATAAGTTTATTTTATATATTAAATATTAGTAACATATTTCTAAATATATATATGTAAATATAAAATATCCAAAATTGTTAATCTACATCATTAAAAACGAAAATAAACTGCTATAAGATTTATTATATATTATTATATTATATATATTATGTGTTTTGTGTGTTTGTTTCGATTATTTAAATCTATAAATATTTAAAAGGAAATATTGTATGGGTCTGTGAATAACTAACAGAGAATATGAAAGAATAGTACAAATGTGATATTGTACTGGGATAAGGTTCATAAATTATGAAAAAGGCATCTCCTTATAATGCAACTGAAAGTTGCTGATGGCTAAAAGTTGCTTGCACCACGCTGATGAGGGCCAACAGCACGAAACGCGTCCGTGGTTAGCTTTTCTTGATTAATCAAGAATGGGTATTTGGCCAATTCTGGAATAATTAAAAATCAACGAGAATAGTTGATATTTTATTCCGATAGATGGCGCAAGCCATCAGCAACTTTCAATTGCACGATAAGGAGATGCCTTTTTCTTAATAGAGAATAATTTTAACAACTTTTGTGAAAATTTGATCCTATTTAAAGTTACATATAGCAAAATATGATGCAACACATACAACAGACTCTATTAATAACCCATACTTGTGTTACTTTGTCGCAAATAAAGGGAAAAAATAGGTAAAAATGTAAAAAAAAAAGTGAAAATGGGCTGAGACATTTGGTGATAAAATTAAGAAATGACATATCCTGATTATGCAACTAATAATTGCTGATGGATTGCGTCATATATCAGAATAAATAGCAATTAATCGTTAATTTGTTTAATTAATCTAGATTATTGAATAAATATCCATTTTTTACTTGGTTGGATTTTCTTGATTTATTAAAAAGAATTATGAGACGTTATTTTCTTATAATTAATTTAGGCCTAACTGACCTTGTCCTTATTGTTTGCTGAAGAGCAATGCTTTATGCAAATATTTATATGTAATTCTACTCTCCTATAAGCTTATGTCCATAGTTTACTTTAATACCATTTCAAAGATTCCATCCTTCAGTGTAGCATATATAAGCAGAATGATCCAATACAGTATTAGAGCTCTAAAGAAGCGGTCTAGTAGATTAAATTGGCGAAACCGCTGGGAGGGTTCACCACTGATGAGCCAAGCCCTCCCAATATATTTAATCGCAGTAAGGACAGTGAACTTTTTTTTTATATGTCAAAGAAATAATCCTTCTTAAATACATTCATAAATTATTCCGGAATAATTAAAACCAGCGATTTGTTGATATTTATTCCGATAGATGGCGTACATCATCAGCAAATTTCAGTTATATATTCAGGAGATGCCCTTAATAAATCTTAAATCTTGTGTAAATATATTTAACCACCTTGATAAAGGTTGGCGTTCAGCCAACTGAAATATTGGTAAAATAAATGATATTTTGATCCAATATATGTCTTTTTAATTAAAGATTTATTTATGGATTGCTCTATTTTCAAAATTATTTATGTATATGCTCATATTTTTTTTTCTACACTCACTATTAATTTTATTTTTTAGTAAAAATATTTAAACGTTTTTGTTCCTATTATTATATATATTTATTAGAGTTTTTGATACATATTCTATATGTACCAAAAAAGGCACCTCTCCCTTTAAAAATACATTAAAACAATGTATTTGGTTAATCACACCAGTACAAAACGTATTGGTGGTGATAATAAATGAACCACAACACCAGTTTAGACAAATACAGACAACAGCCAACAACCAGTATACCATGGTACCAGGCTATGACCCTCATCAGTACAGGGACATAACATCCTACGAGAGAAGTTATGTAATCTGTCCAATTTACCAAACAGATGAATACAGAATAACAGAACTATATATACATAGTGGTACAGCCTGCTCCACGCTGACGAGGACCAACAGCCCGAAACGCGTTCATGAATGGTTTTTCTTGATATATCAAGAAAATGGGTTGGCCAAATATCAGGGAACAGGCTAAAACAATGTTTAGTTGATTTCTGTTCCACTAGATGGCGTTCTGCTATCTAAAAAGTTCATATATGCAAAATTGAAATAATATTTATGAAGAATCAATTGAGAAAACTTTGGAAAACAAAACATTTTAAAACAAATTCGAACCCTGAAGAAGATTAACGTATAGCTAATATAGAAATGGGAATAAATAAAAAATATATATTCTAATTGAAATTATGCAACTTTTAATTACTTCTCAATATATGACATATATATGATGATCTGTACACGCCAATATGCAGATGATATTGTTTTGCGTAAAGAAAAGAGAACCCGTCTGACTAACTTTATTTCAAACCTTTTATTTATAGTTACAAATATTTACATAATTCCTGACAGCGTCATTGAAATTATGCAACTTTTAATTACTTCTCAATATATGACATATGTATATATTCCAACAGTTTAAAGTTGTATATACACCCACATGCTGAATAAATTGAAACTTAAATCTGTCTTAAGAAGGTTTGCATATGGAAATCTATTTCTATAATAATTGCCTCAACCATAAAATTCGAAAAGTTTTAACTATCATGAAGCTATCTTCTTCAATTTCCCATTTATTTTAACATTCCAAGAAATGGAGAAGGAAATTTCAACTGGAGAACAAACCTTTTATTAACTAAGTTAGTCGTTTGGCCTTTAATTTGCATAAGGACATGCAATTAAACTACAAACATTAGGGAAAGCGTTGGTAATTCATTATGGAGATAGGCTTAGCTATATATGTAAATATGTAACTATAGAGTTATGCAAATATAGTTACCCATTTCTTTCACTCAGCTGTCGAGAGTTGTTAGTTGAAGACTGAACTTTGCAAATCTCACCAGACGAATTATATAAAATATCAGACGATCATTCTGACATTGAGATTTTATCGTCTGCATTGTCATCATGTCATGAGTTGTGCATAAATTGACATTTTTTTATACATAGATTTTGATGTAAACATCATCCTTATATATATTTCCCCTATAGCAAAAGAAAGATACCTCTCCCTTTAAAATACAACGAAATAATGAATATATTTCTAGATTTTATCGAATTTGTTAACATTTTGTTTTGTAGCATAGGTTCTGAAATAGGGAAGATTATAATGGAATGTTTTAATGCATTTTTTTTTAAATGGGGATCTTTTAAAACAGTAATGCTATATGCAAATATACTTATATACAATACATAAATGTATAGGGAAAGCGTTGGTAATTCATTATGGAGATAGGCTTAGCTATATATGTAAATATGTAACCATAGAGTTATGCAAATATAGTTACCCATTTCTTTCACTCAGCTGTCGAGAGTTGTTGGTTGAAGACTGAACTTTGCAAATCTCACCAGACGAATTATATAAAATATCAGACGATCATCAGACGCAACATAAATTTGCGGGAGGATGATTTACCTAAAGAGTCACCTCTCCCATTATACACCAGAACGATAGATTATTTTGATCACCCTAGTAAAAATCTTTACTATATGTTGGCTACTGTCCGAATTTTCCAAAACTGGTGTTGTGACTCATTATTTATCAACAATAGTAAAGTTTTTTACTGGAATGAAGAACAAAATGCTTAGTTTTGATGCATAATTAAAGGGAGGGATGTTTCTATATCAATTGAAAAAACCCTGTACGATTTATAAGTAAATAAAACAAAGCATCAAGGGCTGCGTTTCTTTATTAAAATAAATATATACGAGCTTTCGGGCACATACGCCCTTCTACAGGAATTAATAAAACAGTAATCCAACTAGTTTGAAATAAGCTTTGTTTAATAAATTTAACGTGCATATCCACGATACACGTGCATTTCAACTTGCAAGGTATCCCATCAGACATGTGATATCTTATACTGTGATTGAATTATTTTTATCTTATTTTATTTAAGTCAATTGAATTATATGCTTCTGGTAAATCAATTCTGCGATTTATACTGCTATATTGTTTGGACACTATTGCTTCAATTATTAATCTTTGAAATTTATTATTAATATTGTTATAATGTACTTTAGGTTCATTTAAGTTAAATGTGTGTCCTGTTGAATTGGAGTGTTGTACTATTAATGATAATGGGTCATTTCTGTTTATGTTTCTTCTGTGTTCAATGATTCTATTATGCAATTTTCTTCCCGTTTCTCCTACATATTTGAAAACAGAGCAATCCATATTTAATTCATTAGATAATAAAAAGGCATATATTGGATTTAATAAAATATTTATTTTGCCAATATTTCGTGCTGGCTGAACGCCAACCTTTATCAAGGCATTACATTTTTATATCCATAAACTCAGCGCCGCATAGTGTTATAATATCACAGTTGAACTCATTTTGGAAAACAAAGTAGGTGGGGGAAATTTGTGCATGAATTTATGAATTTTGTGCATATTTTAAATGATTTCAACTATTATATTATAACACTATACGGCGCTGAGTTTGTGTATACAAAAATGTAATGCCTCGATAAAGGTTGGCGTTCAGCCAACCGAAATATTGGCAAAATAAATCTTTTATTAAATCCAATATATGCCTTTTTATTATCGAATATATATATATATATGGAAATTTTGCCGGGAGGATATTGATCTAAAGAGACATGGGTCGCCTCTCCCGTCAAAATAGACGTCAAAACAAGACGCCAAGCTGGTGTTATGGCTTTGTCACCGACCCGAGGCCACTAGTTTGCGGCGACGGTCAATAGATGGCGTCTGGTTTGACGTCTATTTTGACGGGAGAGGCGACCCTTGTCTTTATATATATATATATATTAATTAATATAAAAGACACATATATATAGTGTAAAGTTACGGGAGGATGATATACATGTTCCAAAATTGACACCTCTCCCTTTAAATGTTATGAAGCCGTCCCTATACTGATGAGGACCAAAGGCCCGAAACCATGGTATACAGGTTGTTGGCTGTTGTCTGGATTTGTCAAAACTGGTGTTTTGGCTCATTATTTATTATCACCTTTAGTACAGGGGTAATGAACATAATGCACATTTGAAAGGAAAGGTGACAATTTTGTTACATATATACATTTATATGCATGTATGTATGTATATTAAAGTAGTGTTATATCTACAATATACTTCAATATTACATATTGTTCAGTAATAGCTTGCTATATTGACATTATACCTTTAATTCGACATCAATTTATTCTAAGGCTTTTTTTAATCAATATATATTTTCCATATTCTAAGAAGAGATAAAAAAAAAACTAACGGCGACGTGATCCTTTATTTAATAAAGAGATATAAACTTAGCAAGAGCTTTCGAACAATAACCTTCTTCAACAGACTGTAATACGGATACAAGAAACTTGAAGAGAAACAAATGATATACGAGTACAGTAGAACCTCCCTTTAGAGGACACCTCTCTACAAAAGGACAGTTTTCATTTGCAAAATTACCATTTTTTTCTATTTAGCAACTCTATGGTAAGAGGACACTTCTTCTCCCTAAAGGACACTTTGGTTCTGTAATCAGGTGTTGTCAGGGAGGTTTTATTGTATAAAGGTTTTCCAATTTTTAGTTCTATATTTGAAACCGTTGAAAAGAGCTTTGCCTCGAAAGATTACCTTTTAAATTCTAATGGAATATTTCAAGATAAGTTCGGTTCCAAAATCACTTTATTAGGTACCGCTCAACAAGAACAACCTAGTTTATGATATTTACAACAATGAATGTTATTCACATAATAAAACAAAATGTTAACCCGGGATTCAATCCTGGTTCATGGCTGTCGGGAATCGAGGGTGTTACCTACTTGTCCACCGACTTTTTTATTCCAAGATAAGTTTATACATTTAATTTATATGTATTTTTATTTTTAAAGTGTAAAACTATGTCATTAATCCAACATAAACATATAAATATGTGAAACAATCCGTGAATATTCGAGTATTCAGTAATGATGCCTGTTACAAGGTGGTTTGACAAGGTCAAAATTAACGGAGTTCTCCTTTCTTGAGAGAGAGAGAGAGATTTTCAATTTTATTAACTTCTTTAATGACACATTCATTTATATATCGTATATATATTATATAAAAATGAATAGAGATTTTCTGTTGTATTTTGATTGTTGAGGATTATGGTAATGTTAATGCAGTCGTGGTTAAAATCTTGAAACTATAATAATAAAATAGTTTTGATCAGAGATTTCTTTATTTGAGCTCAGGAATATATATGAATAACATAATTTGGTATAAGTAATTCCTGGCTTAAAGCGAGTAGAATAAGGAAAACAAAATATTATTTACATAATGTACAAAAGGTTGAGACGGCCAACGGGGAAGAACAACAACGAGTTTTTATAGGGGAAGAATGTGACCTCTGGCGGTCGATTTAACAGAGTATTTGGATCTATGAAATTAAAATTTAAAATAAAATAATATTTTTATATAACATATATAGATTCTAAAAATTGTCTAATTAACTGGATCTTTCTTTAATTTCTTTTTTTTTTTACTTATATTATATCCCTTCTCTCATATAATGGAGAATTTGTGGGAGACCAGAGAGTCTCAATAAAAGTTTTGTGTGTGTGATTCTAAAAATACATATTAGTCTATACTACATATATATATACTCATGGATAAAACTTAAAAAAGAAAGTTTCATATTTTGATATTGTCGATCGTCGTTTTTTTTAAGGAGACAGAAGCAATTTTGTTCACACTGGGTTATATCGTGTTTCTTCAATAAAGGTCACTCGTAGACAAAAGGTAGTTGTACCTTTTTAACATGTATATCGGGATTCAGATAATAACTCTGAAAGATACACTCATGGACAAAAATTTAGGAAGTTATACATTTTACCATGTATATCTGTATTTAGACAATAACTCTGAGAGATATTACAGTGACCTTTATTGAAGACACACGAGATAACCAAGTGTGAACAACCTCTGTCTCCTTAAAAAGAAAAACCGACGACCAGCAACATTCGGTAGAGGTAACCCACTACCCTCGGTGTATGATCTGGAGGTATAATTTCCTTATATCACCCTCTGATAACCTCCCTCCCCCTACTTTTAAACTCTTTTGAACATATGTAAATATACATTAATAGAAAGCAATAACGCGCCATCTATATATGTAACGAATGAAGACATTAAGACGCGAATGTTTTCAAATGTAATTCTACTGTCCTAAAAGCTTATGTCCATAGTTTACTTAAATACCATTTCTAAGATTCCACCTTTCAGTGCAGCATATGAAAGCAGGATCGTCCAATACTGTATTAGAGGTTTAAAGAAGCAGTCTGGTAGATTAAATTGGCGAAACCGCTGAGAGAATTCACACTGGTAAGTCAAACATTCCCAATATTTTTTCATCGCAGTAAGGACAGTAGAAGTTTGATTTATTTGTGAAAAGAAACATTCGCGTCTTAATGTTTTCATTTGTTATATATGTAAATATAGTGAAAATTTTTGCCTGGAAGGAAATTGATCTATAAAAACATTGGACGCCTCTCCCGTCAAAATAGATGGCGTATAGTTTTGACATTTATTTTGACGGGAGCTACCTATGCTTTTATATGTGATATGTACCAAAAGAGGCACCTCTCCCTTTAAATATTCATTAAAACAATATAATATATTCATCATCTCCAGTACAAAACTTAAAGGTGGTAATAAGGAATCAGTCACAACACCAATTTTGGAAAATTCAGGCAACAAACCATCAACTTATATACCATGGGTTTAAGCTATGACTGTGTTGTCATCCATTCTTTAACATTACCTTTAGGCTTTATACCGAGTTTATAAACATGTTGCATAGTTTTAAATGCATATTTATTTAAAGGGAGAGGTATCTTTTTGGTACATGAATACCATCCTTCCGCAACTTTTATATTATATATATGAGAAAACAATAGGAAAATAAAAATAATAAAAAGGTCAGGTGTTGATATTAAAAATAAAGAAGGTATATCCTGACCAAAAGCACATGTGCTTTTTAGATGGCAGAGCGCCATCTATATACGTATATACTAGCCGAATGACCCGGGCAACGCCCGTGTTTTGCCCGATTGAATGTTTTGATTCAAATACTATTTGTTACAATTATAAATTGGCGCCTTATATAAATGCATATGTTAGTTAATAACTATAGCCTATGTGCTTTATCTGTCTATGTACTGTTGGCTTCCGTAGGCGTCTCTTAATGGGAAAAAGAAAGGATTCCATTTGGTTATTAACTAATATATGCATTTATTTAAGGAGCGACCCGCTCCAACACAATGGTTACAAAAACGAAAAAGCGAGTGGGGGGGGCAAAGGTGGCGTGATCGTAGCCGACCAATAGGAGGGCGCCATTCCAAAAAAACAAAGCAAACGGTGACAGAGACGACTCATGAAGAATGACGCTCGTAACTGTATATAGAATATATATATATGGCAATATAATAATAAGGTGGGGAAAGAGAAATAATCACACCACAAATTGGTAGAGGAGCCCAGGCAACCAGAGAGAGAGAGGGGGGGGGGGGGGGACAGCCGGGCCTGCCACCGCTGAGCGGCCGGCCGTTCGTATCGCACAATACCCCTACTGTCTTCAAAGTCCCGAGGTGTTAAGTGACGGCCCCCAGGAGCCCCTTGGAATGTCGCTGATGTCTAAAGTGACTGGCCCTTACCCTCCCGTCTCTCTCTGGGTCAACTGTAGGTTTGCCTTATTATTCCTGGAAGAGTATATATTATGTCATATATGTATATATATTATAAAATGGTTTTATAATATTTAAGGAAAATTATAGAAAATTTCGATGCCGAATTGAGAGTATAATGTCAGTATAGCAAGCTATAACTGAACGATAAAGTAGAATTAAATATAATTTAATTGAAAGATATTTGTAAATTAATGATAATTAAAAACAAATTATAAAATATTACTATTTGGGTATCAAAAAGTTTTATTTTTTTTATGTAACAACTTAGGATTATAACAAGTTCACACTGTTACCTCGGCAGTTACGCGTCATTTAAGCAGAACATAGAAAAAAATATGTATATATATTATATATATATGTAAATATGCAAATATGTTTTATATTGACAAGAAGCTCCATCCAAATGGGACACCTGTCAATCATCCCTGGACCCCGGGGGGGGGGGGGGGGCCACAGGTGTGAGGGGTTCTCGGAAGCTGATCTGTAAATAAGGAAAACGGGACGGTGGCTGACGCCGTTCATTAGGATTATCTTTAACTTGGGGTAAGTTGTACACTCTCTCTCTCCCTATAAATACCCCTTATAATAAATTAATTATTCCCAAATTTGCCCTTGCTTTATTTATCTCCGCGACAATATTGAAATCTCAATTTCTTTACCGTTTTATGAGTCACAAAGGCAGAATACAAAGGTGAAATTACTCCATGGGATTCTCTCTATATCTTACATAGGTTAATCCATAGTTTGTTGTTGTTAGTGTCCATCCAGTCGACTTTTGGTGACATTATAGTGACAAATATTCTCCAATTAAACCCATGGTTAACAAAATGAACACATTTCGATTCAGGAGAGAGCTCAGAAAGTAGAGATGTCTCACAGCTAGATGCTAGAAAGTGATTTATCTGGCAGAGATAAGCCCATGGCATTGCAAACACTCTAATCTCCTGTTGTCAAGAACGTCTGCTCTGATAGCAAATTTTGAGTGCCAATTTTTTACTCAAAATTTCTATTCTTATAAATTCACTCATGAACCAAACGTATATCCAGTCGTCTAATTTTTTTTATTTTTTTGAAGGAGACATATGCAATTTTGTTCACACTGAGAAAATTGGTGTGAAACTGAGACAAAATGGAGCTAAATGTTAAAATTGATGTGAAATGTCAAATATAAATATTCACACTCATAGACAAAACTTGAGGAAGTGGAAAGTATTTGATATCGCCGGTCGTCTATTTTATTAATATTATTTTTTAAGGAGACAGAGGTTGTTCACACTTGGTTATCTCGTATGTCTTAAATAAAGGGCACTGTAATATATTTCAGAGTTATTGTCTCAATCCCGATATACATGCTGAAAGGTTCAACTTCCTTAAGTTTTGTCCATGAGTGTATATTGGTTATCTCGTGTGTCTTCAATAAAGATCACTGTAATATATTTCAGAGTTATTGTCTCAATCCCGATATATATGCTGAAAGGTACAAATTCCTTAAGTTTTGTCCATGAGTGTATATTGGTTATCTCGTATGTCTTCAATAAAGGTCACTGTAATATCTTTCAGAGTTATTGTCTGAATCCCGATATACATGTTAAAAGGTACAACTTCCTTAAGTTTTGTCCATGAGTGTATATTGGTTATCTCGTGTGTCTTCAATAAAGGTCACTGTGATATATTTCAGAGTTATTGTCTGAATCCCGATATACATGTTAAAAGGTACAACTTCCTTAAGTTTTGTCCATGAGTGTATATTGGTTATCTCGTATGTCTTCAATAAAGGTCACTGTGATATCTTTCAGAGTTATTGTCTGAATCCCGATATACATGCTGAAAGGTACAACTTCCTTAAGTTTTGTCCATGAGTGTATATAACGCACACAAAAGCTTTTATTACGACATATATACATTGAGAAATTTACCAAGGAGTCTGCTAAAGAAAAAAGAGTTTTAAAAAGTAAAAGCTATTTACATTCAATGATAACAATTAAGATGATATACACAGAGAAAACCTAAATAAGACCATTACACACATGCACAAAAACTTAAGAAAGTTATACCTTTTAGCATGTACATCAGGAAAAATACAAGGTTATCCCAAAAATTCGTAAACACTTGCAAAAAAATTGAAATGCCAATATTATTCGCCCTTATGTATATGTATTATGTAAAAAGTAATTGTATTATGTATATATAAATATAGTCACGACCGTCTTTCCTCATTCCTCATCGGCCGCTGTCACGGATGCGCGCGCATCATCATTATGATCATTATCTAATGATAATTATTATTATTATTAATTAATTAATATATATAGTCACGACCGTCTTTCCTCATTCCCCATCGGCCGGCCGCCTCTGTCACGGATGCGCGCGCACAGGGAGGTCACGTGCTCGCCGGCTCCCTCGAGCCGGATTTGAACCAGCGACCTAAGGATCACCGTTGTAACATCTACAGTCGGGTAAAACACGGGCGTTCCCCGGGTCATTCGGCTAGTTATTATATATTCGCCGTATAATAATATTATTCGCCAAGTAATAAGAAAAACATGAACTTTTAGGGCAATCTTATATCACAGTGACCTTTATTGAAGACACACGAGATAACCAAGTGTGAACAAAATTTATTTTGTCTTAAAAAAAAAAAAAAAAGCTGACGAAAGGCGATATCAAAGACTTTTCACTTCCTTAAGTTTTTTTTCCCCATGCGTATAATTAATCATTAATATATCATTAATAAATTCCAAACTGTCAAAATGATTTTTCTTAAAATTATATTTTTCATATTCGAAATATATATTTTTTAAAATTCTCTATATCACAGAATAAAATTACTAATTAAAATATCCGGCAACACCATTCATAAACAGATATATAGATAAAACACACATAAACCTATTAACAAAAGTTATTAATCTAAGAAATGCATTCGCAAATTAAAACATCGATTTGTAAAAAAAAAGAAATGTTTTAACTAACAAAATACAAAAAAGGAGTTTTTCCATTCAATTTAGAAAATTTTCCATTTTATTCGGGAATCTCAACTTCTAATTGTTTTTAAGCTGACGTCAAAGCGATTTTTTTCTTAATTTATCAGTGAACACAGGGTTGCCAATTCAATTTAATTTTTTTTTCGTTTCTATCACTGATGTTTCTGCACTTAAAACGTCGCCGGGAATTTAAATTATATTTTATAATATTAATGTGTGTGTGTGAAAACAAGGTGTGAATTTATATTTTTTTCGTTTACCATCACATAAATTTCTTCTTTATATTGAGGATATTAAAAATAAAAGGTACAGCCTGCACCACGCTGAAGAGGGCCAACAACCCGAAACGCGTCCGTGGTGTTGCCCCCCCCCCCTTTTTTTTTCTTGATTTCTTTATACAAGCCTTTTTTTATTAGGGCATCCAGCCCTATACATGATTCCACTCTAAAGGATTTAGCAAAGGAAGATATTTCAAAAGTAAAAACTAGAATACAAGAAGTAATAAGGAAAAAGAAAAGAGAGAAGAAAGACAAAAAAATAAACAAAAAGAAATATAACCATATATACAAAAAAATAAAACTACAGAGCAAAAGGAACCATACATGATTAAATATTTAAATTAAAGTACCAATGTTTAGAATATGTCAAGGTTAGGATATCATTGAGAGGGCTAGTGTGGAATCAGCCGCATTCAATCTTCGCTTTCTTCCTCCAAGCAAACCACGACATTCGGCGAATCCATTATTCTCCAACGGACATGATTTCTTTATAAAATATCTGGTAAGATATTTTGGCATAGATTTAAATCGACGTTTTAGTTGATTTCTATTACACTAGATGACTCTCTGCGATATATAATGTTCCTATGAGCAGTCAGGATATGGACTTTTAAAATTTTTTATTTTAATAATGTGGTTTAGAAATAAAACCATTAAGCAACAAATGTTTTTTTTTTAATAAAACAAACTTTCTATTATCTTTACTACGATGAAAAATGGTGGGAGAGCTTGGCTCATCAGTGGTGAACCCTCCCAGTGGTTTTTCTAACTTCCTAAAAGTTCATGTCCATTGTTTACTTAAATACCATTTCTAAGATTCCACCCTTCAGTGTAGCATATATAAGAGGAATGATCCAATACAGTGTTAGATCTCGAAAAAGCGGTCTGGTGAATAAATTGGCGAAACTGCTGGGAGGATTCACCACTGATGATCCAAGCCCTTTAACTATTTTTCATCACAGTATGGACAGTAGAAATTTGTTTTATATATGTAATATTTTTGCTTGATCGCTTTATTTATTTTATTTGTGAGTGGTATGTGTTTGCAACAATCATCTAACAATGTCTGTAACAGTGTGTTACAACAATCATCTAACAATGCCTGTAACAGTGTGTTACAACAATCATCTAACAATGTCTGTAACAGTGTGTTACAACAATCATCTAACAATGTCTGTAACAGTGTGTTACAACAATCATCTAACAATGTCTGTAACAGTGTGTTGCAACAATCATCTAACAATGTCTGTAACAGTGTGTTAGAACAATCATCTAACAATGTCTGTAACGGTGTCATGTGTGTGTTACAACAATCATCTAACAATGTCTGTAACAGTGGCATGTGTGTGTTACAACAATCATCTAACAATGTCTATAACAGTGGCATGTGTGTGTTGCAACAATCATCTAACAATGTCTGTAACAGTGGCATGTGTGTGTTACAACAATCATCCAACAATGACCTAACAATGGATATAATATACAGTGGCATATTATAATAACCGTTCAACAATGTACCAAAAATGTATATAACAATGGCATGTATGTATTGTGTGCATGTGTATGTGTGTGTCGTGGGTGTATTACAAAAATAGCGTCCAACAATCTCCCAACAAGGTATGTAAAAATGGCATGTTACAACAATCATCCAACAATGTCTGTAACTATGACGCGTTACAACAACCATCCAACAATAACCCGACAAAGTATGTAATATTGAAATGTTACAACAATCATCCAACAATTTCTGTAACTATGACGCGTTACAACAACCATCCAACAATAACCCGACAAAGTATGTAAGATTGAAATGTTACAACAATCATCCAACAATGTCTGTAACTATGACACGTTACAACAACCATCCAACAATAACCCGACAAAGTATGTAAGATTGAAATGCTACAACAATCATCCAACAATGTCTGTAACTATGCCACGTTAAACAACCATCCAACAATAACCCGACAAAGTATGTAAGATTGAAATGCTACAACAATCATCCAACAATGTCTGTAACTATGACACGTTACAACAATCATCCAACAATAACCCGACAAAGTATGTAAGATTGAAATGCTACAACAATCATCCAACAATGTCTGCAACTATGACACGTTACAACAATCATCCAAAAATAACCCGCCAAAGTATGTAAGATTGAAATGCTACAATAATCATCCAACAATGTCTGTAACTATGACACGTTACAACAATTATCCAACAATAACCCGACAAAGTATGTAAGATTGAAATGCTACAACAATCATCCAACAATGCCTGCAACTATGACACGTTACAACAATCATCCAACAATACCCCACAAAGTATGTAAGATTGAAATGCTAAAACAATCATTCAACAATGTCTGTAACTATGACACGTTACAACAATCATCCAACAATAACCCGACAAAGTATGTAAGATTGAAATGCTACAACAATCATCCAACAATGTCTGCAACTATGACACGTTACAACAATCATCCAACAATAACCCGACAAAGTATGTAAGATTGAAATGCTACAACAATCATCCAACAATCTCTATAACAATGAGACGTTACAACAATCATCCAACAATGTATGTAACAGTGGCATGTTACAACAACTGTTCTACAATGTGTGACATCAACAGTAGCATTTTTCAACAACCATCCAAAAATATGTGACAACAACAGTTACATGTTACAATATTCATCCAACAATAACCCAATAATGTATGTAAGATTGAAATGTTACAACAATCATCCAATAATGTCTGCAACTATGACACGTTACAACCATCCAAAAATGTATGTAACAGTGGCATGTTACAACAACCGTTCAACAATGTGTAACAACAACAGTGGCATTTAAAAAACAATCGTCCAACAATAAGTGACAACAATGGTGGGATGTTCCAACAATCACAAACAACAATACGTAACAACAACAGTGGGATGTTAAAAGACAGCTGGGACAGAATGTTTATCACACGGAGCCCCGGGAATATGGGACGGCCCATAAGAGCCATAAGCTTATCTCTCCGTTAATTGGTGACAAAAACTTAATTGGGTCGTAAATGAATTTGTACAGGACTTCACAATTACTCACTGTGGCCGCTAGGGAGTGGTGGCTTTCTACACTGGGTATGCCATGGTTGTAATATTGGTACTGTGTGCAGTATAGCTATGGAATATATACACTCATAGACAAAACTTAAGGAAGTTGTACCTTTCAGCATGTATATCAGGATTTAGAGAATAACTCTGAAAGATATTACAGTGACCTTTATTGAAGATACACGAGATAACCAAGTGTGAACAAACACTTCACTACACCAAACACTTTCCACTTCCTTAAGTTTTGTCCATGAGGGTATATCACAGTTAAAATTTCAATTTCCATCTCTCACTAACATTTTATTATCATTAATTTTGGAAATATGTTTTTTTTATATATATTTATTATTAAATATTATCTCTACACACCTTACTGGAATGATAAAAAATGTTAAATGTGAGGGCTTGGATCATCAGTGGTGAATCGGTGTCGCCAAATTATTCTCAATTAAATCTATATATATATATATATATATAAATATATATATATTTCAACGTATCATCAACGTATATATATTTACATATGATGTCATATATATATATGAGGAATAATACTGACTTGAGATATGTATAATATTTTTAAAAAGTCACAATTACGTATTTACATATTTACAAAATTATCCATGCCAGACAAAAGAAAACAGCATTAAATTTATATAGTATTCAACTGCACTATCTGGTGGGCGACTTTACAGAGTTTGTTCTAGAAAAAAATAGTTCAAAACACAAATAAAAATGTTTCATGTGAAACATATATATCTACTTATATAATTGCCTTATTCTGTCTGTGTGAAGTTCACGGATAGATTTTGGTCAGAATGGATAAAATAAAAAAAGTGTCAAGGGATGGGAATCGAACCCACGACCTTCCGCTTACCGGGCAGATGCCATGACCACTAGGCTACCCTAGACATATTTTTCCATTCATAAAGTTAATATATAAATGCAAAAAAAAAAATCGACATGATGAAATCTTTATGAAAATTCACATTTGTATTTTTATATTTTCAAGACACACACAGTTTGGGGCGGGACGTTTCACAAGAGAGACATCCACGGCGCCAATTTATAATTGTAACGAATAGTGTTTTAATTAAAACATTTTAAAAACACACAGTTTGGAACGGGACGTTTCACAAGAGTGACATCCATGGCGCCAATTTATAATTGTAACGAATAGTATTTGAATTAAAACGTTTTAAAAATATATACGCACTCGGGTAAAACCCGGGCGTTGCCCGGGCCATTCGTCTAGTAGGTAATATTTTAATAAGGCTTAGGAATGTCGTAGAAATGTCCGTTCGTAGAACGGCGCCTAACCTATTATAGTACTCAATAACACAGACATACCATACACTTGAGCATATAGAAGGCCAATATGCACATAGGGTATGACCCTACCAAGTCCATGTAAGAGGATGATAGAACCGCTGGACTCCTCTAATTGATGAAGAGGGAGATTTATGGACTCCGCAGGTCCAGTAATGGGACCTCTCGGTGATGTATTAGCACCACTCGGCCGTGAAACCTTCTTGATTTGCATAGCTGGTCCGTCCATCGCAGGTAAACATCTCTATGATATGATGTATTAGCGCGCCATCTGTGATAAGAAACTATTTTAGACGCGTATGATTATTTTTTAAATGAAGAAATTTTCTACTGCCCTTACTGCAATGATAAATAAATGGGAGGGCCTGGTTCATCAGTGGTCAACCCTCCCAGCAGTTTCGCCAGTTTAATCTTTATAATTGCATAATACAAACATCATATGTGTGACGTGTGAAAGCCTTCACGAACAATTCATCATTATCGACGTACAATCACTAAACAGAAGTAAGAGAAATATTAAGGGATTTTGGCTCATCAGTGGTGAATTCTCCGAGCTGTTTCGCCAGTTTGTTCTCCAGATTTCTGGAAGGGTTTACCACTGATGAGCACCTACTTATTAATTTGATGATATTAGATCTTCTTCGTGCATGCGAGAGAGACAATCTTTGATTCTACTTCCTGATTGGATTACTTGCTACAAGATGTTATAGAAGGTGTCTGGAAGAATCCAAATAACTGACATCACCAAAGGTCATCACCAAATATAACAACTGGCCAATAACTGAACAGAATGGAGAGAGACTGTTGTCTGTAGGAACTACTTGCTACAAGATGTTATAGAAGGTGTCTGGAAGAATCCAAATAACTGACATCACCAAAGGTCATCACCAAATATAACAACTGGCCAATAACTGAACAGAATGGAGAGAGACTGTTGTCTGTAGGAACTACTTGCTACAAGATGTTATAGAAGGTGTCTGGAAGAATCCAAATAACTGACATCACCAAAGGTCATCTCACCAAATATAACAACTGGCCAATAACTGAACAGAATGGAGAGAGACTGTTGTCTGTAGGAACTACTTGCTACAAGATGTTATAGAAGATGTCTGGAAGAATCCAAATAACTGACATCACCAAAGGTCATCACCAAATATAACAACTGGCCAATAACTGAACAGAATGGAGAGAGACTGTTGTCTGTTGGAACTACTTGCTATATGATGTTATAGAAGGTGTCTGGAAGAATCCAAATAACTGACATCACCAAAGGTCATCACCAAATATAACAACTGGCCAATAACTGAACAGAATGGAGAGAGACTGTTGTCTGTAGGAACTACTTGCTACAAGATGTTATAGAAGGTGTCTGGAAGAATCCAAATAACTGATATCACCAAAGGTCGGCCATATCACCAAATATAACAACTGGCCAATAACTGAACAGAATGGAGAGAGACTGTTGTCTGTAGGAACTACTTGCTACAAGATGTTATAGAAGGTGTCTGGAAGAATCCAAATAACTGACATCACCAAAGGTCGGCCATATCACCAAATATAACAACTGGCCAATAACTGAACAGAATGGAGAGAGACTGTTGTCTGTAGGAACTACTTGCTACAAGATGTTATAGAAGGTGTCTGGAAGAATCCAAATAACTGACATCACCAAAGGTCGGCCATATCACCAAATATAACAACTGGCCAATAACTGAACAGAATGGAGATAGACTGTTGTCTGTAGGAACTACTTGCTACAATATGTTATAGAAGGTGTCTGGAAGAATCCAAATAACTAACATCACCAAAGGATATCACCAAATATAACAATAACTGAACAGAAAGGCAACAGATTAGAGTCAGTAGGTACTGTACATACTAGAAGACATGAGAATGCCATACACTACAGGAAGATACAGTAAGAGAATGTTATGGGTTTCCACCATGACACATTAAAACCTGGCCCCATAACCTCTTTGGCATAATCCCCAGTAACGGGAGAAACAACAAAGCCATAACTTGGGATTAACTAAGCCATAAACTGGTTACGTCAACGGATTATGGCATAAATTTGGATAGAAATATCTTATCTTGCTACCTATGTGCATATTTGCATGATTCCCATGGAAAACTATATCTCTTGCATGACACTTTTCATGTATCCATAGATCGCTGTCCTATGGAGTCAGTCTTGGTAGCCTTAGTGAACCACCAAGTGTCTCCAGGCTGGTTTGTTTCTTGGTAGATACAACAGGGAAGTGTCATAGAATGAGGACAGTCCAATATATGTAAATTTATTTACAATCAATACTATTAAGCAAGCAATATGTTATTTACATTGTAGAAAATAACAAAGTAATAAAGACCAAATTCAAATAAATTAATAGTGTGTAACGTTTCGATAACAACTTTGTTACCATCATCTGACAAAAGAATAAACAATTTTCCATTTATATTATGATGCACTAGCGCGCCATCTGTTATGAAAATTCGAAACTATTTTAGACGCGTAAAAATCTTTTTGAAATTAAACAATTTCTACTGCCCTTACTTCAATGGAAAAATTAATGGGAGGGCCTGGCTCATCAGTGGTGAACCCTCCCAGCGGTTTCGCCAGTTTAATGCTGGGAGGGTTCACCACTGATGAGCCAGGCCCTCCCATTAATTTTTCCATTGCAGTAAGGGCAGTAGAAATTGTTTAATTTCAAAAAGAATCTCACGCGTCTAAAATAGTTTCGAATTTTCCATTAAAAAAAAAAAACTATCTGAAGATGGTAACAACGCTGTGACCAAAACGCCACACACTATTTATTTATTTGGATTTGGTCTTATTACCTTGTAGCTACAATCTATAATCCAAATTGTGCTTTATCATTGTATAAAATAAAAATACCAAAAATAAATACGAATCTGTTTCCATATTACAGTTAAACCTGTCTATAGCGCCCCCTCTAAATAGCGCCTTCCTCTCTATAGCCCCCGATTTAAAACATTAAAATGTAAACAAATTACATTAAAAGTGACCTGTGTATAGCACCCCTCTCTATAGCACCCTATTTTGGTGAGTCCCAAGAGGGGGCGCTATAGACAGGTTTAACTGTATTATTTGATTAATATTATAAAAGTTTGAATTGTAAAAACGTCAAAATATCAGGATTAAGAAGTATTTCAACCAATGACAATCCTATAAACATCTAAAAAAGAATGCTGCCAGTACCTATAAAAAGGCCGTCGTCTGATGTCATTGAAAGAAACAAAATAGTCGATTTTTGATGGACCAATAGTAAGCCTTTATCTCCATGACGTCATCTCACTAGAGAGATCTGCTGTCAAAGAAATGATCTATTGGAATTTTCTATCCGAGGTATCTCTATTTGCATATTGTCACACTATTTAAAAAAAAACGGAAGTATTTTTTTTTTAAATAACTTTCTCTAAAATCATAAAATTATTCTATGAAAAGTTTTATAGGTTTTTTCTTTACCAGCGTTGCCAAATGTATTTATATATTGCCACGTGGAAAATTAGGGAAGACCAACTTGGGGATGAGACAACAATTTATTTCAGGCAAGAACAATCTATGAGTGATAAACAAAAGATAAGCCACGAGGTAAATTTACAGAGTAGCCAAATATAAACATAAAAATGACCACTCTGTTAATAAAAATAATAAAATTAATAATACTCTGTTACAATATTCTTGTTCACACGTCACCGAAAAAAAAAAGTGTTAAAACATCTGTGTGTGTGTGTGTGTTATAAATTAAATCAATAACATTAGTAACTGTTTATTTCAAATCATATAAATATATTTTTTTTTGAAAATAGAGCAATCCATAAATAAATCTTTAAATAAAAAGACATATATTGGATAAAAATATCATTTATTTTACCAATATTTCGGTTGGCTGAACGCCAACCTTTATCAAGGTGTTATAACATTTTAAAGTGTGTCTCATAACATCAATATGTTATAATACATTGATAAAGGTTGGCGTTCAGCCAACTGAAATATTGGTAAAATAAATGATATTTTGATCCAATATTATTTTTAAGTTAATCACATTTAATGGTAGTATGGAATTTATGTACAGGAAAACTAAATTAAATCAAGCTAATAAATACGAGTAGATTAGTTTGGCTAAATTGGAGGAGAAGAAATTTCTTAAACGTAGATATCTTTACCACGGAGTCTCTGCAAATGAAAAAAAAAAAAAAGTAAAATGTATCACATTTTGTATTAATAATGAAATTTAAATACAAAAAACTTAATTAAGACGCAAATGTTTATATGTAAATTCTACAATCCTAAAAACTCTTATGTCCATAGTTTACTTAAATACGATTTCTAAGATTCCATCCTTCATTATAGCATATAAAAGCAGAATGATCCAATACAGTATTAAAGCTCTAAGAAGCGGTCTGGTAGATTAAATTGGCGAAACCGCTGGGAGGGTTCACCACTGATGAACCAAGCCTTCCCAATATATTTTCATCGCAGGAAGGACAGTAGAAGTTTGTTTCATATGTAAAAGAAACATTCATGCTGTAATGTTTACATTTCCTATTTACATATATACTGCACGATAATGTTTACTAAACAATTTACAGGATCCGAAAATAGATATTTTTACCAAATATTTAATAAAAAGAATTTATAGAATATGGGAATAAAAAAAAGGAAGAATGCGTTTTTTTATATATTGATAGGAGAAATGGTGCAGAAAATATGGAATCCAATATGTCGAATTTCCTGGAAAATGTTTAGAGGAATTTCCCAATAAATTTCAACTTAGTAAAACTTATTGGATATAAACGAGGGGGTTTCATGGTACGTCCACGGTATGTTTGAGGGTGAAATTTGACAATAAGTTCATGATACTGTTTTATTATTATTATTATCAACAACAACAAAACAAAAAACTTTATTAAGACACTATTGTCTTACAAGGGGTTTCCCCTAAAAGGTTATATATGTACATGAGTGAGGAGGAAAAGCAATTTAGAGGGGAGGGGAGCAATCAGCTGTTGTCTGTGGAGTTAAGCACTTCTTCTCTCATTTTACCAATCGCCTTGAAAATTTTTAAATATTTATAAACAAATGTTTTATCCAGCAGGAGAGTAGTAAAATTTTATATACATTTTGTTCATTATAGTAAGTTAGCCCCGAAATTTCGCGAATTTCCAGTCTCTTTTCCTGTAGAAATGGGCAATGGAATAGATAATGGACCAAATTGTCTTGGATGACAGCATTGCAGAAGTAGAAATTTAAAAGGTCGCTGTTCCAAAATCCCGTGATATCCTCGGGAGAAAAATAGCCATAGAATCCTTCATCTCTAGAATATGTGGCCATGATAATCATGGTGGATAGTTATCCAATACCTTTACTATAAGTACAAGGCCACAGTCACCGTTCTGAGGAGATTAATAGAATCGCCCAATGTCGTGGTCCATTTGGATGAGGAAGGCGAAGATTAGAACGTGGCTGATTTCATACTTGTCTTTTCAGTGATACGTTAACCTATGTACGGTGTGGCCACTGGACATGAGGGCTGTTGTTGGGTTCTGTGCTGTCTGGAGTATATCTGTGCTTCCTTCCTACGGTGAATCTGTATAAGACCGGTGGTCTTAATAAAGCTGTGTGTATGTATAAATACACCACATGTCTGCACATATAGAAAGCTGTTGGAGAGTAACTTCGCACATCGGCTGTTGCCTAGCAACGACACCATCCTACCAGACATCACGTGACCTGGCGCCACACTGTCTACCTGTAGTTTAAGTTTTGGTTTTCTTCCTGCTACTGCGCTTGCCTTTTGTGACTCTTTTGTTCCTTGTCATCTTAATATAATATTATTGTTAATTAAACAATACTTTTGAGATCCAGCCTCTGATTCTCTTACAAAAGCAGTTCGATTTGTACACTTACAAATGTGTAAGAGACCCGTTTGGTTACTTGCACTTACTGGTGTAGTTAAGACTTTTGTAAGATTCGGGGAGGCTATTGGAGCAATTTTTTATTAATAAAAAAAAAGTATCCAATACGGGATTCGATCCATGCACGTGGGTATCAGAATCGATGGTTTAAAACCACTCCTTCATTGACATCCGTTAAAAAAACAAAAACCGAAACTAAGAATTGAAAAACCAAGGATGTATTTAGTTTGATTGAAAAGTAGGAATAGATTTTAGATCTTATTTATTTAAATAGCTTTTATTATATTACACCGTATTAGATGCAAAATCCAAAATTACCAAGTCAACAACAGAAAGATGATGATAAATTATATATTATGATATATACATCATAGAATAATATTCTGTGAATTAATAAATTATTAGAATTCTATATACAGTTACGAGCGTCATGCGTCATGTCTTCATCTCTGTCACCGTTTGCTTTTTTTTTTTGGAATGGCGCTCTCCTATTGGTTCGCTACGATGGCGCCGCCACTGCGCGAGACACTTTGCCCCCCCCCCCCCCCACTCGCTTTTTGGTTTTTGTAACTATTGTGTTGGAGCGGGTCGCTCCTTAAATAAATGCATATATTAGTTAATAACTAAATGGAATCCTCTCTTTCTTTTTCCCAGTAAGAGACGCCTACGGAAGCCAACAGTACATAGACAGATAAAGCACATAGGCTATAGTTATTAACTAATATATGCATTTATTTAAAGCGCCAATTTATAATTGTAACAATTAGTATTTGAATAAAAACATTCAATCGGGTAAAACACGGGCGTTGCCCGGGTCATTCGGCTAGTATAAATATACGATAAAGGAGATTCAGTCTAATGCTCTTTCAACGAAGATATTTCAGCTATATAATAAAATATCTATAGCTTTTCCAGGGCTATGTTTCTTGTATAGCCTTTTATTTTCTTAAGCTTTCGAACTTATCAGCCGTGTTCAACATGAGTATGACAATAATTTGTAATATGTTATAATTATTTTGAAAGATCATTTATTGGTTGGAAGTTGGTTTAGAAAACACCTACATCAACCAATGATTTATCTGACTCTCGACCTCTCATTGACTGGCTGCCACGTGTATAATTCTACTGTCCTAAAAGCTTCTATTGGAGTGTATAAGAGTCCTATTGGAGCGTAGGATAAGGATAAAAGCCAGACCTTCTGATCTCTGGGTCTTGATCGCTTGATCTCGATCCCTGAAATGGTCCCTTAAATATTTTTGAAGCCTGCGGCGCTTTAGTTGTGCTTGGTGCTGCCTTGGTTCCCTCAAAATCGGCGCGCACTCGCCCTCCTCTCCCCCGGGGTGCCCACGGCTCTGCCGGCGCCTCTCCAGCCCTCTCCTTGGCCCTCCACTGCGGCGGGCGCTTGGAGACACCTAAACATGAGTGATGCCTTAAAATGCTTGTCCGAAGCATGTAGAAGGCAAAACAATTGTATATTAGAGCGTAGGACAGGTTAAACCAAGTTCGAACGGGAGGGCTCGGACAGCAACCTTGCCATGAACTCTCGGAGACGCCTGTGGGTTGATTGGTCATCCCCATGGATCCAGACCATAATGGCGGGCGCGAGGGGCCAAAAAATGGCTGCTCGGTACATGGAGAATGCATCATTCCTTTGGTACGATGGCTTATAGCAGCAGAGGGCATGCTACGCATGCCGGTTTATGGACCGAAATGTCTGGGTGGCCATTGCTCCTGGGATGTCCTATAAGCTTATGTCCATAGTTTGCTTCAAAACCATTTCTAAGATTCCACCCTTCAGTGTATCATATAAAATCAGAATGATTCAATACAGTATTAGAGCTCTAAGAAGAGCGGTCTGGTGGATTAAATTGACGAAACCGCTGGAAGAGTTCACCACTGATGAGCCAAGCCCTCCCAATATTTTTCATTTCAGTAAGGACAGTAGAAGTTTGTATTATGTGTAATAAAATCATTCAAGCTTTAATACTCCATTATATATATATATATATATATATCTTATATTTAAATAAAAATGATATGATTTTCTGCTTGTATTTTGATCATGTTGAGGATTATTGTAATGGTGGTGCAGTCGTGGCTAAATTTCTTGAAAGAATAATAATAAAATGGTCTTGATCAGATATTGCTTTATTGAGCTGAGAAATGAATTCATATTGAAAACATAATTTTGTACAAGTACAGCCTGGCTTAAGGCGTAAGAATAAAAAATATGAAAAACAAAAGAATATTTACATAATTACATATGGTTTGAGCCGACCAACGGGGAAGAACAACATATCATATCATTTTTATTTAAATATAAGAATAGCCGACAGGATATTTACCTGTTTATTTTTTAAAATGGCAAAAGCAAAATTTTCAAACTCAAATATGCAAATCTCCTCAATCAAAAATAGCTTTATCTAATCAACAATAGACACCAACAAACATAGCTTATTTTCAATCATGAAAATCGAACATAGACATCCTCAATCAAAAATAGCCATCTCCTAGCAGACATGGCCATCTCCATCTACAGCCAACTCCGGCCATCACACCTTCCGCCCAACGCCGGCCATCTCCCCAGATCTTCAAATCCAGCCAGCATCATCCAACCCAAGGTACTTTGTATCCACCATCTTTCGTAGTTTTCCTCATTTTAACTTTGTTATCACCCATTATGTACAATAGTTTTCAATCGCATATTTGCTTAGATATATCCTTTTGTCATATTATTTTTATATATCAATTTGACCATAGCTGTTTTTTTCCTTTTAAATAGTATCATACCCTTCAATCCTTTTTTAAAATTAATATAATATATAGATGGCGCGTTATTGCTTTTAATTAATATTACCTTTAATTATTCATTTCGCAATATGTTTATTTATTAAACAAAACAAAGAGCTTTCGACTTCTCTATCTTCAACAAGCGAGAGCTCGAAAGCTCGCGGTTATGTAAATAAACAAAACTTATTAACATAATGCATTAGCGAGCGCCATCTGTTATAAGAAATATAAACTATTTTTTTGACGCGTATGGTAGATTAAACTGGCGAAACTGCTTGTAGGGTTCACCACTGATGAGCCAGGCCCTCCCATCAATTTATTATTGCAGTAAAAGCAGTATAAAATTGTTTTATTTAAAAATATATAACAAACGTCAATGATATAGTTTACAATTATAAACAATACTTAAAATTATACCGCATAAGTTTCTTTTCTATGAAAAATCAATATTTATTTTAAACCTTTATCCAGAAATATAAGAGAAAAGATGATGAACGTGTATAAATGACGATGATGAAGTGACCTAATTTTATCATCGTCATTTATACACGTTCATCATCTTTTCTCTTATTTCTGGATTAAAATAAATATTGATTTTTCATAGAAAAGAAACTTATGCGGTATAATTTTAAGTATTGTTTATAATCACACGCCGCAGTCCTTTATAATGTATAGTTTACAATTACTAAGAAAAACAAAACATATTTTTTACAGAATGTTTTTATGATTTTTCTTTATAATAATTGATATATGTTTATTCACAGTATAAATTTCTTTGTCATTCAATGACATTTATTTATTTATTTATTTCAAAATCAAAACGTTATGTCCCCCTAGGGACACTTGCGCTAAATGTACATACAAATATAACAAAGAAAATATTCAACATGGAAGAAGAAGCTCCTCTTAATGTTTATTATTGTTTTTTAATGGAAAGATACACAGAAAGCGACTTAGAAAGATTCATAAATATTATTTACATATAGAGATATTCTTTGAATTTTATTTACAGTTACATCATTAAATTTAAAAATATATAAACATATATACACACATATACACGCATACACCTATATATTGTTTACAACCACAAGATATGTCCAATATTTCCTTGAGATCGTTACATCAAAGACCATTTTTCTCTTAATGAAATCCAAAATATATTTACAAAGGAAATTAATTTTTATATCATTTATAAAGGTTCATTTATTCTTTGCACAACAGAATTTCTCAAACTTTCTCTGTGAGAATTAATGCGAAAATTAAACAACACCTGATCTCCAATCACAACTTAAATAACTGTTGCCAATAATCCGGGAAAAAAGAAGAGAAAAGTTGTGTGAGGAAATTTACACCGTCAAGCTCAATTTTCTAATTAAAAGTTTCCCCTCAATTAGCCCTAATTACCTTGTAAAAAGTCAATTAATTCCAAACTCTCGTAAATTGGAAGATTCTAACCCATGGAGATGACGTAATATAACTTGTATAATCTCGAACCCAGAGTTCTCCTTCCACCATTAGAATTACCTTAATCTCGTCTTTCACACTACATCCATTTATCTCCTTTTTAAAACATAGTTTACACCAAGAAAAAAAAAGGCATCTCCTTATCGTGCAACTAAAATTTGCAGATGGCTTGCGCCATCTATCGGAATAAATATAAACTATTTCTCATTGATTTTTTAATTATTCCAGAATTTGCCAAATACCCATTCTTGATTAATTCAAGAAAAAGCTAACGGGTATTTGGCCAATTCTGGAATAATTAAAAAATCAACGACAATAGTTGATATTTATTCCGATAGATGGCGCAAGCTATCAGCAACTTTCAGTTGCACGATAAGGAGATGCCTTTTTTCATAATTTATGCACCTTATCCCAGTACTATATCACATTTGACTATTTTTTCATAGCTTGAACCATTTCAATGCCAGACATACTAACAACAGATACTGTAATTTTGAAAACAGGTATGTAAATATTGTCAGAGAAGTATTTATTATTTAACACTAGTATTAACAGAGTATCATTGTTTTTATGTTTATATTTTACTACTCTGTAAACTTCCCTCATTCCTTATCTTTTGTTTATCATTCTTAGTTTGTCTTCTTCTTCTTTCTTATCTCCACTCAATCATATTAAGATATCAAGCTTGTAAAGCTTATTGATGGTGTCTGCTGAGGAAGAGTAGAGTTCATCAATGGATAAGTCAATACAGTCAATAATGTGTCTTGGGGTTGCAGGTTGACACTTAGTACATAGTGGGAAAACCATTCTGGAAAGTCATTGTCTGTAGATGACCAGACTTAAGTATGGAAATCAAAGACTGTTGTTCTCTTGGGAGGACAGAACCGGTTCTTGTCATAGTTTGTTCTTGCCTTAAATAAATTGTTGTCTCATCGTGAAGTTTGTTTTCCCTAATTTTCCACGTGGCAATATTATATATTGTAACGGAGAGAATTAAGAAAGACAAACTTCAGAATAAAACGGTAATTTATTTAAGGCAAGAACAACTTAAAATAGATTAAATACAAGAAAATCAATGAGAAAAGTTTACGCAAAGTAATAAAATATTTAAACATCGAAATTAATAATCTTTACAAAAAATATTGCCAAAAATTAGGAAAGACCCCAAAAACTTCAGGATGACACAGCAATTTATTTCAGGCAAGAACAAACTATGAATGATAAACAAAAGATAAGCAAAAGAGGGAAGTGTACAGAGTATAACCAAATATAAACATAAAATATAATACTCTGTTAATAAAATAATAATTACTTTGTTACAATATATATGTTTATCAAAAATTGGAAACTATTATAGACACGTATAATTCTTTTTTTTTAAATATACAAATTTCTACTGTCCTTTACTGTAATGGGAAAATTAATGGGAGGGTACATTTCAGTAAGGATAGTAGATATTGTTTATTTTTTAAAAAAGAATCATACGTGTCTATAATAGTTTCGAATTTTGATAACAGATGGCGCGCTAATGTAATTGTTAGATGGATGACAAGGCCAAGATACTAGAGTAAAGTTGGGGAAAGAGGGGTGGACTTCAACTGCCATGTGGCAGGCGCTAAAAACAGCATTCCTGTGTGGGGGAGGACAGAGTCTGGTGACATCAGCGACAAGGAGAAGACGTGGCGACTTGTCTCCGAGAGTGTGGATGATCCTACAAGACGGTGCCAGAAGAGACTGACATCGGAGCGACCTATAAGACGGTGTAGTCCAGGCTGTATAGTGTGGAGCGGAACGCTTCACAAGAGGACATCCACGGCACCAAGGATACTTCTGACGGGGAAGTCGAAGACAAGTCCCACTGTTGTATTCCTTCTGTTAAGTAAGATACAATAAAGCGCTAACTTTAGCTGCAATCCCTTCGAACTCACATCTTTGTGGCATACTGAGTAGACAAAGTACAGCGTCTGGGTACGACGTAACAGTATCATAATGTATGTTTTATAACCAGTTGATCCTTCTAGATTCATCCATTAGTTTCTTATTACTGTAAAAGGGTCGTTAATACCCGAAAGCTTGAAACGTAAACATTAAATATTTGATACTCATCCTTTGTAATTTTCTTTTTCTTTTTTTCTACAGTTATCCAGTACAACTACCATAAGATACGCCTTGTTCCAGATGATGACATTCTTTTTTTTATATAAAATAGTTTATCCAGTAAATATGTAAATTATGAAAAAATGCATATCTCCTCATCGTGCAACTTAAAAATTGCGCTGATGGTTTGCGCCATTTATCGGAATAAATATCAACTATTCGTTGATTTTTTAAATTTATCATTCCAGTATTGGCCAAATATACACATTCTTGATTAATAAAAAAAAAAGCTAACCACGTAAAAAAAAACAAAAACAATAACAAGGGGGGGGGGGGGGGGGGGGAGTCAGACGATAATATTGGGTAAAGTTTTCAACTAGCAATAATCGAAAACTTCACCCAATATTTTACCCCCAATATTAAAGACAAAATAAAACATATACTGACCGCTCACTGAAGCATTTTAAATGAAAGAGCGCCATCTAGTGGAACAAAAATCAAGTAAACGTTGATTTAACTTCTTGAGTTCACAAGGGGGGTCGGTGGAAGGCTGGTTAAACCGTTTGGTTTACGACCACAACGACCCGGGTTCGATCCCCGCATTGGACACTTTTTTTCTGTTTAAAGAAAAAAAATGCTCCAATGGCCCCCCGATTCTTGCAAAAGTCCAACCCCATCAGCGAGTGCAAGTAACCAAACGGGGCTCTGGCACATTTGTAAGTGCAAAGTCGAACTGCTTTCACATGTGTAGACATGTGGTGCGCTTACAGTAAAAAAGCAGTCGCTAACTACCCACCATGATTATTATGGCCTGTACCACGTGTACTAGGGATAAGCAAAAAAAAAACAATTCGATAAAATAATTCCTTGAATTAACATTAAAATAAAAACAAAACCTCCAAGGAAAATTTATTGGCGTATTAATCATGTAAATCATTTTCTCCCGTAGAAGGGTTTACTTGCCCGAAAGCTCGAGATATTTTTTTTAAATAAAAAATATTTTTAAAAGAAACTTTTCCCTGTGTGTGTGGAGACTCTCTTTGTTTTTAATTTAATAAGTTTATATAACTTGTTCTAAAAGATATTTGGTCAACAAAATTTCTTGATAAACCAAGAAAAAGTCAATCAGGTACACGTTTCGGGCTGTTGGTCCTCGTCACCGTAGTGTAGACTGTACCTCTATGACTAAATATATTTTATTCCGCTAGATGGAGCTCTACCATCTAAAATGATCATGTGAGAGGTCAGGATATGCCAATTTTGATTTTAAATAATTGTTGTGATATGTGATGGATTATCATATACTATGAATTTTGTCTATTTGATATGTTGTAACTATTTTCATGTAAATATTATTTTATCTTTCAACGCTATGCAAATCCATGGCGATCTTTCAATATGTAAAACTCCTCGCTGTATAAAAGAGAACTATTTGATGGTGAAATAAATTCTTTCAACCGGACAATGAGTGGTTGTCACCTCTAGCATACATAATGTAAATATAATATGTAATTCTGCTGCCCTCAAAGCTTATGTCCCTAGTTCATCTAAAATACCCATTCCAAGAGTCTAGCATCAGTATCACTATAAAAGGAAGATCGAAAAATGCAATATAACAGCGGTATGGTAGATTAAACTGGCGAAACCGCTGGGAGGGTTCACCACTGATGAGCCAGGCTTTTATGATGTATGATGCATTAGCGCGCCATCTGTTAAAAGAAACCGAAACTAATTTTGATGCGTATGATTCTTTAAAAAAAAATAAAAACAATTTCCTACTCTCCTTAATGCAATTATAAAAATAATGATAGGGCCTGGCTCATCAGTGATGAATCCTCCAAGCGGTTTCGCTTGTTAAACTAACAAGTTTTAAACTGCCGAAACCGCTGGTAGGGTTCACCATACTGATGAGCCAGGAGCTACAAAACATTCCCGAAATGCCCCAAAATGCGATTCCCAACCAGCCAGTCCTGAACATCTATTAACTTGTATCAAATCTTCCAAGAAAAGACCTCTGGGAAAACCCCAGGACTATAATAAAAAAAGCTGAAACAATGGAACCTAATGGAGATTGTTCAAACGACATGAAGAATAAGCAACAACAACAACGACAATTATTTTTATAATTACATTAAGGACAGTTATATACATAAGTAAGTATAGACAAAAATATGTTTTATATGTTTAATTATAGCTAGTCATTTACAGAGTTAGCTAAAAATATTCAGCAAAACTTCATTAAAATATAAATATTTTAGGTAAAATTATATTATTAAATCTTCATACTCGTTTTCATTAATATGAACATTTTTGAAATAACCTATATATAGAATTGCCAAACGATACCCTTTTTATAATATAAAACTAGCGGACGTACCCGGCTTCGCCCGAGGTTTTACCCGAGTAAAGGTTTGTCTAACGAACATTTGCCCGTGTTTTACCCGAGTAAAGGTTTGTCTAACGAATCTCTCGATAAAGTGAACATTTTTTCCCGGTCCCTTGAAAAATACTCGATAAGTTGAATAAATTCAATATTAATCGGTACCCGAGTAAAGGTCTGTCTAACGAACATTTGTTAAAACAATTCTCTATAGACTTATAAAAAGAAATAGATATATTTTGATAATTTGAAACTGATAAAGTGATCATTTTTTCCCGGTCCCTGTGTGCCGTGTCATTCTGAATTTTGTCTTTCCTAATTTTCTACATTACAAAATCATCGTTTTATCTAGTGAACATTTTTTCCCGGTCCCTTGAAAAATACTCGATAAGGTTGAATAAATTCATGGTCGTTTATGGAAGATGGACGAAGTTCCCGGAGGTCATCTTGGGCAAGCTCCCGCGAGGCTTTTTTTCTTGTCTACTTGGCATAGCTGTGTTGCCAACTCTGCCCTGATTGGTCGGTGGGTACTTTGACTGTCGGCCGGCGGCCGGGCGAATCCATTCTCGCACGGGGTCTGCCCCACTCCAAACTTTTGGCAAAGCACTTTCTAATTAAAGATTATTGTCTTAAATAATCTTTAAGAACAAAAAGTATAATAATTGAACGATAGGAAATTAAAATAGTAAATAATTATACTAAACTAAATGATGTAAAAATAATTATACATGAAATTTGAAATAAGTTTTAGAAAAGTTATCGTTAAGTCCACGGGAAAAGATGTAGCCAAAACAAATAGGTTTTTAACAGTGACACGTGAGCACCCGCCTCGAGACGCGCTCCTCTCTCCTAACATTACTCCCCCTCTTGAAAAAGCCTATCTCCGTCTCAATGGTGGCGCTGCTTGCGAGTTAAAGCTACAAATCTGCAAATAACTCTAAGGATATTCAAGATATTAAAGAAATTATTTTTCGTAAACCTTTCCGGGGATATACCTAATAATATCCCAAAATTTCACGGCGATTGGATGTATGGTTTTTGAATCCATAGAGGACACACACACAGACAGACAGACACACAGACATTCATTTTTATATATATATAGATATATTTTTATGTTCTAAATATATTTCAAAACGATTTAAAATAAACAGAAAATATGTTTAAAATGTTTATTTCATTTTAAAATATATCTATTTTTAAAAATATATATTTCTAAACTATTAAAATTATTTCAAGTGTTCTTCCACTAATTGGATTTAATAGCAATTAGTTATATTAGATAATAAGATAGGTTCAATTTAAATAGAGAAATAGTATTAAATGTGTTTTGTGAACACACACTATAAAGGCACTTTTAAAATAATTAATATAATTAATTAATCGTAAAAATATGAAATCTTAAAATTCAATTCTCTTTTAAAAGCTCTTGAGTTTAATTTGAGAGGAGAGACATTAAAAGGAATAAAAGATTTTAAAAGATATTCGTTAATTTCATTAAAAAATATGTATTGGAAGGTTTTTAAAAAAAAAATTGGACGTAATTTAAAATAAAAGAAAAAAAACTCGATAAAATAACTTTTTAAATATCTAATTTTACTGCTCCCCCCTAAAAAAAATTGGGTTTCCGCCAAAAATGTCAAATTAAAACGTACAATGATAAAATTTTTGGGAATCAAATTTCTATGTAATTATATGGTAAGAGATTAAACTGTCCGGGTGATTTGATGATGGATTTATATATTGATCAATTTTGTCGATCGGGCATTTATATCGTGGTGTAGAGGTTTAGACGCTGTCTTATATGTCTCAAGGCACGGGTTCGAATCCCTTTCAGTCTTACTTTTTTTTTTTTTTTAATTAATGATAACGTTTGTTTTTATCTGATAATTTTTGCGTATACATTTAAGACATCATTATAAAATAAATATTTCAATTTATTTTTAAATTTTTCAATTACAAAACGAATTAGATAAAAAAAAAAACAATTGAAATACAAAATTGAAACATTTCAATTGAAATAATACTCTTACTGTATTTTGCACCTTTATATACATTTTTATCTATATTCATTTTTATCTATAAAATCTTTTGTCATTTTATTTAAATGAATACAACTTTCTCTAGAGAACAAATGTAAATATTTTAAACTGGGTAAAACTGTAAGATAACAACAATAATGTGAAAAAATAGTACAAATGTGATATAATACTGGGATAAGAGAGGTGCATTTGAAAAAAGGCATCTTCTTATCATCCGATAGATGGCGCAAGCCATCAGCAACTTTCAGTTGCACGATAAGGAGATGCCTTTTTTCATAACAATAATAATGTATTGTTGAACTATTTCGTGTGTGTATTTCTTATTATGTGTTAATAATACAATATTTACATATTAAATTAATTTGTTTAAACGTCATTTTGAAATCATAAATTAAGTTAATTGTTTAAATTCGTATATTTAAAATATAATATATAACATTTTGGACAGTTTATAATTTATTAATGATATAATAATGATTAATTACACGGATGTACAGAGCTTAAGGAAGTGAACTGTTTTTGATATCGCTCCAGTCGTCTGCTTTTTTTTTTTAAGGAGACAGAGGTTGTTCAAACTTGGTTATCTCATGTGTCTTCAATAAAGGTCACTGTAATATCTTTCAGAGTTATTGTCTCAATCCCGATATACATGCTAAAAGGTACAACTTCCTTAAGTTTTGTCCATGAGTGTATATTGGCTATCTCGTGTGTCTTCAATAAAGGTCAATGTAATATCTTTCAGAGTTATTGTCTGAATCCCGATATACATGCTGAAAGGTACAACTTCCTTAAGTTTTGTCCATGAGTGTATATTGGTTATCTCGTGTGTCTTCAATAAAGGTCATTGTAATAATTTCAGAGTTATTGTCTGAATCCCGATATACATGCTGAAAGGTACAACTTCCTTAAGTTTTGTCCATGAGTGTATATATGCTTTTCTGGTTGGAATTAGGTTTAAAAAATATCAAACTTCTTATAAAGATGCTATATATATATATATAATTTAGGAGATTCTCCACAAAAGATCTTACTTTTTATACTTTTAAAGGGGAATAAAATGATATTTATATTTGATGCAATCAAAAATTAATATATCATCATTTATATTTGATCTTTTATTAACCCAGGATTCCGAAGCCTAAACCCCTAATCAAACAAATTAAAAATACCAAACATAAATATCTATAAAAACTTTTTTATACTAGAATATGTGATCAGAGAAAATGATAAACACTATTAAATATTTTAAGATTTTATTTTGGTAAGATAAAATTTTTGGGACATTAAATTTCTGAGCAGAAGAAAAATCCACAAGAGGTTGTAATTAAAGGGCAGCCGAACATTGGAGTTCCCATCACGTTCTCAAAACACTCTTCGACTTTGTAAAAGACGCCATGTTTAAAACTCGGGGGCAATAGATATCTCACCTAGCTTGCCTCCAAGTTTTTTAAATAATTGAATTCCTAAAATATTTATTGACATTATAAATTTTAACTTAGTTACATATTAGCATGATGCAACAGGGCGCCATCTGCTATAGGAAATATAAACTATTTTTGACATGTATGATTCTTTGTCAATTAAAACAATTTTCTACTGACTTTACTACAATGATAAAATAATGGGAGGGCTTGGCTCATCAGTTGTGAATCCTCCTAGCGGTTTCGCCAGTTTAATCTTTTTAAAATTAAACAAATTTCTACTGTCCTTACTGCAATGCTAAAAAGTTATGACCGTGGATCGAACATTTGTAGGATCATTAATCACCACAGACACGGTTAGACACTAACATTGTTTTTATTTTATTTCATCTCAATTTACAGGTGTTACATTCGAGCACAGCTCACGAGTCACCTTGTCCAGATTATTTACACATGGCGAGTTGTAATGCTGTGTGTAAATAATCTGGACAAGGTGTTTTTATTTCAAAAAGTCTCTCAACTTATTTAGACATTCAATTTTTAGTTAAATGGTATTCTAGCAACAAAGAAATATAACCTATTGTTTACAATAAAATATAAAATAATTTAATAAAGAATAATTAAATATTTACATTTACAAAATGTAACTTTTATAACAGACAAAGTTTAACACAGCGCCATCTAGGTTTGGCAATTGGAATTATTTAACCCTACACATTGAAAGACTTCTGTTTTGATAGGACTGGATAAGGAAAAGATCATTTTCCACCTGACATTCTAAACTTTGTCTTTAAAGATTCTCTGTAATGGTGAATTTGAACCCAGCGTTGGAATGGTTTGATTGTTTTACCTTGACATTATTTCAGGTTTAATTCTTTTTTTACCTGTTCCCCGTCTCATGTCATATAACTATTGGATATAATATCTAAGGGAAGAAAACCAACTTTACCTGACAAATACAAAATAAGTTGTTTACACAATCTTCTTCTTCTTTCTTATTTCCACTCAATCATATTAAGGTATCAAGCTTGTGAGGCTTTAGACTTTTGATCATGTCTGCTGGGGAAGAGTAGAGCTCATCAATGGATGAGATCAACAACCAACATGATTAGGTGAAGTAGAATGCCTTTATCATTAAGACTGGGAGCACTACTCAGTGGCAGGCCGACTTAGCTCCAAAATAAATGGCCGCCTCTGACATGAGGAACAGATGTCATGTGCAGCCGCTCCTAACATGGAGTACAAACGTTGCTCACCCTGTATCCATGGAGCTCTTACAGGGTACTATCAGCCGGGCCAGCTGAGCCCAGGTTATTTAGTGAGCTTGTTACTGCTCCCCCTCCTCCTTTTTCATCCGGGCTTGGGACCGGCAAAGGCGGAGTTGTTGTTCACAATAAAGACCAATACATCAAGTTTAATAGATTCTGCAGGCTGTATATTTTAAGGCGAAAGTGTTGACTGTACATATTTTTCAAGCTACTATTTATAATCACTATATGCAAAATTTGACATCAAATGTGTAATTTGCGTGCTTCCCAATGTTCAATTATGTTAATTTCACAATGATTTGTATATAATTTCAGATTTACACGCAATTACCCTAATTATGGATATGGCGTGTCTTTGTAACTGTTAAATAAATAAATAAGTTATATTATAAAATATCTGTTTGAAGTTTAAAATGTTAATTTTGTAATATTTCTTATTTTTTTAATTCATAGAAGCATTTTTCTGGCAGACATATTAAACTTTTATCATCATCATTTTATTATTATTGTTTTTTTAGTTAGTTATCAAATCATTTTGTAATTGTAGTTTCTTTTTTGTTTTGTTTTGTTCCATTTTAAGCAATAAAATATATATAGAACTAAGGTGTAATATTCAATTCAAACATATTGAACCAACATCGATTCATTTTTAAAACAAAGAAAAATCATAAGCTTATTGTTAAAAGTCGTAACATACAATATGTAAATATCCTTTTTTGAGTGTATAACCTGGAATGTAAATTTCTTTTAAATTAATTATTATTATGTAAATATATATTTTGAATGTTTGACTGGACATGTAGATTTTCTAATTGAATGTATAAATTCTTATTATGTAAATTCCTTGAATGTATATAACTAAGCCGTGTTGTCAAAATAAAGAGTTTCTAAGTAGAAGAGTTTCTTAGAGTTTTTCTTAGAGAGTTTCTGAGGAGAGCGAGATCTTCTGCGGAGAGCGAGATCTTCTGCGCGTGTAGCCGCTGGTTTCTGTTATTTTCCTTCCTGGCTTGATCACCCAAGGCAGTCCAAACTAATATCAAGACTTCAGGTAGAGGTCTTACTTGTTGGGAGAAGGTTCTTCAATCTTAACCTCGCGTAATCTCAACATTTAATGGCGTCCCCGGGTGGGCTGCGTGGGCTAGTCAAGTAGAGAAGGCGGGAAGACCTGTAGGCGCTGTCTCCCGAGGAACAGAAGGCGGGAAGACCTGTAGGCGCTGTCTCCCGAGGAACAGAAGGCGGGAAGACCTGTAGGCGCTGTCTCCCGAGGAACAGAAGGCGGGAAGACCTGTAGGCGCTGTCTCCCGAGGAACAGAAGGCGGGAAGACCTGTAGGCGCTGTCTCCCGAGGAACAGAAGGCGGGAAGCCCTGTAGGCGCTGTCTCCCGAGGAACAGAAGGCGGGAAGACCTGTAGGCGCTGTCTCCCGAGGAACAGAAGGCGGGAAGACCTGTAGGCGCTGTCTCCCGAGGAACAGAAGGCGGGAAGCCCTGTAGGCGCTGTCTCCCGAGGAACAGAAGGCGGGAAGACCTGTAGGCGCTGTCTCCCGAGGAACAGAAGGCGGGAAGACCTGTAGGCGCTGTCTCCCGAGGAACAGAAGGCGGGAAGACCTGTAGGCGCTGTCTCCCGAGGAACAGAAGGCGGGAAGACCTGTAGGCGCTGTCTCCCGAGGAACAGAAGGCGGGAAGACCTGTAGGCGCTGTCTCCCGAGGAACAGAAGGCGGGAAGACCTGTAGGCGCTGTCTCCCGAGCAACAGCAGCTCAAAGGAAGCTCAAGGTACAAGAAAGCTAAGGAAGCTCAAGGTACAAGAAAGCTAGGGAAGCTCAAGGTACAAGAAAGCTAAGGAAGCTCAAGGTACAAGAAAGCTAAGGAGGCTCAAGGGTACGAGGAAGCTAAGGAAGCTCAAGGTACAAGAAAGCTAAGGAAGCCCAAGGTACAGGAAGCTAGGGAAGCTCAGGGTACAAGAAGCTAGAGAAGCTCAAGGTACAAGAAGCTAAGGAGGCTCAGGGTACAAGAAGCTAAAGAGGCTCAGAGTACAAGAAGCTAAAGAAGCTCAGGAAGCTCGGGGGACCAGAAGCTCAAGAAGCTCAAGAGAAAAGGAGCTCGAGAGGCCCTTTGTTAAAGGTTAAAAAGAGCTCAGTGAAGCTCAAGGTTTAAAGAAGCTCGAGAAGCCCTTTGTTAAAGGTTTAAAGGAGCTCGAGAAGCCCTTTGTTAAAGGTTAAAAAGAGCTCAGTGAAGCTCAAGGTTGAAAGGAGCTCAAGAGGCCCTTTGTTAAAGGTTGAAAAAGAGCTCAGTGAAGCTCAGGGTTTAAAGGAGCTCAAAAGAAGCCCTTTGTTAAAGGTTAAAAAGAGCTCAGTGAAGCTCAAGGTTTAAAGGAGCTCGAGAAGCCCTTTTGTTAAAGGTTTAAAGGAGCTCGAGAAGCCCTTTGTTAAAGGTTAAAAAGAGCTCAGTGAAGCTCAAGGTTTAAAGGAGCTCGAGAAGCCCTTTTGTTAAAGGTTTAAAGGAGCTCGAGAAGCCCTTTGTTAAAGGTTAAAAAGAGCTCAGTGAAGCTCAAGGTTTAAAGGAGCTCGAGAAGCCCTTTTGTTAAAGGTTTAAAGGAGCTCAGTGAAGCTCAAGGTTTAAAGGAGCTCGAGAAGCCCTTTGTTAAAGGTTAAAAAGAGCTCAGTGAAGCTCAAGGTTTAAAGGAGCTCGAGAAGCCCTTTGTTAAAGGTTGAAAAGGAGCTCAGTGAAGCTCAAGGTTTAAAGGAGCTCGAGAAGCCCTTTGTTAAAGGTTAAAAAGAGCTCAGTGAAGCTCAAGGTTGAAAGGAGCTCAAGAGGCCCTTTGTTAAAGGTTGAAAAAGAGCTCAGTGAAGCTCAAGGTTTAAAGGAGCTCAAAAGGCCCTGTGTTAAAGGTTAAAAAGAGCTCAGTGAAGCTCAAGGTTTAAAGAAGCTCAAAGGCAAAGAAGTTGAGGATCCCTACAAGGTGAAAGGCTACCTACAAGGTAAAAAGGATACCTACAAGGCGAAAGGATAACTACAAGGAGAGATGGAGGATGTTAGCAGAAGGCGTAGAGAGGCGATAAGAGGCGTTTTTACCAAAGTGGTAAATGATATGAATACAGAGTTAAGGAATCCTCTTATTGACAATAGTGGCATATATGCCAAATTTGATAGATTGGAAGCTCTCTATTTGGAGCTGGTGGTATTGAACGAACAATACCAGGAAATTTTATTAGCCAAAGCTGAGGCGACTGACGATGAAATTGATAAAGAATTTGAGGAGTGTGAAGTCTACATCATGGAGAGATATTATTTAAAGGCCAGAATTCGCGAAATGCGTGAGCAGGATAGGGATGCTCAGGCCAAGACTTCTCAAATTCCACCAGGGGCGTCTAGTGCCTCTCCGAATTCAGAAACCAATAATCAGAAAGTTATCAAACTTCAGACTACTTCTGCGTCTCTATCGAAAAGCCCGGAAGAGTCCATGAAAAATGAAATTGAAGGCGTGGAAAAAGAGGATTCTGTAAAAACTGCTAGAGCTACGGAGGTGAAGCCTGCTCAAGCTAAAGCTAGAATGCTAAAGGAAGCTTGTTCAGCTCCCTCTATAATAGATATTGAATATGAGGGCAAAAAGGGTGCTGTGAGTGCTATTAAAGAAAAGGAATTGAATGTGGCAGTTAAATGCAATAAAGTGAAGGATTCTGAAACTGCAGTTGATAGCTATGTAGGTGTGAGGGAAGCTGAGGCTAAAAACAAAGCAAATGAAGCGAAAGCAAAACCTGATAAAGCGAATCTTAAGGGTGACGGAGTAAATGATTCTGAAGCGAAGCCTAAGGGCGAAGGCGTAAAGGAATCTGAAGTGAATTCTAAAGACGGAGATAAAGGAGATCAAGTAAAAGAATCTGAAGGTCAAAAAGCAGGAGATGAAGGCGACGGAAAAAAGGATTCTGAAGATGAGCCTAAGGGCGACGGAGTAAAGGATTCTGAAGATGAGCCTAAGGGCGACGAAGTAAAGGATTCTGAAGATGAACCTAAGGGCGACGGAGTAAAGGATTCTAAAGATGAGCCTAAGGGCGACGGAGTAAATGATTCTGAAGCAAGACCAACTGGAGATACGGAATCTAAGATAAAGAATAGGGGAGATCTACAAAAACTTAAGGGCAACCCAGGGGATTGGCTCTCAAGGTGGGGGCAATTTGGTAGAAATAATGCCAATGAAAAATATGAAGATGCAAATTTAAAGGATAGGGAAGATTCTGAAGCGAAGCCTAAGGGCGATGGAGTGAAGGATTCTGAGACGGCAATTAAAGGTTATGAACCGGTAAACAATTCTAGAGCGGTAGCTGAAGGCGCTGACCAAGTAAAGATTTCAGATGAAACTGAATCGATTGATGATAATGAGGAAAATGAGGAAGGAGTTGTCAGAGTTCCAGCATCGAGGAAATTGGTGAAAGTAGGACCAACGAGAGATGCGGAATTTAAAATAAAGGATAATTATAAAGAAACAGAATCCCAAGATTTGAAAACCATAAATAAATCTGATTTTGCTAAGAGTAAGGACGATAAATACAACAAGGGAACAGATCATGATGGAAATGAAGCGAAAAATATAGATGCAGAACAAGGTACTGATTCGACGGTGGGGGAAAAGCTAGATGCAGAACAGGGTACTGATCCAAAAGTGGAAGAAAAGCTAGATGCAGAACAGGGTACTGATCCAAAAGTGGAAGAAAAGCTAGATGCAGAACAGGGTACTGATTTAAAGGTGGAAGAAAACCTAGATGCAGAACAAGGTACTGAATCAAAGGTGGAAGGATACTATTGGCCTCGTCACCTTTTGTTTAGGAATGGGTCCAGGGCTACGCCTATGCGGCCAGTATTTGGCGACGCTTCCTGTCGAGAACACGGCGCACTCGCCTTAAGACGGTATTTGAGGAGGAGACCCATTCTACTGAGGAGAATCCCGGAAATAGGGATAAAACTTCGGAAAAATAAGTACGGAGTTTTGGCCGACATGGGGAGATATTTCCAGGTGATGGCCATCAAGGAAAATGATTGGGACTACCTCCGATTTCTTTGGAGGAAGAAGATGGACGCTTAAGAGGCAACCTCCGGTAGTGTGTATGGAGAGGGTGCCGCAGTATGCCGGATTTTTTCTTTTTACAAAAAAGAAAGGTGGGGGTATGTTAAAAGTCGTAACATACAATATGTAAATATCCTTTTTTGAGTGTATAACCTGGAATGTAAATTTCTTTTAAATTAATTATTATTATGTAAATATATATTTTGAATGTTTGACTGGACATGTAGATTTTCTAATTGAATGTATAAATTCTTATTATGTAAATTCCTTGAATGTATATAACTAAGCCGTGTTGTCAAAATAAAGAGTTTCTAAGTAGAAGAGTTTCTTAGAGTTTTTCTTAGAGAGTTTCTGAGGAGAGCGAGATCTTCTGCGGAGAGCGAGATCTTCTGCGCGTGTAGCCGCTGGTTTCTGTTATTTTCCTTCCTGGCTTGATCACCCAAGGCAGTCCAAACTAATATCAAGACTTCAGGTAGAGGTCTTACTTGTTGGGAGAAGGTTCTTCAATCTTAACCTCGCGTAATCTCAACACTTATACAACTTTCACTTTTTCATACAATATCTAAGACAAAAAAGTATTTAATTAAAAAAGGCATATATTGGATTAAATTATAATTTATTTACTAATATTTTAGTAAGCTGAACGCTAACCTTTTTCAAGGTATTAGAACATATTTATGCCAAGACAAAAAATATAATTAACAAATATTTTAACATCATTTTTTACGTATTTACACTCATAGATAAAACTTAAGTAAGTGGAAAGTATTTGATGTCGCCGGTCGTCTATTATTATTATTTTTTTTTTGAAAGAGACAGAGGTCGTTTACACTTGGTTATCTCGTGTGTCTTCAATAAAGGTCACTGTAATATCTTTCAGAGTTATTGTCTGAATCCCGATATACATGCTGAAAGGTAAAACTTCCTTAAGTTTTGTCCATGAGTGTATATTGGTTATCTCGTGTGTCTTCAATAAAGGTCACTGTAATATCTTTCAGAGTTATTGTCTGAATCCCGATATACATGCTGAAAGGTAAAACTTCCTTAAGTTTTGTCCATGAGTGTATATTGGTTATCTCGTGTGTCTTCAATAAAGGTCACTGTAATATCTTTCAGAGTTATTGTCTGAATCCCGATATACATGCTGAAAGGTAAAACTTCCTTAAGTTTTGTCCTTGAGTGTATATTGGTTATCTCGTGCGTCTTCTATAAAGGTCACTGTAATATCTTTCAGAGTTATTGTCTGAATCCCGATATACATGCTGAAAGGTAAAACTTCCTTAAGTTTTGTCCTTGAGTGTATATTGGTTATCTCGTGCGTCTTCTATAAAGGTCACTGTAATATCTTTCAGAATTATTGTCTCAATCCCGATATACATGGTAAAAGGTACAACTTCCTTAGGTTTTGTCCATGAGTGTATATTGGTTATCTCGTGTGACTTCAATAAAGGTCACTGTAATATATTTCAGAGTTATCGTCTGAATCCCGATATACATGTGCTAAAAGGTACAACTTCCTCAAATTTTGTCCATGAGTGTATAATAAATTTATATTTAAAAAATTGCTAATCACTTCAACCTATAAAATAAATTAACAGAACTACCTTTTTGTGACTTTAAAAATATATTTTTAAAAATCCTTTAAAACAATTTATATGGACCTTTAAAAAAATTCCGAAACTTTTATAAAAAACTAATTTTACATGCAGACGACCATGTTCCTCAGACTCTGTTAATCACTTTTTTAAATAACGTGGGACGGAATATTTTTTAGGGAAAGTATTTTTTAAAGGGAGGATTATATATTGACAAAAAAAGTTAATTTGCCGGATAATTCAGTTTCCCCCCAAATTTAAATTCCTCCATTTAAAGTCTAATGAGACGGTCGACAAACGTCTGTATTAGAATTCCTGCCACGCCATTGGTTGATGAAGATGTCATGCCTATATACTACATCCTTCCTTATAAATATAAAAATGAAATGCGAAATCGATGTTTGTTATCGCATCACGCAAAATCTACTGACTCAATCATTATGGAATTTCGCATGTAGGTAGCTGAAGATTTCGTTTAACACATAGGCTATTCAAAAAACTAAAAAAGTTAATGTGCTTTTTTTTAAAAATAAAAAACCAAAAAGCGTTAGTTCCAGTCTTTTACCGCTAGGGCGCAGCACTGGTCGCGACGATAAATGAATTTGATTTTTTTAAAGCATCGGTGGTTCAGTGGTAGAATGCTCGCCTGCCACGCGGGCGGCCAGGGTTCGATTCCCGGCCGATGCATTTTTTTTTAAACAATTTTTAAAACTCATTTATATTATATCTATATTAATAAAATGCAAATTTCATAAGTGGTGTTCGCTAAAAACTTTCGTTACAATGCATCAATTTCGACCAAATTTTCAACATTTATGTAAAACGAGATGGAGCAGGTTTTGCTTAACATCAAAATATTTTTCCTAACTTTAAAATACATAACTTTGCTGTTATCGATAAAATACAAAAAAATTCAATAGAGTTAATTTTATTTATATATAAATACAAAAAAATAAAATCAGCAATTCATTCAACTCAATCTAAAAAAATATTCAAACAAGCAATTTTAAGATAACACCATATGTAAAACAGTCGGCCAAGAAAACAACAACGATATTACATCTTTCTCACATATTCACACACAATCTTGATTAATAATTAAAACTAATCTTTAGCATTGTTTATTATACTTCATAATATATAATATTCGTTAGGCAAACTTTCACTCGGATAAAACCCGGGCGAAGCCGGGTACACATCCGCTAGTATATATATATATATATATATTAGATAATAAAAATACATATATTGGATTGAATAAAAGATTTATTTGCCAATATTTCGGCTGGCTGAACGCCAACCTTTATCAAGGCCTTACATTTTTGTATACACAAACACAGCGCCGCATAGTGTTATAATATCACAGTTGAAATCATATATATAATCAAAATATATATGTATGTAAATATTCAAATATATAGGTATCATGTGTTTTATATGTTATAAGTATCATTCTTCATTATATTGTTTACTTCACACACTTTAAAAATATAAATTTTTATTAAAATTTACCAACATTAATATTCTGTACATTTTTATATCTAAATTTGTTTGAATTTATTATATTTAACTTTTTTTATATGTTTTTTTTTAATTAAACATATTATATTTTGATGCCTTAGCGTGCCATCTGTTATGAAAATTCGAAACTATTATGAACGCATTTGATTCTTTTTAAAAATAAACAATTTCTATTGCCCTTACTGTAATGGAAAAATTAATGGGAGGGCCTGGTTCATCAGTGGTGAACCCTCCCAGAGGTTTCGCCAGTTAAATTATATTATATTTTAATAAAATAATTGTAAATGTAACACTCGATAGAATGTTCTAGACTGGTGACAACATCTCGCAACTTTCCTACAACATTCGACCACCACACAGCCAGCCTCACTTTGCATATTTCCATCAATGTTGTTTGAACTCTGTGTACTTTTTATTATTTATTTATAATTGATTCCTTATCTATTGACTTTGCTTCATTCACATCCTATAACGGTGATGTCCCAAACTCAAGGATATTTGTGTCAATACATTTCTAACATCATAACAAATTGGCTATATACAACAACAACAACAACAAAGCCTTTATTTAGGGCCTCTCGCCCTATACAGGATTCGCCAGTTCACAAGGGATGGGGAGAACACTGTGAGGCCTTTTTCCGGGATATAGTCTTGTGGAATCCAAATATCGCCATCGCTATATACCTATTCTTTGATATTTTAAAAATGAAGGACAAAGTTGCTCCGTTTTATCATTTAGTTTTCGTCTTTCCTCAGACAGAGCAGCACAATCAAATAAATAGTGCAACATCTAATTGGCTATATACATGGAGAAAGATCAAGGAGAATAATCTATCGACGCCATTATTGGTTTATCTCAAAACGTACTGCAATATAAAAGGTTCGCTAAATTTACCAAACTCTATTTTTCAAAATATGAAACTATTATAGACACGTATGAGCCCTGGGAGGGCCTGGCTCATCAGTGGTGAACCCTCCCAGCGGTTTCGCCAGTTTAATCTACCATACCGCTGTTATATTGCATTTTTAGAAACTTCCTTTTATAGTGATACTGATGTTAGACTCTTGGAATGGGTATTTTAGATGAACTATGGACATAAGCTTTGAGGACAGCAGAATTACAAAAAACTAATTTTTTCCTTAATATTTTAAGATATTTTACATATTTGATTGCAATTTTTATAATAATATTTTCATGCACAAATTTCTCCCACCTACTCTGTATTTTAATTGATTTCAACTGTGATATTATAACACTATGCGGCGCTGAGTTTGTGTATACAAAGATGTAATGCCTCGATAAAGGTTGGCGTTCAACCAGCCGAAATACACTGCGTGACATTGAAAATGGAACACCAAGAAATAGTGGCCAGAAAATTATGCAAATTTCAGGGTAGACGCGCCTAACCGAGTTATGCAAATGATGTAAAATGCGCAGCTCTCGTGCGCACATGGAGTAAGATATAAGGGAAGGAACTTGCAGAAAGGACAGTATTCGTGTCGTTAAATCCAATATATGCCTTTTATTATCTAATAATTATAAATATATAAACTCTATTTTATCATCATTTTATATAAGCTAAAATACATTAATCGGTCTGTTTTATTGTTTAAATTGCATTTTTTCTGGGCTCGAAACTATGAACTGTACTCCTTCCATATATAATTCTATTACCTGTGAACATTTCATTCAGATTGGTCACATATTTATATGAAAAATAGACACTTCGGCCAGTTAGAGGTTTTTATTTTCTTAACGTTTCGATAAAAATCTTTTGTCTTCGTCAGGAGAAGTAAATAAAAATAAAGCATTTGGCAAAGTTCTTAAAAAGAGAACAATTTTTAATGCCTTGCCAAATGCTTTATTTTTAATTACTTCTCCTGACGAAAACAAAATAATTTTCTTGAAACGTTAAGAAAATAAAAAACTCCAACTGGCCGAAGTGTCTATTTTTCATATAAATATGAACGCCGGCCAGGTAGCCTCTATCTTTACAATGGTCACATAGTGTAGGAATGTATAAGACATGCACAAACATATTTCTATTATATTTATATAAATCCATTTTAGGAAAATTCCTTATTCGATTGAGAAAATGGAAAATCATTTTCAGCACATCAAATAACATTTTTTTTTGCTTATTCCTAGTACACGTGGTACAGGCCATGATAATCATGGTGGGTAGTTAGCGACTGCTTTTTACTGTAAGTGCACCACATGTCTACACATGTGAAAGCAGTTCAACTTTGCACTTACAAATTTGCAAGAGCCCCGTTTGGTTACTTGCACTCGCTTGTGGGGTTGGACTTTTGCAAGAATCGAGGGGCCATTGGAACATTTTTTTTTAACAGAAAAAAGTGTCCAATGCGGGAATCGAACCCGGGTCGTAGTGGTCGAAAACCAAACGGTTTAACCAGCCTTCCACCGACCCCGTATAATAATAAATAACATATAATTCAGTTGAACTTTCTTAAATCTTTTAAAATTTCAAATTGACAGACCTGTGTAATTAATAAGATAAAAATAATAATTTTAATTTTATATGAATTCTTGAATTGCTTGAAGAAATATTATATCATGGGGTTTTTCAATTAAGTCTTAACTCACTTTAGCCATCTAAATTTCCTCATTATTCATTCCCTATTTTTAACCGCCGAAGTACGGATATATGTAAGTATGTATGTATGTAAAGGTTGTCACACTATATATTAATAAGCATAATTTATAATTAAAAAACCCCTATTTACATATTCAAAGAGAGACAATTAACAAAATTTCAAAATTTGAATTAGAAAACGTCTATTATGTGTATGACCGCTGTTTTGAATATTTGCAACGACAAATAAAAATGAAATGACTTCGCGCATGCGCAGTGATTCTTAAAACCTTGGATATAATTATTTCTTACCAGCTGAATTTATCAATTAGGTCCAGTAACTTCTGAGTAAATATATATATATATACAATGACTATAAATACATATAGAATAAGTATAAATACATATGTAGAGTAATTATAAAATTATAACTCCTTGCCAATAATATTTTTAAAAATATCGTTTAGGGATACGAATTATTTTTGACAAATATTATTACAAAAGGAATTATAATATTTTAAAGACAGAGATAAAAAAAACTTATTCCAGGACGATTTATTTTGCTAAACATATGTCGAAAGTATAAATTACATACACATTCAGTATAAATTGCATATACACTGAGTATGAATTGCATATACAGTGACTATAAATCATTTTCTGCCAAACATATGTAGTAAGTATAAATTACATATATAGTAAATATAAATTGCATATACAGTAAAATTATAAATGCATGTAGTGCGAAAAAATTGAATATTAAGTGAGTATAAATTGCATATACAGTAAGTTTAAATTACATATACAGTAACTATATAAATCAATTTTTGTCAAACATATGTAGTAAGTATAAATTGCATATATAGTAAGTATAAATTGCATATATAGTGAATATAAATTGAATATACAGTAAAATTATAAATGCATATACAGTAAGTATAAATGCATAAACGGTAAGTATACATACATATAAAGAGTGAATATAAATTGCATATACAGCGAGTATAAATTACATATTCAGTATCTCCTCCTATATCAATTAAACGTCCCCAATATCCAATATTCCACACCATTTAACAAAACCCATCCACTACACAACAAATTAAACCATCAATAAAAATAACGGACCATCAGTTTAATGAGAAATTAATTAAGTCATCGATAGCCTTCCAAAGATGATTGATGGAACTTTGATTGATTTTTACGATTTAATTGAAGGATCAATCATAGAGCAATTTACCTTGATTGGCGGCGCAAGGTATTGTGGGAATTTTGGAAGAGCAGACGATAGGCGCCTTCTTTTCGTTTGGCCTCATAAATCAAGGCTTATGTACAGAACATGATGGAGTCTCCTGAAAATCTTTAATTATAAAGTTTAATTGGGTTTATTAATATATCTTTAGTGAATACTCCGATAAAGCGGAATTTTCAATAATTCGGAATATTTTATGCAATCCTATTTACACATCTACCCATAAGGCTATGGATAGATAGAAGAGTGAGGGAAACGATTTAAATCTTCAATTAAATTAATCCTGGTAGATTTATAGAATACAAATTATATGTAATTAAGGACTGACCTACAGCTAATCATTAGCCTGTCTTACACAACCAACATATTTTCCACTTATAACCTGATTTGTTTACTTTTAGTATATTATTTACATATAAGAAATATAATAAATAAAACACGAATGTTTATTTTAAATATAAAACAAATTTCTACTGTCCTTACTGCGATGAAACAATATTGGATTCCATCCTTCAATGTAGCATATAAAATCAGAATGATCCAATACAGTATTAGAGCTCTAAAGAAGCGGTCTGGTGGATTAAATTGGCGAAACCTCTGGGAGGGTTCACCACTGATGAGCCAAGCTCTCCCAATCTTTTTTCATCGCAGTAAGAACAGTATGTAAGTTTGTTTTATGGGTAAAAGAAACATTCGTGCTTTATAATGTTTCCATTTATTATATATATAAGGCGCGTTATCGCCTTATAATATTTTCCATATGAATCAAGCACTATAATAAGATAATTTACATATATACATATTTACATATATATATTTATTATAAATTATATTATATTTTTATATATTATATATACATATATACGTGTATATATATATATATATATATATATATATATATATATGGCACAAACTTATAACATATCAAGAGATTTGAACGATGATATTGCGTTAAAGCGTAACAATGACTATGCAAATCAAAACGGAATCTCCCCCGATAAACAGTGGGGCCGAGTAAACACGTGGGAATTGAGATAAGACCACAGAGTACCATTTATCTTAGCAACACCGACATCTTTAATTTTTGATTAATCCCCTTCGACAAAACGACCCGGCAACCTTGGCTAATCCTTTCTTCGCAAAGCCGTTCTCCAAACCTTAGCTTTACTTACTGTACTCCACATCTGTGATTTATGTAACTTTTTTAAAATTAAATATTGGTTTAGCACAAGATTTCTTATAGCGAGAATATTATAAGAATTAAAGAAAATACTGTCACAGAGCGGGACAAATACAATTATTTACATATTAAAGATATGTTGAGAAAATTAATCTATGTTTTTAAATGTTTTTGACCAGTGCTTCTATTGTTTGTTTTTATTCCGAAAAATGTTCTTCTTCAATTCATATGTTCTATAAAAAGGTTGTTTTTTTTTATCTTTTTGTGGTGTTTTTAAACGTTAAAACTACATAATATAACATATTTTTAACTCCACATTTATTCCAATATATTTAATTAAAATTTATTTTTCTACAGCCCTTATCTCGTAATAAATAAAGTTGAAAGAGGCAGGGCATGGCTCATCAGTGGTGAACCCTTCCAGCGGTTTTGTCATTTTAATTTCCGGACCACTTCACTATTGTATTGGACCCTTTACCCTTGCTATATTATTGACGACTTCTTTTACTGTAAGTACATCACATGTCTACACATGTGAAAAGCAGTTCGACTTTACATTTACAAATGTGCCAGAACCCCATTTGGTTACTTGCACTCGCTGGTGGGGTTGGACTTTTGCAAGAATCAGGGACCACTGGAGCATTTTTTATTTTAACATAAAAAAGTGCCCAATTCGGGAATCGAACCCGGGTCGTACGGGTCGAAAACCAACGGTTTAGACCATCCTTCCACCAACCCCCATCTTGCTATTCAATACAGTAAATTGGTGTTTAAAACAAATTATAGACATATGTTTCTAAGACACACTGAAATGTAATGAAAAATATAAATATATATTCTTGAATAAAGAGATATCCGTATGAAATTATTAATTAAAAGGCATATTTTGGATCTAAAATAAAATAAAACATTTTATTAATATAAATGTCCGAACCCCACCAGCGAGTGCACGTAACCAAACGGGGCTCTGGCACATTTATAAGTGCAAAGTCGAACTGCTTTTCACATGTGTAGACATGTGGTGTACTTACAGTAAAAGAAGTCGTCAACCTCTACTAACCATTAAATAAAATGTTTTGTTTTAGTTTAGATCCAAAATATGCATTTTAATTAATATAAATTTATAGATATATACAAATTAAAGATATAATACATCGAGCAAAGCTCACCCGCAAAATCACAAACCTCAACACACAACCCGTGTCTGGATAACTTGGTAGACGTGAAGAAAAATAAAAGAAATTAAAGAATTTCGACTTTTGTAAAAAAAAAAAAAGTTTAATAAATACCAATAACACACCATCTATATAATACAAATGAAAACACCAAAACGCGAATGTTTATTTTTCACAAATAAATAAAAATTCTACTGCCCTTACTGCGATGGAAAAAATATATTGGGAGGTCTTGACTCATCAGTGGTGAACCCTCTCAGCGGTTTCGCCAATTTAATCTACCAATGAGCTGGCAGAATCTCTGGCAAAGGCTGGAGCTCTTGGCCTACCTGAAGCAAGAGAATCTACCACCCAACTAGACGAAAGAGACCTCCTCCGTACCATCAAAACCCAATGCCTGCAGGAATGGAAATCTAATGCTGCACACACAGACTGGTACAGAGCAGGAGGGACAAGCACTGGTTCTGTCCTCCCAAGAGAACAAAAGTCTTTGATTTCCAGACTCAAGTCTGGTCATCTACGGACAATGACTTTCCAGAATGGTTGCAAGGTTTCCCCACTATGTACTAAGTGTCAACCTGCAACCCCACAACACATTATTGACTGTATTGACTTATCCATTGATGAGCTCTACTCATCCCCAGCAGACACCATCAAAAGTCTCAAGCTTTACAAGCTTGATACCCTAATATGATTGAGTGAAATTAAGAAAGAAGAAAAATAATCTACCAGACCGCTTCTTTAGAGCTCTAATACTGCATTGGATCATTCTGCTACACTTCTGCCACAGTATATGCTACACTGAAGGGTTGTTCGCCAATTTTTATTTTACTATTTTTTATCATTCTATATATATCTTTATAAAAAAGTTTGTTTAAAATGTTGTATTTATCTCTTAACAATCTCTTCACCTTTATGTCTCATTCTGTAAGCAAATAATAAATGATAATACTAATTGAAAATGATTATAAATATCATTATTACTGTAAGGCTTAGGACTAAAAGTCGTTTCTTTCTTTTTAAATTTATCTCTAGTACATATGGTATAGGCCATGATAATCATGGTGGGTAGAAGTGAGCGACTGCTTTTACTGTAAGTGTACCACATGTCTACACATGTTACCGGCCATGATAATCATGGTGGGTAGAAGTAGGCGACTGCTTTTACTGTAAGTGTACCACATGTCTACATATGGTACAGGCCATGATAATCATGGTGGGTAGAAGTAGGCGACTGCTTTTACTGTAAGTGTACCACATATATATGTCATAATTTGTATATAATTGTATGCACCCCCGACCCACTATGCATGTACAATGTATGATTTTCAAAGATTTAATAAAGAATAAGGTAACTGGAGGAAAGAAAGTGGCAACAAGACATAGGAAGCAGGCTAAAAGCGGGCACAAGTATAAATAACTTGTACAGTCAATACTTCCTCGCAAAGCCCGGACGTATCTGGTATCCGCAGAAGTTATATTAGTATAGAGACGCCCAATATTTCCGGACAGGACCGGACGTATTTGATAACGCGGAAGTAAATAGAGTCGAACTAACACCCGATACTTCCTATCAAGCCGGGCATATCTTTCACCAAAGAAAGCCGCCGGTCCAATTAGGAAGCAAGAACTAAGTAGGTCAACCAATAGAAAAACGGGCACGTTCCATCCTTCGACCAATGGGAAGGAAGACAACTCGTGGTGTTAAATCGAAAGACAAGAATTGTCAGTTGGGTTTTGGCTTCCAACAAGGTGACATCTGCTCTGGACCTCTCTCCCTCTGCTTATCCCGTAGCTAAGTACAATCACCACCATGTGATCAGATAATTAACAATCAAAACCCGCTCCGCTCTTCTCAAGCTTTCTTTCCTCCAACCCAGTTGCCTTTTATTTTCAAACCCCATCACGTGTCCTGATTATTCCTAACTGTATGCTTAAACTTCCACTCAAACGACTGCGCTTCAACCAAATCTCACCATTCTCATCGAACAACAAGAAATTCCGCAACGATATTGTCACAGAACGGTTAAGTCGACAGGATTCTACAACAGTGTAATACATCAAATATTGCAGTGTAATAACTTTGGATATATTACACAGAGTCGACAGGATAAAGATATTATGGAGCTTAATCAGGACCCCATAGGCGTAAAAACGGACAACCCTACGAAAGAAAGAGGGAAGAAACTGGCAACGAGCGAAGCGACAAAACACACCCTGGCGACTATAATTTTGCAGCTGACCGCCGCACTTCAAGGAGCAAGGTCGACTCAACTACAAACGACGTTCCGTAGCGCCACCCCCGGAGCAGCCCACACCCCCCGCCGACCGAAAGGCGAGATGAGCGCGGCAGCCGACGCACGTGCCACCACCCCAGGCAAGTGTCACCGAGACCGGACACCGACCACCGAGGAGTCATCCACCGCCATGCCGTACCCGTATCACAGCACACCCCGACGCCCAGGTGCATGGAATGCACCTCTTCCGCCGTCCAACTGCAAGTTCTGCGGCGCGAGGCACTGGCACAGCGAATGCCGACATCGACCAGTCCCGACGGCCCACGAAAAAGTGCGGACAGTGCAAACAGTCCCACAACAACCAAGTCAAGCCAGAGACCCCCCAGCCGAGCAGACTTTTCGAGACTAAGGTAGGCACCCCCCCTATGGCGTCAAGAATTGACTTTGAACTCTTATCTAACCCTACCTACCCCTTTAACCATGTATCTAAACATGTACCAAATGAATGCAAGCACGGGCTAGACCAAAACCTGTCCCAAAGGACTCGTACAGCACACAAAGCTTTCACACATGGAAACCCTTGCCTGCATTCATTGCCCAAACCTCAAATATTTACATGCCACCATTCTAATCTCACACCACGCAACTTTTCATGCCCACAACATATAAAGCCACCACGACTTCAACCTACAATTCCAATAATGCCCAAAAAAGTGTCCGTACACCGACACAGCTCACCCACTTACCACGCAAATGTACCTCACAACATACACGCACCCATACGTCACCACGCAACAAACACGCACAACCCACACAACAAACGCAACACGCGCGCCAAAAGACAACAACAACCAACAAGCGCATGCCCAACCGTTTAGAATAATACAATCATCCCGTCTACACAAAACATAGAAAAAATTCACGCCACCAAACAACCACACAATCGAAAAACATTGCGATCTTTCCTAAAAGCCGTGAACGCCTATAAAGAGTTCATTCCGGACCACGCCCGCTTGCGGACGCCACTTGTCAACCTTTTAAAAAAGGATGTCGTGTGGGTCTGGAGTGACGAATGCCAGAAAGCGTTCACTAACCTGAAAGAAAGCCTTACCACACACCCCACATTATACCTTTACCAAGAAGGTCTGCCATGCCAGGTGTACTGTAACACCTCAACATTCGGCATTGCAGGCATTCTTAAACAAGTCTACCCTGATGGGAAGACATACCCAGTTCAACATTTCAGCCGCTCTCTGCGTGGTCACGAGCGAGATTATTCAGACTTGGAACTACAATGCCTAGCCATTGTGGAAAGTGTGGATAACTTCCGCGCCTGTCTAATGGGCAGAAAGTTTACAATACTTTCTGACCATCCTGCATTGCAGTGGTTGAAAGAGATCAAAGCCCCGTCAGGCAGATTGTTTCGATGGAGGTTAAGACTGTCAAGATACGAATATGAGGTCCGTAGCATAAATGGAGTACAACAATATGAAACGGGCGTTGTAACTCGTATCCCATTTTGTGGCTTTCTAGATGCGCCACTCATACAGAGCCAACAGTCTTCTCCACCGGGAAAATCTCGCGTGACTATGGATCACAATAAACTGCGCACCGTCTCCCGAAAAGGAGTACTTAAAACTATAGTCCCAAGTTCACTTACAACCAGACTTCTTAAGTCCGTACACACACAACACCACCACCCAAACATCTCCAAGATGACGAGACTCATCTCGTCACAATATTATTGGCAGAACATGACACAAGACATCGCAAAACAGGTAAAAACCTGCCCCACCTGCCGATTCGCTAGAAGAATCGATGAATACAACCAACCTTCACGTAAAAATACCGACACAGGCCCCAAAGCAAAACAGAATTCGTACATAAAGCACAGCGTACACACAACACAAACAATGCCAAAATTACACCACCCACGTCAGAGAAACAATCACACAGCTCAACCTAAATCAATTACCACCGACATATCGCTAATAAAACCATTAACGATCAAACAGGAGAACTGCGAACCTACCAATCATTTAAATTCTACAATTAATAAGGTTCAAACAAATATTTCAGAGTCCCCATTTACAAAAATATGGGAGAACATGGGGCAATACCCTATCTTTCATCTGATTTTCATCCTTTGTATGTTAGTTCTACCATACAAATGTATCCCAATTTTATTCATTAATTACTTGTTTATCTATACCATGCCCGCTCATAAAATCTTCGAACTACAAGAGGCAGTTTTTAATTTTGGACAAGCATTTATAAAACTTCTCATAATTTTAGGAAACATTTTTGCAGAAAATCTAAATAGATTCCGAGGAGATAGAAGTAACTGAAAGATGACCAACCAATGTCGGAGAAGTCATACTCCAAAAACAAGACCCGAGCCGCACCCCAAAATAAATAAGCGGAAGGAAGTGAGAATTTTGAGACGCCGCGACAGGAAGCGTAGTTCCGCGGCGATAAATTCGGCCTATGCAAATAGAAAGGAGCGCCTCGTTTCCGATCTCCAATTACTTCGGACCCCTCTTCTGGCCAACACGTAAAATTAGGTCACCGCTTTTCCCCGCACAGATTCCTCTCTCTATGCCACCGATTTTGGATTCCAATTCAAGCCTGCGCATCGACTTTTACAAATCGACTGTCATTTGAAAATTAAACAAGGTACACGACACACATCTAAATGAGTTCCCATCCCTATTATAACAAATCAATTACTTTACAGACTTCTAACATTTTTCACAACACACACAAAGATAAAAAATTTATAGGGCATAATTGAGCAATTAAAAAATTTATAGGGCATAATTGAGCAATTAAAACATTTAGATCAGGGCATGTAGATACAAAAGGGTTCAAAACAATACACCTTATTTTTCATATTAATCATTTTCATTATTTTCTCTCAATTAAAAATGTAAATATTTAATCAATTTATCAATTTATTCAACTTATTATCACTTTTAATCATTAATTATCATTTTTTTTCCAATTAGTTTATATTATCATTTTTATTTATCAATTATCATTCTATTTACCACTTAGCTTATATTGCCATAACTCAATTATCAACGAAAACTCATTGATTTTCGGCTAAACTAAAAACATTAAATCATCCTTTATTGTTGAAACCTTTTTATTTTTCATTTTTCTTTTTTTTACCAAGCACTCAACTTTGATTTCGCTCAACCACTTTTTATTTTTATTTGATTTCAAAATACCTTATAAAATTTTATTTTTATTTTTGATTTCTCAAAAGACCTAATAGAATTCCCTCGATTTTTTTCCAATTTCGAGTAGAGTATAGTTAGGCATTTTTCCTTTTTGTTCTCACCATGCATCAAGCATTCACTTTGATTTCTTCCAACTTTTTATTTTTATTTTTATTTTTTGATTTCTCAAAAGACCTAATAAAAATCCCTCGATTTCCATTCCCAATTTCGAGCAGAAATATAATTAGGCATTTCTTTTTACCATGCAACAAGCACTTTTCTTTTTTCACCATGCAACAAAACATTTTTTTTTCCTCACCATGCAACCAAACCTTTACTTTGATTTCGTCCAACTTTTTTTTTTATATTATTTTTGATTTCTCAAAAGCCCTAATAGAACTCCCTCGATTTTTTTCCAATTTCGAGTAGAAATTAGTTAGGCACATTTTCTTTTCTTTTTAATCCACTATGTACCATAGCATTCATTTTGATTTCTTACAATTAAAAATTTTTTTGATTTCTATTAATTATACTCAACCTATATCATCAACACCATTCTATTTTACTTCTTATATCGCCACCAATGCTTGTATATAGACTCTCAATACCCACAACTAATTTTCCCACAAAATTATTTTTCACTTTACAGAATTCTCTCAGGCTAACCCCTTCTTGAATTCTTCACATGTAGGGGGCGCATCTGTCATAATTTGTATATAATTGTATGCACCTCCGACCCACTATGCATGTACAATGTATGATTTTCAAAGATTTAATAAAGAATAAGGTAACTGGAGGAAAGAAAGTGGCAACAAGACATAGGAAGCAGGCTAAAAGCGGGCACAAGTATAAATAACTTGTACAGTCAATACTTCCTCGCAAAGCCCGGACGTATCTGGTATCCGCAGAAGTTATATTAGTATAGAGACGCCCAATATTTCCGGACAGGACCGGACGTATTTGATAACGCGGTAGTAAATAGAGTCGAACTAACACCCGATACTTCCTATCAGGCCGGGCATATCTTTCACCAAAGAAAGCCGCCGGTCCAATTAGGAAGCAAGAACTAAGTAGGTCAACCAATAGAAAAACGGGCACGTTCCATCCTTCGACCAATGGGAAGGAAGACAACTCGTGGTGTTAAATCGAAAGACAAGAATTGTCAGTTGGGTTTTGGCTTCCAACAAGGTGACATCTGCTCTGGACCTCTCTCCCTCTGCTCATCCCGCAGCTAAGTACAATCACCACCATGTGATCAGATAATTAACAATCAAAACCCGCTCCGCTCTTCTCAAGCTTTCTTTCCTCCAACCCAGTTGCCTTTTATTTTCAAACCCCATCACGTGTCCTGATTATTCCTAACTGTATGCTTAAACTTCCACTCAAACGACTGCGCTTCAACCAAATCTCACCATTCTCATCGAACAACAAGAAATTCCGCAACGATATTGTCACAGAACGGTTAAGTCGACAGGATTCTACAACAGTGTAATACATCAAATATTGCAGTGTAATAACTTTGGATATATTACATATACACATGTTACAGGCCATGATAATCATGGTGGGTAGAATTCGGCGACTGCTTTTACTGTAAGTGCACCACATGTATAGATATGTTACAGGCCATGATAATCATGGTGGGTAGAAGTCGGCGACTGCTTTTACTGTAAGTGCACCACTTGTCTACACATGTTACAGGCCATGATAATCATGGTGGGTAGAAGTCAGTGACTGCTTTTACTGCAAGTGTACCACATATATACACATAATACAGGCCATGATAATCATGGTGGGTAGAAGTGAGCGACTGCTTTTACTGTAAGTGTACCACATATATACACATGTTACAGGCCATGATAATCATGGTGGGTAGAAGTGAGCGACTGCTTTTACTGTAAGTGCACCACATATATATACATATGTTACAGGCCATGATAATCATGGTGGGTAGAAGTCGGCGACTGCTTTTACTGTAAATGTACCACATATATACATATGTTACAGGCCATGATAATCATGGTGGGTAGAAGTAGGCGACTGATTTTACTGTAAGTGTACCACATATATACACATGTTACAGGCCATGATAATCATGGTGGGTAGAAGTGAGCGACTGCTTTTACTGTAAGTGCACCACATGTCTACACTCGGCCGTGCGGCCACGCGTCGCGCGAGCTCCCGAGTTTTTCGCCTCTGGCGAGCGGAATAACGTCGCGGATGGCGACGAATTTGGCACGGGCTGAAAGCCCTTCAAACGCCGAGCAAAAGCCTGTAAGGCACGGCGCAAAAGCACAACCATGTGCTGAACTATCTAAGAAAGAAGATTTTCAGAAGAAAACTTCAAATCTCATCAACAAAAATCAAAACTATGCAAATCCGCCCGCCGGCGGACATCATGCAAATCCGGCCACGCCGACCGACTTCGTTACTGCCTCGTTTTCCGAGGCCGCTGCCCAAGCCAATAGAAGCTGGGCAGACTTAGCGGAGGACAACAATCACGAATCTGAGGACCCTTTCATCACTGTCCAAAGAAAGAAAAGACGCCGTGGCTCGGCGGAATCACCTGCGGCGGCTGCACCTTCCTCTAACATCAGAGGCGCAGGAGCCATTCGCCGGCCGCGATCATCCACGGGATGGGCACCGCGGGCGGAGGAAATCAGGACCACCCGAGCTCACATCGTGGAGGCCAGGGCGCGGCAGGCGTCTTCCACCGAGGACCACTGCGTTTATGTAGAGCGCAGCCCTGAACTGGAGCCCTTTCACTACATGAGGGCAATTGAAAGGATGTTCGGAGGGACCAGGGAGGTCTTCCAACTGACAAAAATGAACGGCCACTTCCTGGTGGGACTGGCTAACAGAGGCATGGCCGAGCGCCTCGTCAACGAGGGCCTCGAGGTGGAGGGCACTCTCCACAGGGCCTTCCCGTTCCGCAAGAGGGCGGAGCGAATTACAGTGGGCAACCTCCCCTTCTTCGTGGGGGATGCAGCCGTCATCAGCGCCCTTTCATCTTTTGGGCGGGTCACATCTATCGCCCCCAAGCTGATGAAGGCTGGCCCATACATCTACAACGACGGCCGCCGAGAGGCGTTTATCATCCTCCGCGAAGGAATGACCATCGAGAGGCTGCCCACCCGCCTCGACATCACCATCAAAGGCGAGGCCTGGCCCGCATACCTGTCCTCCGGGATTAGGTGCTCCAGGTGCCGTGGCCAAGGACATCGCAGGGCCAACTGCCCCCTGCTTTCAAGGCGAACGACCGCTCCTGGACCGGCCACACCAACCTCTCCAACCAGCGTCCCACCAGCGACTGCGCCTAGGCTGCCCCAACAACCATCTGCCCAGCCTCCACCTCCGGCATCCCCCAACCCAACCATGGAGGTCTCCGACGTGCCTCCCACAAGCCGAGCTGCGCTCCATCCACCTGCAGCACTCCGGCAATCATCACCAGCGCCTTCGGCCTTACCTGCGGAGGATGCGCCTCCTGCCCCTCCACCAGTGACCCCTGCTCCGTCCCTGCGAACACCTGGGAGTCGCGAGCCTGCGGCCCCTACACCGGACGTGGAGATGTCCATCGTGGAGGAGACCTCTGCGTCCTTCACGTCAACAGCAAAGAACGCAACGAGAATCGACCTCGATGCGTTCATCGAGAGGCACCCCAGCGTGTCCTTCGCTGAGACGGACGCCCTTGGTCTTGGGCGGGAGGAGGTCCTGGACCTCCTCTCCTCGAGGACCAAAACGCAGAGGAGTGTACCCCTCCTGCCGCCTTCGCAGTGCGACGCCCTCGCCGGACTTATCAGGCAAATCTTAGATCTGAGGCCCGGAGCAGCCAGCAACCTCTACAAAGTCCTCGGGCAAGTCAAAGCTGAGCTGAGGACAACACCAGCTGCAGTGCCTCCAACTCCCCCACTGCCTGCGCCTCGGCCCGCTGAGCCTATGCTGCCCTCTACCCACAGGGAGGAACTGACACCTCCTTTGATGACACCTCCGCCGCCCGCCCCGACGGACATGGAGGAGGACGATCCAATGACGGAGAAAGAGCGAGACACACCCCCACCGCCTACGCCTCGGCCCGCTGAGACAACACCACCCGTTCCCCACGGGGAAAAGACGTCGCCGCACATCGCGACACCTCCACCTCCACTGTCCTGCCAATTCATTGATGACCGCTGGACGGAAGCAGACGACATACTACATGAATTAAACCAAGAACGCGACTGGGGAGTGGGGATCAGTGAGAGTGACATCACAGAAGCCATCATATACCCCGAGGATAGGGAGCCTCTCATCAGGCGCCTGTCCACTCGGAGGAGGAGCCTCCTCGCTGGTTTCATCAGCGCCGCCATCGAGCGCGCTCGGGACGCCGATCCCTTTGTGCGTGAGGGCATGTCCGCGCTCAGGGGAATGTTGCCCTCCTGATTGGGCCCAGACGAGCCTCGGTGGGGACACCGCCTGATTTGTTTTAAATTGTAAATATTTGGTTCCTCCTGCTTAACTCTTAGGAGTAATGATTGACTATGTAGTCAATAAAATATTTTTTTAATTGTCACATATATACATATGTTACAGGCCATGATAATCATGGTGGGTAGAAGTAGGCGACTGATTTTACTGTAAGTGTACCACATATATACACATGTTACAGACCATGATAATCATGGTGGGTAGAAGTAGGCGACTGCTTTTACTGTAAGTGTACCACATATATACACATGTTACAGGCCATGATAATCATGGTGGGTAGAAGTGAGCGACTGCTTTTACTGTAAGTGTACCACATGTCTGCACATGGTACAGGCTATGATAATCATGGTGGGTAGAAGTGAGCGACTGCTTTTACTGTAAGTGTACCACATATATACATATGTTACAGGCCATGATAATCATGGTGGGTAGAAGTAGGCGACTATTTTTACTGTAAGTGTACCCCATGTCTACACATGTTACAGGCCATGATAATCATGGTGGGTAGAAGTGAGCGACTGATTTTACTGTAAGTGCACCACATGTCTACACTCGGCCGTGCGGCCACGCGTCGCGCGAGCTCCTGAGTTTTTCGCCTCGGGCGGGCGAAAAGTGTCGCGGATGGCGACAAATTTTATACGGGCTGAAAGCCCGTCAAAAGCCGAGCAAAAGCCTGTAAGGCACGGCGAAAAAGCACAACCATGTGCTGAACTATCTAAGAAAGAAGATTTTCAGAAGAAAACTTCAAATCTCTTCAACAAAAATCAAAACTATGCAAATCCGCCCGCCGGCGGACATCATGCAAATCCGGCCACGCCGACCGACTTCGTTACTGCCTCGTTTTCCGAGGCCGCTGCCCAAGCCAATAGAAGCTGGGCAGACTTAGCGGAGGACAACAATCACGAATCTGAGGAACCTTTCATCACTGTCCAAAGAAAGAAAAGACGCCGTGGCTCGGCGGAATCACCTGCGGCGGCTGCACCTTCCTCTAACATCAGAGGCGCTGGAGCCATTCGCCGGCCGCGATCATCCACGGGATGGGCACCGCGGGCGGAGGAAATCAGGACCACCCGAGCGCACATCGCGGAGGCCAGGGCGCGGCAGGCGTCTTCCACCGAGGACCACTGCGTTTATGTAGAGCGCAGCCCTGAACTGGAGCCCTTTCACTACATGAGGGCAATTGAAAGGATGTTCGGAGGGACCAGGGAGGTCTTCCAACTGACAAAAATGAACGGCCACTTCCTGGTGGGACTGGCTAACAGAGGCATGGCCGAGCGCCTCATCAACGAGGGCCTCGAGGTGGAGGGAACACTCCACAGGGCCTTCCCGTTCCGCAAGAGGGCGGAGCGAATTACAGTGGGCAACCTCCCCTTCTTCGTGGGGGATGCAGCCGTCATCAGCGCCCTTTCATCTTTTGGGCGGGTCACATCTATCGCCCCCAAGCTGATGAAGGCTGGCCCATACATCTACAACGACGGCCGCCGAGAGGCGTTTATCATCTTCCGCGAAGGAATGACCATCGAGAGGCTGCCCACCCGCCTCGACATCACCATCAAAGGCGAGGCCTGGCCCGCATACCTGTCCTCCGGGATTAGGTGCTCCAGGTGTCGTGGCCAAGGACATCGCAGGGCCAACTGCCCCCTGCTTGCAGGGCTAGCTAACAACACCAGATTGGCCCCACCAACCACTCCTGCCGCCGTTCCATCAACAACCACCTCTGCACCGCCTCAGAGGTCAGCGGCCCAGCCTCCTACACCGGCGTCCTCCAGTCCAGCCAGAGAGACTCCCGGCACTTCTCCTGCGGCCCGAGCTGTAACTACATCTACAGCACCTCGACCATCTCCGCCGGTAGCCCCGGCCGTACCTATGGAGGAGGCGCCTTCTACCCCTCCACCTGTGACCCCTGCTCCGTCCCTGCAGGCGCCTGGGGGTCCCGCCCAGAGGACCCTCGGGTCTGCAGCCCCAACACCGGACGTGGAGATGTCCATCGTGGAGGAGACCTTTGCGTCATCCACGTCTTCGGCAAAGAACGCTACGAGAGTCGACCTCGATGCGTTCATCGAGGGGCACCCCAGCGTGTCATTCGCTGAGACGGACGCCCTTGGTCTTGGGCGGGAGGAGGTCCTGGACCTCCTCTCCTCGAGGACCAAGGCTCAAAGGAAAGGACCCCTCCTGTCGCCTCCGCAGTGCGACGCCCTCGTCGGCCTGATCGGGCAAATCTTGAATCTGAGGCCCGGAGCAGCCAGCAACCTGTACAAAGTCCTCGGACAAGTCAAGGCTGAACTCAGGACAACACCAGCAGAGCCTCCAACACCCCCACTGCCTGCGCCTCGGCCTTCTGGACCAACGCCACCTACTCCCCACAGCGAAGAACTGATGCCTGCTGTGATGACACCTCCGCCGCCTGCCCTGGAGGATAATCCGGACCTGGACCAATGGGAGATGTCACTATCTCTGTATCAGATCTTCATGAAAGAACCCGACTTGGGGCCTACGTCCAAATCGGGAATCGACCAATCAGAACTCACGGATGCGACCCTTAACCCCAGGGACAGGGAGGAACTCATCGAGCAACTTTTGCCCAGGCAAAGGAACATTCTGGCTCAGATCCTTGACGCTCTCTTGGAGCGCGCTCTGGACTTGGATCCTTTTCTTCGCGGGAAGCTTTCTGAGCTCAGGGCCTCCTTGCCTCCCTAACCCAGACCCTCTTTGAGGGCACCCCCTGTTGTTTTGTTGCTGTAAATACTTTTTTATTGCTTAACTCTCCGGAGTGTTCTTAATTGACTAAGAGGTCAATAAAGTAATTTTAATTGTCAAAAATTGTCACTTGTCTACATATGTTACAGGCCATGATAATCATGGTGGGTAGAAGTAGGCGACTGTTTTTACTGTAAGTGCACCACATGTCTACACATGGTACAGGCCATGATAATCATGGTGGGTATAAGTAGGCGACTGATTTTACTGTAAGTGCACCACATGTCTACACATGGTACAGGCCATGATAATCATGGTGGGTATAAATAGGCGACTGATTTTACTGTAAGTGCACCACATGTCTACACATGGTACAGGCCATGATAATCATGGTGGGTATAAATAGGCGACTGATTTTACTGTAAGTGCACCACATGTCTACACATGGTACAGGCCATGATAATCATGGTGGGTAGAAGTGAGCGACTGCTTTTACTGTAAGTGCACCACATGTCTACACTCGGCCGTGCGGCCACGCGTCGCGCGAGCTCCCGAGTTTTTCGCCTCTGGCGAGCGGAATAACGTCGCGGATGGCGACGAATTTGGCACGGGCTGAAAGCCCTTCAAACGCCGAGCAAAAGCCTGCAAGGCACGGCTCACTAGCACAACCATGTGCAGAATTATCCGCAAATCAAGATTTGCAGAACGAAATACCAATAGTTTTGAGAAAAAAGCAAAACTATGTAAATCCGCCCGCCGGCAGCCAGGATGCAAATTCTGCCGCGCCGGTCGACCTTGCGGCTGTTCCAACTTCCAACGTCGCTGCTCAAGTCCGGAGAAACTGGGCTGACATCACAGAAGAGGTGAATCCTGGAGCTGAGGAAGGATTTACCCTCGTCCAGGGTAGGAAGAGGCGCCGTGGCTCGGCAAATTCGCCTACGGCTGCTGCACCATCCTCCAATGCTGGAGGTTCCAGGACCATTCGCCGACCTCAACCATCGGCGCGATCGGTACCCCGGGCACAGGAGATCCCGACAACCAGGACCCATATCACAGAGGCCCGGGCGAGGCAGGCGTCCTCCTCCGAGGAGCACTGTGTCTACCTGGAACACGGCCCCGAGCTACAGCCCTTCCACTACCTGAGGGCGCTGGACAGGCTGCTTGGAGGTACCGCCGGAATAATCCAGATCTCCAAGGTAAACGGCCACCAACTCCTGGGACTGGCCAACAGGGGCCTCGCCGAGCGCCTCATAAACAACGGCCTTGAGGTTGAGGGCACTCTCCTCAGAGCGTTTCCTTTCCGTAAAAGAGCGGAAAGGATAACGGTGAGCAACCTCCCCTTCTTCGTGGAGGACTCAGCCATCATCAACGCCCTTAGGCCCTTTGGGCGCATCACATCCATCGCGCCCAAAATGATGAAGGCCGGCCCGTACACCTACACCGACGGCCGCCGCGAGGCGTTCATCGTCCTTCACGAAGGAATGACAACCGAGAGGCTCCCCACCCGCCTCAACATCACCATCAAAGGCGAGGCCTGGCCCGCTTATCTCTCCACCGGCATCAAGTGTTCCAGATGCCACGGTCAGGGGCACCGCAGGGCCAACTGCCCCCTGCTTGCAGGGCTGGCCAACAACACCAGAACGGCCCCACCGACCACTCCTGCTGGCGTCCCCACCACCGACCACCCCTGCACCGCCTCAGCGGTCAGCAGCCCAGCTTCCTGCGCCGACACCCTCCAATCCAGCCATGGAGGTTTGCAGCGCTCCTCCCGTGGCCCGAGCTGCGCTCCACTCATCCGCACCTCGGCCATCTCCACCAGCGGCCCCAGCCTTTCCTATGGAGGAGACGCCTCCTGCCCCTCCACCAGTGACCCCTGCTCCGTCCCTGCGAACACCTGGGAGTCGCGAGCCTGCGGCCCAAACACCGGACGTGGAGATGCCCATCGTGGAGGAGACCTTTGCGTCCTCCACGTCATCGGCAAAAAACGCAACGAGAGTCGACCTCGATGCGTTCATCGAGGGGCACCCCAGCGTGTCCTTCGCTAAGACGGACGCCCTTGGTCTTAGGCGGGAGGAGGTCCTGGACCTCCTCTCCTCGAGGACCAAGGCGCAGAGGAAGGGACCCCTCCTGTCACCTCCGCAGTGCGACGCCCTCGTCGGCCTGATCGGGCAAATCCTGGACCTAAGACCCGGAGCAGCCAGCAACTTGTACAAAGTCCTCGGACAAGTCAAGGCTGAACTCAGGACAACACCAGCAGAGCCTCCAACACCCCCACTGCCTGCGCCTCGGCCTTCTGGACCAACGCCACCTACTCCCCACAGCGAAGAACTGATGCCTGCTGTGATGACACCTCCGCCGCCTGCCCTGGAGGATAATCCGGACCTGGCCCATTGGGAGATGTCACTATCTCTGTATCAGATCTTCATGAAAGAACCCGACTTGGGGCCTACGTCCAAATCGGGAATTGACCAATCAGAACTCACGGATGCGACCCTTAACCCCAGGGATAGGGAGGAACTCATCGAGCAACTTTTGCCCAGGCAAAGGAACATTCTGGCTCAGATCCTTGACGCTCTCTTGGAGCGCGCTCTGGACTTGGATTCTTTTCTTCGCGGGAAGCTTTCTGAGCTCAGGGCCTCCTTGCCTCCCTAACCCAGACCCTCTTTGAGGGCACCCTCTGTTGTTTTGTTGCTGTAAATACTTTTTTATTGCTTAACTCTCCGGAGTGTTCTTAATTGACTTAGAGGTCAATAAACTAATTTTAATTGTCAATTGTCACCACATGTCTACACATGTTACAGGCCATGATAATCATGGTGGGTAGAAGTGAGCGACTGCTTTTACTGTAAATGCACCACATGTCTACATATGTTACAGGCCATGATAATCATGGTGGGCAAATTCTGACGACTACCCTTACTGTAAATGCACCACCTAACGTGATTACACATGTGAAAAGCAGTTCGACTGTTACAAATGTTCCATAGCCCTGTTTAGTTACTTTCTCTCGCTGGTTGGTTGGATCTTTGCAAGAATTGGGGGGTCATTAAAGCAATTTTTTTAATTATAAAAAAAGTAACCAATGCGGGATTCGATCACGTGTCGTAGCGGTCGAATTAACAGCAGTTTAGACCAGTCATCCACCGAACCCCTTCAGTCTTTCTAAATAAGTACAGTTAATGAAATCCCAGACATAGCCCGGGTCTTCCGTCTAGCTCAATTTATAACCAAACCTCTGTTTATCTATTGTAAAGATAGAGGCTGCCTGGCCGGCATTCATAGTTCTTCAAATAAAAGATACTTCGACCAGAAAATCTTTTTATTGTCTCGACGTTTCGACAAAAATCTTTTGTCCTCGTCAGAAGCGAACCAAAATTAAAACATTTGACAAAGCGAAAAAATAGTACCAATGTGACATTGTACTGGGATAATGTACATAAATTATGAAAAAGGCATCTCCTTATCGTGCAACTGAAAGTTGCTGATGGCTTGCGCCATCTATCGGAATAAATGATGAGGGCCAACAGCCCGAAACGCGTCAGTGGTTAGCTTTTATTGATTAATCAAGAATGGGTATTTGGCCAATTCTAGAATAATTAAAAAATCAACGAGAATAGTTGATATTTATTCCGATAGATGGCGCAAGCCATCAGCAACTTTCAGTTGCACGATAAGGAGATGCCTTTTTCATAATTTGACAAAGCGTTAAAAATGATTCTATTTTTTGTTCGCTCATGTCGAGGACAAAATATTTTGTCGAAACGTCGAGACAATAAAAAAGATTTATTGACTGAAGTATCTTTAATTTGAAGATATGTTTAGTTATATCCATTATACCCATTCTTTGACAATTATATTTCCGACAATGATACTAAATTAAAAAATAAATCGTTATATCGAATACATTTCAATCGTTAAATCGGGGTTGTTTTCGTTTAATATTTTTTTTATAGTCAAAAACTTCCTTTCTTAAAAAAAATCGCTAAATCAAGGAGATTCGTTATATATCTTTAAATCAAAGTTTAATATTCTATTTATAATTATTATATATTAGAGTATATGTGAAAAAAAAACAATAAAAAAATTAAAAATATAAAAAAAGGTCAAGTGTTGATATTAAAAACAAAAAATACATATCCTGACCAGGATCACATGAGCATTTCTAGATTGCAGAGCGCCATCTAGTGGAACAAAAATATACTAAACGTTTATTTAACTTGTTCCGTGATATTTGGCTGAAGAGGGCCAACAGCCCGAAACGCGTTCGTGGATGGCATTTCTTGATTTATCAAGAAATTGGGTTGGCCAAATATCAGGGAACAGGTTAAATAAATGTTTAGTTTATTTTTGTTCCACTAGATGGCGGTCTACCGTCTAGAAATGCTCATTAGAATATATATAAATTTTTCTCTAAAACAAAATATTACCTTCCTATACGTAATATACCACAAGCAATTCATATAAAATAATATTTAATTAAAAAGACATATATTGGATCAAAATATCATTTATTTTACCAATATTTCAGCTGACTGAACGCCAACCTTTATCAAGGTGTTATAACATATTAAAGTGTGTCAGCAACAAACTCAGCGCCACATAAGGTTATGTTATAACACCTTGATAAAGGTTTGCGTTCAGTCAGCTGAAATTTTGGTAAAATAAATGATATTTTGATCCAATATATGCCTTTTTAATTAAAGATTTATCTATGGATTGCTCTATTTTCAAAATAAAATAATATATTAAATATATAAGAGAAATCTATTTATAATATAGCGAAAAAATATATATTAATAAAAGATAATAATAAACCAGAGAGATATTAAGAATAATTTTTTTTTAACAATCTTTCCTTAATGAATATATACTCCCATGAATATTTTAATCAAAATATCGAGCTAGAGTAAAATATAGGCTTAGTTAATTAATACCAAACGAGAACAACAATAAATAAAGTTAGAAACAGAGTAATAACTTCATAGAATAATTAATTTATTATAAATTACTTTTCATATATAGAAAATTTATAAAATACAAAAGAGTAGAAATTTTAAAATTTATTTCTATATTTTATGCATAAAATATATTTATCAATCATGAAAATTGTAATATATTTCTTTATTTATTAAATAAATAAACGTATTACAATTCTTTTGATTGCTAAATTGTGTTTATACAAGTATAAATACTTGTATTTATTTTATACATATAGTTAATTATTTAAATAAAAACACATATATTGGATCAAAATATAATTTATTTTACCAATATTTCAGTTGGCTGAACGCCAACCTTTATCAAGGTGTTATAACATATTAATGTGTGTCTACAATGGTTGTTGACACACTTTAAAATGTTATAATATCTTGATAAAGGTTGGCATTCAGCCAACTGAAATATTGGTAAAATAAATGATATTTTGATCCAATATATGTGTTTTTATTTAAAGATTTATTTATGGATTGCTCTATTTTCAAAACAATAGTTAATTATTTCGTAGATTTTTACTAATTATCTTCCTATACATTGACATGTCTATTGACAGCTTTAATTACAGCACTAAGATAATTCTGGTAATAAGTCAATTCCTCGAACACAGGTCTGAATGGAAGAATAACTACAGTACGAAGTTGGCTTTGATACAGCTTTAATGAAACATTATATATTTTGAATAAATATTTTATTTTAAAGAACAATATGATGCAACACTAAGATGGTAATATATTTAACAAAATTGAAATATAATCCATGTCGAATTAAAATAAAATCATAAAATTGATATATAGGTTTTTAACTTTTAATTAGACAATTCTAATTTATATTTAGACATTTTTAATATTTCAATTTAGACACGTGGGCTTTTTATAGAAAAGTTCATATGTCTAAATTAAAATGAAAAATGTCTAAATTGAAATTAAAAATGTCTAAATTAAAATTGAAAATGTCTGAATATAAATTAAAATTGTCTAATTAAAAGTTAAAGCTATAGCTAAATAATATCTTTTGAAAACCAAATTATCAAATAAAATTTTAAAGATCATTTTAAATATCAGACGAATAATTTAAAAAAGGGCGGGAAAAAGGCATTTTACACACTGAATCTCTATAAAATATTTTTATTTTTCGCTCTTTAATCAATTTAATATCTCTAAGCCTAACCAGATTACTGACTCATTTACATAATCCTAAAATATTATTTCTCTCCACAATTTTTTTTATTACATAATTAACCATTGTGTCACGAGGTTATATGTAAAATTGTGTAACAGTGGCATTCAATATCTGGCAACATTGATATAATGATTAGGAGAATCGATTTTAGATTTAAAAAACTATATTACATATATTTATATAATAAAAATGGCATATCCTGACCAGGAGCACATGTGCTTTACAGAAGGCAGAACGCCATCTGGTGGAACAGAAATCAACTAAACATTGATTTAACCTGTTCCCTGATATTTGGCCAACCCAATTTCTTGATAAATCAAGAAAAGCCATCCACGAACGCGTTTCGCGCTTTTTGGCGCTCGTCAGCGTGGAATAGGCTGAACCATTGAGACCAAAAAAGATTTTTTGATCCCAATGGCTTCCCGAAAAACCAAGAAATGGGTATTTAAGGCCAAACTTGCGTAAATACGCTTAGCACATTAAAAAACGAAATAAAAAAATAAAAGATAAAAAGATCAGGTGTTGAAATCAATAATAAAAATGGCATATCCTGACCAGGAGCACATGTGCTTTACAGAAGGCAGAACGCCATCTGGTGGAACAGAAATCAACTAAACATTGATTTAACCTGTTCCCTGATATTTGGCCAACCCAATTTCTTGATAAATCAAGAAAAGCCATCCACGAATATATATTATTATATAATATATATATATATATTTATAATATATATATATTTATATAGAAAGTATCTTCTGGTTATGTAAATACACTGCTGAAGGATAACGCAATCTATGGGAATAAAAATAAACTAAACTTTGATTTATATTTTCCAATATTGGCTACACCATTTTTTGTTTCTTTTTTTTTTAATTTGCTTATATTTCTGGAATAAAAAATATCCAATATTTGGTTTATAAAAGTAAAGGAAGCCTCTTCCGTCAAAATAGAAGTAAAAACTAAACGCCATCTATTGACCGTCTCCGTAAACTAGTGGACTTTACTGCGACGGTTAAAAGAAAGAATCTATCTTTAACGTCTATTTTGACGGTAGAGGTCTCCTTTATTTTTATAGATCAATATCCTCCCGGGTAAATTTCAATCCATATATTGGCCTAGCCAATCTGCCAGGTAAACACCTCTTTGGCAGATTGTGAGGATTCCATTAGATCCCGTGTGGATCTCATGGAATAAAGTCCACCCTAGACTGACGAGGGCCATTAGCCCGAAACCATGGTCTCTAGGTGGACGCTTTTCAGTTTGTCAAAGTTGGTGTTGTGGCTTTGTTACCGACCCGAGGCCGCTAGTTTGCGGTGACGGTTAATAGATGGCGTCTAATAATGATGTCTCTTTTGACAGGAGAGGTGTTTACTATTTTTATAAATATCCATTAATATTTGATTGGTATTTATTCCGAAAGATGACGCCAGCCATCAGTAACATTCGGTGGCACAATTGGATCTTTTTTTTCTCTCCTTTAACAACTGATCTGATGAATTCTTTCTTTTCACACATATACACTCGTAGACAAAATTTAACGTACAGACAAGGCACCTCAGTTGGCCGGTATTGTGATCAGGGTGCATGGACCGATCAGCTTCATGGACAAGACACCACCACCATCACAAAATTTAAGGAAGTTGTACCTTTTACCATGTATATCGGGATTGAGACAATAACTCTGAAATATATTACAGTGACCTTTATTGAATACACACGAGATAACCAATATACACTCATGGACAAAACTTAAGGAAGTTGTACCTTTTACCATGTATATCGGGATTGAGACAATAACTCTGAAATATATTACAGTGACCTTTATTGAATACACACGAGATAACCAATATCCACTCATGGACAAAACTTAAGGAAGTTGTACCTTTTACCATGTATATCGGGATTCAGACAATAACTCTAAAAGATATTACAGTGACCTTTATTGAATACACACGAGATAACCAATTTACACTCATGGACAAAACTTAAGGAAGTTGTACCTTTTACCATGTATATCGGGATTCAGACAATAACTCTAAAAGATATTACAGTGACCATTATTGAATACACACGAGATAACCAATATACACTCATGGACAAAACTTAAGGAAGTTGTACCTTTTACCATGTATATCGGGATTCAGACAATAACTCTAAAAGATATTACAGTGACCTTTATTGAATACACACGAGATAACCAATATCCACTCATGGACAAAACCTAAGGAAGTTGTACCTTTTAGCATGTATATCGGGATTGAGACAATAACTCTGAAAGATATTACAGTGACCTCTATTGAAGACATACGAGATAACCAATATACACTCATGGAGACAAAACTTAAGGAAGTTGTACCTTTTAGCATGTATATCGGGATTTAGACAATAACTCTGAAAGATATTACAGTGACCTTTATTGAAGACATTCGAGATAACCAATATACACTCATGGACAGAACTTAAGGAAGTTGTACCTTTTAGCATGCATATCGGGATTTAGACAATAACTCTGAAAGATATTACAGTGACCTTTATTGAAGACACACGAGATAACCAATATACACTCATGGACAAAACTAAAGGAAGTTGTACCTTTTAGCATGTATATCGGGATTCAGACAATAACTCTGAAAGATATTACAGTGACCTTTATTGAAGACATTCGAGATAACCAATATACACTCATGGACAGAACTTAAGGAAGTTGTACCTTTTAGCATGCATATCGGGATTTAGACAATAACTCTGAAAGATATTACAGTGACCTTTATTGAAGACACACGAGATAACCAATATACACTCATGGACAAAACTAAAGGAAGTTGTACCTTTTAGCATGTATATCGGGATTCAGACAATAACTCTGAAAGATATTACAGTGACCTCTATTGAAGACATACGAGATAACCAATATACACTCATGGAGACAAAACTTAAGGAAGTTGTACCATTCAGCATGTATAGCGGGATTCAGGCAATAACTCTGAAAGATACACTCATGGAGACAAAACTTAAGGAAGTTGTACCTTTTAGCATGTATATCGGGATTCAAACAATAACTCTGAAAGATATTACAGTGACCTTTATTGAACACACACGTGATAGCCAAGTGGGAACAAAATTGCTTCTGTCTCCTTAAAAAAAGAAAAAAAAAAAAAACATACGATCGACGATATCAAAGACTTTCAACCTCATTATTTTTTCTCCATGAGTGTAATTGCATTTAAAAAAATATCATATAAAAACATCGCTGCTAGGAAATATCTTTATTTACGGGCCTGCTAACCAAAATGAATGATTTTTGAGCCCAAACATCTCTGCTCGTACCTAATAACAGGTTTTAATCGTCTGACAGTTATAGGGAAGTCACGTGACCTTGATGGTTCCACTAGGTGTCGCTGAGGTGTCAGTTTGATGGATCCGTCGCTGATTGGCTGACCTGTCACGTCACGTGATGGATACGCCGTCACCCGCCCAAATTAAAATTTCACCATCGTCCTTTGCGCACAGATTAACTTGGATTATCATTCTTGTGCGCCATCTATCAACCAAATTTTTAAATACTCGTTCAATAAAAATATATTTCTTTAGAGAAATTTACATTTCTTTTTTTCTTATCCCCAGTACACGTGGTACAGGCCATGATAATCATGGTGGGTAGAGGTTGACAACTGGTTTTACTGTAAGTGCACCACATGTCTACACATGTGAAAAGCAGTTCGAATTTGCACTTACATTTGCATTTTTCTAAATCTATATAACGAAATTCTTTATAAAAAATAAACTCTTCACTAAAACAGAATATAAATTATAATATATGTTTTAATTGATTAAATTCATATAGGGTGTCTGGGGGTTTGATTCTCCCCAGCTGATTGGTTCTATCGTGTTTCTCTTCGTGCGCATGCGCAGATCATTTCATTTTTGTCATCGTTGCGTTCACACAGACGATGAAAGCGGGGAGCGATGAGGGTTTCTATTGATTTAGTCAACCTTATATATATTCACTTTATAATTTTTATTTGTGTGTTGAAATATATATTCATTGGTGGCCTCATGCAAGCTTAGTAGTTTCCTATTTCTTTAGTTTTTTTTTTTCAGAAACGATAATATTGTAATAAAGTATTTATTAATTTTATTATTTTTATTAACAGAGTGGTCATTTTTATGTTTATATTTTGCTACTCTGTAAATTTTCCTCGTGGCTTATCTTTTGTTTACCATTCATAGTTTTGTCCTTTCCTGAAATAAATTGTTGTCTCCTCCTGAAGTTTTTGTCTTCCCTAATTTTCCACGTGGCAATATTTTTTTTAATCTGAGAGGGAAAATTTGAAAAGGGAAAATGAACCTTCTCAGCGGTTTCACCAAAACAATCTCCAGACTTCTCTACTATTGTATTGGATTGGGGTTTTTTAGATCCTGGTATTTACTTAAAAAATTGTTTAAGTGCAAAGTCAAACTGCTTTTCACGTGTGTAGACATACATTTACAGTAAAAGCAATCGCCTACTTCTACCCACCATGATTATCATGGCCTGTACCACGTGTACTAGGGATAAGCATAAACTGTAGAAGAAAAAAAAAAGTCAGTGGACAAGTAGGTAAAACCCTCGATTCCCGACAGCCATGAACCAGGATTGAATCCCACGTTAACATTTTGTTTAATATGTAAATAACCATCACATTCATTGTTGTAAATATCATAAACTAGGTTGCTCTTGTTGAGCGGTACCTAATAAAGTGATTTTAGAACAAGATGTATTGTAGTAGGACAAATTTGATCGATAAATGGCAATTGAATTTATAATTTTAATTTGTTAATAATAGCTTTGATATTAATTCATACTAGCCGAATGACCTGGGCAACGATCGGGTTTTACCCGATTAAATGTTTTAAATCAAATACTATTCGTTACAATTATAAATTAGCGCCGTGGATGTCACTCTTGTGAAACGTCCCGCTCCAAACTTTGTGTCTGAGAAGCGATATTTTTATAGAGAGATTATCTGGCTTTGTGTCTTCTGCTTTAATGAATGTTTTTCTGTTAGAATTTTGTTCCTGCATACTAAAAATGAACTGGCTTCACCCGTGGTCTCTGCTTTTTGGAATTTTTCCCGATATAATTTTGTATCTGATAATCAAACATGATACAGCAATATTGTCGTCATCATTTTCTGACTAAAAAAAAACAACTATTTTTGTCCAGAACCTGTCAATTTTATTTTTTATTGGCTAAAAATGCGATAAATATCTCTTCCAGATTTTTCTCTCGATGCAATTTATTGTGATTATATGTAAACACCTCTACGGACCTATAAACTTATGTCCATAGGTTCCCAAAACAACCCTAAGCTGACTTCCATAGTAAATACAGGGAATGTGAGAAAACCAATCCAATACAATAGTAGAGCGGTCTAGAGATTAATTTGGTGAAACCGCTGAGAGGGTTCACTACTGATGAGCCAAGCCCTCTCATTCAATAACGTTTATCATTGCAGTAAGGTCTGTGTATAGATTATATTTTATGATTGATGTCAAAAGAAACATATTGCCAAAAATAAATTTCCCAAATTTTATCTATAGATGGCAATTGAATTTATAAATGATCATTTTTATCATTGCAAAAAAGCTTGTAGAGATAATATTTCATAATATAGGACTCCATTTCCACAACATAATTCACATACATTTTATTGAAATATGGTAATTGAATTTATAATAAAATTTAAGAATGATAAAAAAAAAAACACTTTTGGCGCTAAATTTGCATAAAAGCATACATCTATCTTAATTTACATATATGATGGATCATATATAACAATAATTTATATGTGAAGCTATATCATTAAATAAAAAAAAACAATATTCACCTTATAAAAAATTTTTGATGTATAATATATATGCAGTTTTATAAGTCTCCCAAATTACATACTGGAAAAAAGAGACAAAAACGGTAAAGAAGCTATAAAAAAAAAAGATGTAATAATATTATTGCCATTTTTTTATATAAAGTTGATTTTCTAAAGTAAACGTTATTTTACTAAGAGGATATTTTATAGACAAAAAAAATCCATGCCACATTAAAAAAAAAGGTCTATTTCATATTTCAACATGATGAAAATTCTGTCTTTAAAAGAAACAAAAAAAGAAGAAGAAGATTGCTGAGAAAGTAGATCTAATAGAAAGTCATCGTCTGATTAATTTTAGCCTGTTATCTTTTGGCGTAAAATGAATTTGGCGCCTAAAATTGTTTTTAGAAGCAGACGAGTTTGTTTATTAAAATGGCGGCCTCACTCCTTTAAATGACCTTGACATTTTAAGACTATCCTTTTGTATAGAATCTTGTAAAATGGGATAGAAGCTTCTTTTGGTATTAGACTAAAATTTTTCCTTAATTCTGCATTGTACAAGGGACGAAAAATCGTCCCTGACATCTCACTAGCTTAAACACCTTTTAGGCTGATTCAGTCTATCCATTTAGGATGGTATGGAATCGAAGTCTTCCCTGTACTGATGAAGGCCTCAACCCCGAAACCGTGATATACATGTTGTTGACTTTTGTTTGAATTTGACAAAAAGATCTGGTGTTGCTCTTTTCATCACTTATATCTTCTATAATATTATAAAATAAATGAAGCTTCCAGGATTAAGTTTCTTGTTCAACTTTTTATTTTCAAGCTTTCAGACTTGTCAGTCCTTCAACAGAATTATCACGTTAACAACTTAATAATAAATACAATTTTTATATATATGTAATAATGTGTTGAGATCCTGTCGACTCTCTGTAATAATATGTTGGGGTTTGGTAAGCCTGTTGTAGAACCTCGTCGACTCTCGCTATAAGTTGTGGCAACCGATGGTCAAACCTGTAGTAACCGAGAGGGACAGCCAGGGCGTGGAGAGTTTTCCAGTACCTCTCTGCACCTTGTAGGACCTTTAACAGTTCTCACAAAGTACAGGCAGTCGTGGTCGAGGCAGAGTGGAAAAAGCTTGGGAATGTCCACACACACAAAACGAAGCGACACAGTTGTCGAAGGAAAATTCCTTGAATAGATAAAAAGCGAGCCAAGAGCAAAGATGGAGATCGAGAAGGTTTCTTACTGTTTTACATGGTCGATGAGTTGGTGACAACCGGCGATAAGGGGTGACGCTGACCGGAAGCCTCACTGGAACTCAACTGGCTGTTGCTACGTGGGGTCCTATTTATACAACTCTTTTGGACCAGGAAGGGGACCAGGAAGTATTGCCTTTCTGCACGTGTCCGTTAATCGACACTGGCACCTGTCTGTTGGCTTCCATCTATCTTTAGAAGTTACTTGTGATTCTCTCTCTGGCTCTTAACTCAGCTTTTAATCTATTATATAGTTTTATTTATTCATCCTCAGTACATTACATATGGGGATACAAGGACACACGTCAACTATGCGTATAATTAGTTATAGTTTTGCAATTAGTTCTATATACAACATGACAATCTTGTTATAAATATTATAATATATAGGGTTGTTGGTTTAAATTATCATATATACATATTATTATATATTATTTTATAATACTTATTATATTTTGAGAGAAGAATATATTACATTATTTCTGTTTGCAAAACAAAATTTTGAAAAATACCTTCTATAATGTTGACTGATAAATAAACACTGCTTATATACATTTTTTAAAGGGAGAGGTGCCTCTTTTTATAGATAGAATAACTCTATATAACGATTGAAGATATTTTTAAAACTCGAATGTTTCTTTTCACAAATAAATCAAACTTCTACTGTCCTTACTGCGATGAAAAAAATATTGGGAGGGTTTAGATCATCAGTGGTGAACCCTCCCAGCGGTTTCGCCAATTTAATCTACCAGACCGCTTCTTTAGAGCTCTAATACTATATTGGATAATTCTGCTTATATATGTTATACTGTCTTTATGTCTTGCTTTCTCTCCAATAGATAAGTTTCCCTCCTAAATTCTGTACGCAAGTCTTGATATTTATCTACAACGAATACTCTGCCTTTGCCGGTCCCAAGCCCGGATGAAAAAGGAGGAGGGGGAACAGTAACAAGCTCACTAAAAAACCTGGGTTCAGCTGGCCCGGCTGATAGTACCCTGTAAGGGCTCCAGGGATACAGGATGAGCAGTGTTTGTACTCCATGTTAGGAGCGGCTATACATGGTGTCTGTTTCTCATATCAGAAGCGGCCATTTCTTTTGGAGCTAAGTCAGCCTGCCACTGAGTAGTGCTCCCAGTCTTAATGACAAAGGCAGACGCATTCTACTTCACCCAGCCATGATGGTTGTCAAACAGACATCATCAAGGGTAACAACTTGATATCCTAATATGATTGAGTAGAGATAAGAAAGAAGAAGATCTACAACGAACAAATTGGAATGACATGTGATTATGAGAAAAACTCACAAAATTGGTTTGCGATACCCGAGAGATGGTTTAAATAAAGCAAGGAACTTATCCTCAATGTGTTATTACAATGGTCAAATTATTTTATTTATTTATTTAAACTGAATTTCTGACACTAAGGATATGAGAATATTGTCACAGTTTCAAATTATAATTGTATTAATCAATTAATACACTTTGTGAGTGATGTTTCACTCACAACAAAACTAGAAACAAGAAATGAAAAATCAGTTACAGAATTTACATACCTTCCTTATCTTATAATACAAGTATCAGAGTCATAATCAACAATCAATCAACAATTCTGTCACCGTTTGCTTTTGTGAATGGAATAAATACCCAAATATGGCCATTTCTTATAAGCATCGGTGGTTCAGTGGTAAAATGCTCGCCTGCCACGCGGGCGGCCCGGGTTCGATTCATGGCCGATGCATTTTTTTTTTTTTTACAATTTTTAAAACTCATTTATATATTATACAAGAATGACATCCACGGCGTCAATTTATAATTGTAACGAATAGTATTTGAATAAAAGCATTTAATCGGGTAAAACTCGGGCGTTGCCCGGGTCATTCGGCTAGTATAACATAAACATAAAAGTATTTACATATTTACTAATATAGATAGATATTTGATTCACATTTGATTTGCATAAACCAATTTCGTGACATTATTTTCATTGATATTCGGAATATTTTACCTCCGCATACCTATAAATGGTTTATCCAGAATTTATCCCAAGTTTTGAAATATTTATAAAAAGGAATCTATAGAGTGGTTTTTCTCCAGAGCCATTTTTCCTTTCCGATATATTGGTCTCTTCATAGTCAAATATTTTTTCGTTTTAAACCCATTTTAGGTTTAAGAAAAGAGCTTGAAGTCGTTGAGAGTTATGTCTGGGGAATAGGCAGGTCACTGGAGTATTGAGATGCCAATATTTTCCAGAGAGGTCAGTCGTAAATAGCGACCTGTGTCTTCATGGATAATCGGGGTTTTTTTTTTGACAAGCGCATGACATGTCAAAGCCTATTTATAAGCTAGGTTCCGTTGTTGAATCTTGCTGTTAAACATTTTAAATATTTATTTTGATACATTCAGAATATTCAACTAAAAAATATAAACTTCCTTCTACTTATTTTGTTTTTATCTTACTCTTTATGTTGTATTCTAGTCTTAAAATTTTGTTGCCAGAGTCAATATTGTTCACACATGGTTATCTTGTATGTCTTCAATAAAGGTCACTGTAATATCTTTCTGAGTTATTGTCTGAATCCCGATATACATGCTAAAAGGTACAACTTCCTTAAGTTTTGTCCATGAGTGTATATTGGTTATCTCGTAAGTCTTCAATAAAGATCACTGTAATATCTTTCTGAGTTATTGTCTGAATCCCGATATACATGGTAAAAGGTACAACTTCCTTAAGTTTTGTCCTTGAGTGTATATTGGTTATCTCGTAAGTCTTCAATAAAGGTCACTCTAATATCTTTCTGAGTTATTGTCTGAATCCCGATATACATGCTGAAAGGTACAACTTCCTTAAGTTTTGTCCTTGAGTGTATATTGGCTATCTCGTAAGTCTTCAATAAAGGTCACTGTAATATCTTTCAGAGTTATTGTCTCAATCCCGATATACATGCTGAAAGGTACAACTTCCGTAAGTTTTGTTCATGAGTGTATATTGGTTATCTCGTGTGTCTTCAATAAAGGTCACTGTAATATCTTTCAGAGTTATTGTCTCAATCCCGATATACGTACATGGTAAAAGTACAACTTCCTTAAGTTTTGTCCATGAGTGTATATTGGTTATCTCGTGTGTCTTCAATAAAGGTCACTGTAATATCTTTCAGAGTTATTGTCTGAATCCCGATATAAGTACATGCTGAAAGGTACAACTTCCTTAAGTTTTGTCCATGAGTGTATCTTTTAGATTTATTGTCTGAATCCTGATATACATGCTGAAAGGTACAACTTCCTCAAGTTTTGTCCATGAATGTATTTTTCAGAGTTATTGTCTGAATCCCGATATACATGCTGAAATATACAAATTCCTTAAGTTTTGTCCATGAGTGTATCTTTCAGAGTTATTGTCTGAATCCCGATATACATGGCAAAAGGTACAACTTTATTAAGTTTTGTCCATCTTTCAGAGTTATTGTCTCAATACCGATATAGATGCTAAAAGCTACAAATTCCTTAAGTTTGGTCCATGAGTGTATCTTTTAGAGTTATTGTCTGAATCCCGAAATGCATTCTGGAAGGTAAAACTTACCTAAGTTTTGTCAATGAGTGTATCTTTTAGAGTTATTTTCTGAATCCCGATATACATGCTGAAAGATACAACTTCCTTAAGTTTTGTCAATGAGTGTATCTTTCAGAGTTATTGTCTGAATCGAAATATACATGCTGAAAGATACAACTTCCTTAAGTTTTGTCAATGAGTGTATCTTTCAGAGTTATTGTCTGAATCGAAATATACATGCTAAAAACTACAAATTCCTTAAGTTTTGTCCATGAATGTAAACAGCAAAACTTAAATAAAACAATTAATCTCCTACACAGATAAATCCGAGGAAAACAACAATATAAATAAAATACATAAAAACATATTTACATATCATATATACATAAACTTTTATTAAGACCTTTCTTTCTTTTTATCCTCTAAAAAAAATATAAAATATTTGTAACTAACTCATAACTACTTAAAAAGAAAAATGATAAATTTAAAAAACTTCCAACTTCTACTTCATATTCTTTTAACCCACTTTAATTGAAGGGCTCGTAGTTGTAAGTGTTACCGCTAGGCGGAGCTAGTAGGTGGCTGCTGCCAACAGATAAAAAGCCACTTCGGCTGCTCGACAAAAAGTCTTCTAAGAAAGGCGTTTGGAAGAAAAAAAAAAACCTTTAGAATGGAGAAAAATGTGCTAAACTAAGTGTATTTTTCCCACATCTTCCCACACACATATTTATTTTTTATATATAAAACATCTAAACTATACTTTTGATAAATTAATTTTCCTTTTTAAAATTTAATTATTTTTCAAAAATTAAGGTAAAAAATATTATGGTGATATATTTTTTAAATTTTAAAAGAATAAAAAAAAAGGAATAAAACGCCGCAACTCTTCTTCTTCTTCTTCTTATTTTTTTTTGAAAGGAAGCTTTCGAGAGTAAACTCTTCTTCAACTAACTAAATAATTGATTTGATATGTACTAAATATATATGTTTAAAACAAAATCATATTTAATTCATTTATTGAATACTACGGATTTTGTGATTTGTGTGATTTTTTTTTATAATATACTAGACGAATGACCCGGGCAACGCCCGGGTTTACCCGATTAAATGTTTTATTCAAACACTATGCGTTACAATTATAAATTGGCGCCGTGGATGTCACTCTTGTGAAACGTCCCGCTCCAAACTTTACATGTACATTAGGTCAGCTGATATTACCTCCCATCTTCACCGCTAGAGGCGCTGCTCGCGAGCTAAGTAGAATAATTTGAATATATAGTTTTAATAATTGACTTATATATTTTTTAAAATAGCTTATCGTCTTCCCCGTATTTTTTTACCGATGTATGGAAATTTTAGTTTGAATTAGTGAACTACTGCGAATTTGTATACAGGACATACAAACAAACATACAAACATTCATTTATATATATATATAGATATATATTTAATATACATTTTTAGAATCAATTATTCAGTTAACTGAAAAAGAGCTTGCTCGAAAGCTTCCATCAAGTAAATAAAAAAGATTCGCGGAGTCTTATGATTTTTTTTGTAAATTGTCGAAATCCGAAATCTTATGATAATAAAAATAAAAAAAGTAATTATTCAGAATATTATGGCTCACAATATATACACTGGGATAAAAAAAAAATAGAAATTATTACACCTAGAGAGAATTAAGGAATTTGGCTCAAACTGACAAACCTAAGTTTGAAGAAGTGAGACATCGATTGTTCCCAGATCTAAATGATTTGAACCCAGAACAGCCGCTGTACACACCCAAGATAGAGAACGACTGCTGTGATAGAGATGTACGGAGACATCTGTTCATTGGACACGACAACAACAACATCTACAATTACAATTGACATGGACCCAGAACTTTACACACCCAAGATAGAGAACGACTGCTGTGATAGAGATGTACGGAGGCATCTGTTCATTGGACACGACAACAACAAGATCTACAATTACAATTGACATGGACCCAGAACTTTACACACCCAAGATAGAGAACGACTGCTGTGATAGAGATGTACGGAGGCATCTGTTCATTGGACACGACAACAACTACATCTACAATTACAATTGACATGGACCCAGAACTTTACACACCCAAGATAGAGAACGACTGCTGTGATAGAGATGTACGGAGACATCTGTTCATTGGACATGACAACAACATTATCTACAATTACAATTGACATGGACCCAGAACTTTACACACCCAAGATAGAGAACGACTGCTGTGATAGAGATGTACGGAGACATCTGTTCATTGGACATGACAACAACATTATCTACAATTACAATTGACATGGACCCAGAACTTTACACACCCAAGATAGAGAACGACTGCTGTGATAGAGATGTACGGAGACATCTGTTCATTGGACACGACAACAACAACATCTACAATTACAATTGACATGGACCCAGAACTTTACACACCCAAGATAGAGAACGACTGCTGTGATAGAGATGTACGGAGACATCTGTTCATTAGACACGACAACAACTACATCTACAATTACAATTGACATGGACCCAGAACTTTACACACCCAAGATAGAGAACGACTGCTGTGATAGAGATGTACGGAGACATCTGTTCATTGGACACGACAACAACATCTACAATTACAATTGACATGGACCCAGAACTTTACACACCCAAGATAGAGAACGACTGCTGTGATAGAGATGTACGGAGACATCTGTTCATTGGACACGACAACAACAATAAAAAGAGAACAAATGAAATAAATTTATTTGATTTGCATATCTAAGCACCACATAAACAACGCAGCAGTTCAAGGTTTCCACATCTGATAGTTGAACTAGCCAAATCATTGGGAAGGTTCACCACTGATGATCTAAGCCTTTTTAAAATCCTTTTCACATTTTCGGTTTAATAATTATAAAAATTCGTTTTATAGGACTGAAGGTAATAGCGCGCTATATAATCACATTTTGAGCCTACAGATGGCGTCCAAAGTTGTATTTACTAATATGATTATACCTCGATATAAAAGGAAGTCAAGAAATTACAGGAAGAAATCCTTCTTCAAGATAAATCCACGCCACCGGCCCATATATAACCCAGTCATATTTCCTCTCTGACAATATTTCTTGAGTTATAGTTGGTGTGAGATCACAAATTGGTGTGGATTTATCGCGCCTTTATAATTGGCTGGATTTAAAGGCGTCAATTTAGAAGGCAGTAACGATAATTTGCGGATACTCTGTGGGGGGAATTTATAGGTGTGTGTATTTTACAAATTGGTGTGAATTATGTTAGAAATCACCCTGGATGGATGTGTGTATAGGATTGAATTGATAAATACTGGGAGTCTACTAAATGGTGTAAATATTTTATTGATATCCTAAAAATTAGTGTGATTTATAGGTTTGGAAAGTCTCAGTGATGATAATTATTGAATGTATTTTACAAATTTGGTGTGAATTATTAATTTGATGATGATAATTAGTGTGAATTTATAGAAATCGAATGATGTTCTTGTGGAATTTACAAATTGGTGTGTATGTTGATAATGATAATTGGTGTGGATTTATAGAAATCGAATAATGTGGTTGTGGAATTTACAAATTGGTGTGAATGTTGACAATGCTAATTGGTGTGAATTTATAAAAATCGAATGATGTTCTTGTGGAATTTACAAATTGGTGTGAATGTTGATAATGATAATTGGTGTGAATTTATAGAAATAGAAAACTTTAGTTAGTAAATGTTTTTTATTATCTCGACGTTTCGACACAATAATATTTTGTCCTTGTCAGGAAACAAATACAAATAAAAGCATTTGGCAAGACAAATAAAATTATTCTAATTTTTTAAATTTAATTTTATTAACGTACCTTGCCAAATGATTTATTTGTTCCTGACGTTAACAAAAGATTTTTGTCGAAATGTCGAGAGAATAAAAAAAATATATATATATATTTACTGGCCGAACTGTTTCTTAATTCTAAGAAAGAAAGTAATTATTGGTGTGAAATTATAAAGCTTTCGCATGATATTGTGGTGTTTCTCAAATTGGTGTGAAATTATTGCTTTGAAGTGATTATTGGTGTGAATATATAATATTAGAATCTCGGTATTTTTTATATTAACTAACACTAGTAAAACGACATTTGAAAATTATCCCGCATGTGTTTCTTTTGAACGAAAAATCGAAATTTATTTTAAGGAGAAATAACGATTATTTCTAACCTTAGGGATGAAGTGTGAAAGGATGAATTGTGAAGAGTAATGATAAACGGAAAAATAAAAGTGTCCAGGGATGGGAATCGAACCCACAGTGTTCCGTTTACCGGGCAGATGCCATGTCCACTAGGCTACCCTTTACTTACACATACACACTATATATATGTCATAAAAAAGATGTATTTTAGGTACGTTACCAATTCATTCATGCAGTCGTGGATTGAAGTGAAATGATAACTTTTATATCCAAAATTGTATTTTTTTAATGATTATATTTTAAGAACAAAAACAGTTTGCATACATATAATTTTATAAATTTAATCTAAGTATATACAAAAAACATCTTGGGTTGTACTCCTTTTGTTAAGGATTTTAAAGAATTAACTCTGTGTTAATTCTATGATTATTTAAATTATAATTATATTAATGAATAATAAAAATCATATTTTTATTATGTCATATATATAATTATTGGTGTGAAAATATAGAGCTTTCGCATGACATTGTGGTGTTTCTCAAATTGGTGTGAAATTATTGCTTTGAAGTGATTATTGGTGTGAATATATAAAATATTAGAATTTCGGTATTTTTTATATAAAACTAGCGGATGTACCCGGCTTCGCCCGGGTTTTACCCGAGTAAAGGTTTGTCTAACGAACATATGTTAAAACAATTCTCTATAAACTTGTAAAAAAATATATATTTTTTGATAATTTGAAACTCGTAAATTTGAATCTCTCGATAAAGTGAAATTTTTTTCCCGGTCCCTTGAAAAATACTCGAGAAGTTGAATAAAATCAATATTAATTGGTTCCCTCGGTAATTGGAAGTTAAAGGAATAGTATCTTGCCTTGGAATTGTATCATTATTCTTGTCTCAAATAAATTGCGGTGTCGTCCTGAATTTTGTCTTTCCTAATTTTCTACATTACAAAATCATTTTATCTATTCTCCCAATATATATGTTGTAGATAAATGATAAAACGAACTTTGACTTGTGCGCAATTAATAGGTAGAAAATCTTACTTTTGATAAATAATCTTTAAGATAATAAACTTAGTGATAATAAAACTTATAGATAAAAAAAACTTGTATACATCGTCGCAATGGGGGCGCTGCTTTCGAGTTAAATCTACAAATCTGCAAATAACTCTAAGGATATTCAAGATATTCAAGAAATTATTTTTCAAAAACACACCCGGGGATATACCTAATAATATCCCAAAATTTCACGGCGATTGGATGTATGGTTTTTGAATCTATAGAGTACAGACAGACAGACATTCAATTTTATATATATATAGACTAGCGGATGTACCCGGCTTCGCCCGTGTTTTACCCGAGTAAAGGTTTGTCTAACGAATCTCTCGATAAAGTGAACATTTTTTCCCGGTCCCTTGAAAAATACTCGATAAGTTGAATAAAATCAATATTAATCGGTACCCGAGTAAAGGTCTGTCTAACGAACATTTGTTAAAACAATTCTCTATAAACTTATAAAAAGAAATAGATATATTTTGATAATTTGAAACTGATAAAGTGATCATTTTTTCCCGGTCCCTGTGTGCCGTGTCATTCTGAATTTTGTCTTTCCTAATTTTCTACATTACAAAATCATCGTTTTATCTAGTGAACATTTTTTCCCGGTCCCTTGAAAAATACTCGATAAGGTTGAATAAATTCATGGTCGTTTATGGAAGATGGACGAAGTTCCCGGAGGTCATCTTGGGCAAGCTCCCGCGAGGCTTTTTTTCTTGTCTACTTGGCATAGCTGTGTCACCAACTCTGCCCTGATTGGTCGGTGGGTACTTGGACTGTCGGCCGGCGGCCGGGCGAATCCATTCTCTCACGGGGTGGGGCAGACCCAAGGTCATCAGGAGCAGCAAACCTAAGCCTATCTCCGTCTCAATGGCGGCGCTGCTTGCGAGTTAAAGCTACAAATCTGCAAATAACTCTAAGTATATTAAAGATATTCAAGATATTATTTTTCGTAAACCTTTCCGGGGATATGCCTAATAATATTCCAAATTTTCACGGCGATTGGATGTATGGTTTTTGAATCCATAGAGGACACACACACACACACACACAGACAGACAGACATTCAATTATATATATCTATATAACACTAGTACACACACTTTTTCCTTCTCAATATTTGAAAAGTTGTTTCTAGTAAATTCCAACCCATAGATCATGATTATAACCTTCATTCTTTTCAAAATTAGCTCAATTTTTTGAAAAAATATTATATTTTATAAGCTTGTCTAATAAAGTCTAAATAAAGTCTATAAATCAATTACAATTATTTTATTTCCAAAGCGATATACCCCGCTAGGGATACTTGCGCCAAACAAGGAGAAAAAGTTTATTTACATAAGTTATTTACATTATTCAACTCATGAAAACATTAGAGATCAAAATTTTTTAGAAAGTTTAGAATGTATTTACAAAATGTGAATTGAACTTTAAATATGATTTTTTATAGGAAATCAAATCGTTAAGTTCACAAACAAATAGTTCATTCTTCATTCTATAATCTTGAAATGCTGGGTAATCGATCAATTGTCCAAATAAAGAAGCTTGTCTTATAATATTAAAAAGTTTTTTTTTTCTATGGATGAGTTCCTTTTCATTTCTATTAACACAATCCCAAGCTTTCGGACATCTTCCACCGGAGAACTTGTATAATAGAATAAAACGCTGCCTTATGCCAATATACCTCCTGAGTACAATGAAACGAGATCAAAAAAATATAAATTTCAATGTAATTATATAAATTGTTTCCTTATGTAATATTGTCAGAGATTAATTATTTTTGAATACTCTGTTGTCAGTTTATCATCATAAATATTTGCATAGTCATCACTTATTACCATGCTTGTAAATTACCACTTGTAAAATCCATTGACACATTTTACAATATACAGGGTGTACCAGGTAAATTGGGAATTTCAACAATGGTATTTTAACTGAAATTTTTTGCAAGTAAAAATTAAAATATCCGAATGAAATTTGACACAGTAGTAGATAAAAGGATATAGTTTTTATTTATTCAATGTAGTTTCCATTATTAGCTACAACAGTCTCGAGGCGAGTGCGGAATGAAGCACAGGCCTTGGCGACGATGACCTTGTCCGTTTGGGTCATCACCGTGTGAACTGCTTTCTTGACAGACTGGATGGTGGTATGAGGAGCTTTGTTGACATCTCTCTCAACAACGCCCCATACATAGTAGTCGAGGGGATTGCAATCTGGAGAATTAGGGGGCCAAATATCAGGACCCCAGTGACTAGGGACGTTAAGTGTCAGCCACGATTGTGTCTTTTTTGCCTTATGGGCTGGAGCTGAGTCCTGTTGGAAGACATACTTCCTTCCTGCGGCCACCATGTCCATCCAAGGCTTCACAACGGTCTCCAGAACATTGATGTAGGTGTCAGCGTTCATCCTAAGGCCCTTCTCAAAGAAATGGGGAGGCATGACATCACCTTCACTGCTGATAACGCCAAGGACCATTACGGAGGCAGGAAATTTCGTGTGCATCACGACAGGTATCTCTGAGGGGTCTTTACAGATCCAGCGATCATTCCTGGGATTTACCTTTTGGTACACGTCAAAGTTCTTTTCGTCAGAGAAGAACCTTAGCATGCCAAAAGAGTCGTGTTTCAGGTTGTTGAGGAGGGCAGCAGCCTTTCCTTTTCTGTTATTCTTCATATTCTCAGTCAGCAACTGACCTTTCCGAAGGGCATAAGACTTGAGACCAAGGTCCTCATGGATAGTTCTGACAATTGTCATAGAGCCAACGTCCATTTCCTTGGCTATGGCCCTCATGCTCTTCCCAGGGTTTCCATCAATCTTCTCCTTGACATTTTTGACAAATTCTTTGCCTCTTACCCTGTCCGATCGACGCGAGTGCTTTTTCCTTGTAGCTATCCCCTCTTTGTTACTGTCGGCCTCATCAAACTGCTTCTTGACACGATAAATAGTGGTTTTGGGCAACTTAAGAAAATCCACTATCTCTTTGGGGCTCCTTCCGGCGCGCAGAGCAACGATGATGGCAACTCGATTTTCAAATTCTCGGTTACTCTTCATCACTACACTGCGCACACATGTACTGTTGCATTTTACATGAATATGGCTACGTAATGAAAAAAGAAACAAGTTTTTAATCTCAAGTAGTTTTTGTTTTATGGACTGTCAAAGTTAGTCCCAATTTACCTGGTACATCCTATATGTCTTCTTCTTTTTTATCTCGAGTACACGTGGTACAGACGGGTAGTTAGCGACTGCTTTTACTGTAAGTGCACCACATGTCTACAATATGAAAAGCAGTTCGAATTTACACTTACATATGTGCCAGAGCCCCGTTTGGGTGACCCCGAGACATTTGGCCAGATCTGAAATATGACGTCACGATGACGCGATATAAACAAAGGTTATGATTGGTTCATTGTTTTTTTTTTTTAAACAGGATTTAATTATTAATATTTTAAATACCTGTGATTAATTTATAGTGTCAATATATTTATAAAGGACTTTTTATTTTTATAATTTTATATTAGTAATTTTTTAATTATGTTTTAGCGCCAATGTAAACAAAGAAATACTGGCGTAATACGTTCCAATGGTGCCAACGGTGATATTTATAAATAGGCATATACAAAAATAAAAATTATAAAATTAATATTAATATAAATTACATTAGCCTAACCTAAACCTAACCTAAACTAATCAAACCTAACCTGAACTTAACCTAAACGAACCTAACCTAAACGAACCTGAACCTAACCTTAAACGAACCTAAACCTAACCTGAACGAACCTGAACCTAACCTAACTTAAAATAACCTAAATTAATTACGATATTTTAATATTAATTAATAATTAATTTTATAATAATTTAAAATATCGGACACACCATTGCTCTCAAGGTATTAACATCGTGTGCATTCATAACACACACGGGTTTACAATTGCGCTAAATATTTTCAAAAAAAATTCTAATTTAAAATAGAAGGCCATTTAGACAAAAAATAAATATAGTGAAAATATAAATTAATCACAGGTATTTAAAATATTATTAATTAAATCTTGTTTAAAAAAAAAAACAATGAACCAATCATAACCTTTGTTTACATCGCGTCATCGTGACGTCATATTTCAGATCTGGCCAAATGTCTCGGGGTCACCCCCCCGTTTGGTTACTTGCACTCGCTGGTGGGGTTAGACTTTTGCAAGAATCGGGGGACATTGGAACACTTTTTTTTAATTAGAAAAAAATTGCCCAAAGTGGGATTCGATCCCGGGTCGTAGCGATCGAAAACCAATGGTTTAGACCATCGACCCCCTGTAATATATAAGTTTAATTAATAAATTATTTTTAATTAAGTATTTGGAATACTTGTCATCTCTACCGTAACAACATAAACAACTCCAGTAGCCTGTCTACATACACACGCGCTTATTAGTACCACAAAGGAACAACGTAATAAAGAAATTGTTAAGCCTAACTGTTTGTCCTGCCGTTGACAATATCGACATCCCGCTGCGCGACATCGGAATATTGATTGGGAGAAGGACAAATTTGCATAGCCGTGGCTGAAAGGGGCTTAGTAATGGTCAGTTCTGTATTTACATATAGGACATCGGCAGCTGATATCTTCACTTTAGGCGCAGAATTGATTTTGTTTGTATGTAAGATGACAAGGGTATGCAACTTGGAATAATTACATATGTGATATTGAAAAGAAGTGTTTTCAAAGAGTACAAACCATGATAATCATGGTGTAAGTTAGCGATGTTCTATTATAATAGAAGAACCACTTATCTACAGATGTAGAAAGGAGTTCAACATTGTTACTTGCAAGATGCCAGAGTCCCGTTTGGTTACATATACTTACTGGTAGAAAACTGATTGTGTAAGTATCAATGGCCTTTTTTTTGCCAAAAAAAAAAGAGCTTAATGTGGGATTCGATCCTGAGGTATGGCTGTCTGAAATCGACGGTGTAAACCACTAATTCATAAGATATGTACATCATTATCAGAAAATACAGGTAGCCAAACAGGGCTCTGGAACATTAAGGGATAAATATAGATGTCTATATTGTAACATAGTATTTATTAATTTTTTTATCAACAAAGTGGTCATTTTTATGTTCATATCTTGCTACTCTGTAAATTTCCCTCGTGGCTTATCTTTTGTTTTACCATTCATTGTTTGTTCTTGCCTGAAATAAATTGTTGTCTACTCCTGAAGTTTTTGTCTTCCCTAATTTTCCACGTGGCAATATGTAGATAGGTAGTGTAATTACAGTAAAGATTCTTAAAATAAGAAACATTTCGACCCAGAAACAAGGCTTTTTTTCCTCGACGTTTCGACAAGTATATTTTATATTGGCATTAGTGCGCCATCTGTTATAAAAGATTGAAACTATTTTATACGCGTATGCTTCTTTTTAAAATAAAACAATTTTCTACTGTCCATAATGCAATGATAAATTAATGAGAAGGCCTGACTCATCAGTGGTGAACCCTCCAAAATACATTATTACATATTTATGGTAGAATAAACTGGCGAAAACGCTTGTCATCACTGATGAGCCAGGCCCTCCCATTAATTTATCATTGCAATTAATGAAGTAGAGAATTGTTTTAAATTTAAAAATAATCATACGCATCCAAAAATATTTTGTTCTCGTTATCAAAACAATAAATACACAAAAATATACAAAATAATAATACATACACGAAATAATACAAATAATAATACATACACAAAATAATACAAATAATAATACATACAAATAACAATACATACACAATAAATACACAAAAATACACAAAATAATAAAAAATAAGGCCTTTTACAAAAAATTATAAATATATCTTTATGAAAAAACAATAGAAAAAATAAAATATAAGTGGGTCAGGTGTTGATATTAGAAATAAAAAGGCATATCCTGACTAGGAGCACATGTGCTTTTCAGAAGCCTTATGAAAAGCTCATGTGCTCCTGGTCAGGATATGCCTTTTTTATTTCAAATATATCTATATGTCTTTTTAACGCTTTTTTGGCCTTATTGGCGCCTTAATTCCTTGTGTTTTTAAATATCTGTAATATTTAAGTCAACTTCCGTAAATATTGTTAAAAAGTTTTGAAGAAAACGCGGCTGTTTAAGCTAGGATGTAATTAAGAGTGGGAACTTATATGTAAATGAGGTAGACAAACCACTATAAGGTAGGTGGGGGTTAGAATACAAGATTTGAGATAACTATTGATTACCAATAGTTAGTGGATATTCATATCTAGGCGTCTGCTCTCATATTCCCGATATTCCAACTGTAATCTGTTGTAATTAAACATACCCAGTTACATATTAGCTATTCATCCAACTATCTTGTTTATATAGCATTTCAATATGGAATAATCCTGCCCACAAGTCCTACTATACGTGGGGAGAAGCAGCACAAGTCTTCTTCTTCTTCTTTCTTATCTCCACTCAATCATATTAGGGTATCAAGCTTGTAGAGCTTTAGACTTGACAACCATTATGACTGGGTGAAGTAGAATGCGTCTCCCTTTGTCATTAAGACTGGGAGCACTACTCAGTGGTAGGCCGACTTAGCGCCAAAAAAATGGCCGCCTTCTGACATGAGGAACAGACGCTATGTGCAGCCGCTCCTAACATGGAGTACAAACTCTTCTCATCCTGTATCCCTGGAGCCCTTACAGGGTACTATCAGCCGAGCCAGCTGAACCCAGGTTCTTTAGCGAGCTTGTTACTGCTCCCCCTCCTCCTTTTTCATCCGGGCTTGGGAATGGCAAAGGCGAAGCAGCACAAGTAAGGTCCTGTAGCACGGTGTCGTGAGCCGGTACCGTGAACAGGGAACTCTCAGAAAACTCATGAAACCTCTCTTATTATGGTTAGCTCCTATTTTTTTTTTAAATTACAAAATATTTCCTCACAATGAGTTTCTTTTTTATTTTAAATTTCTAGCTTTCAAGTGATAATCACTCTTCAACGGGCTTAATGTAAAATATATCAACTATATCTTACAAGAAATATTTACAAAACATACGCGCGCAGCGTGGATATTTACAACTGAAATTTTTAAATTTGATATGTAATTTAACCATGTTATGGAATGTCTATTTACATTTTTAAGGCAACCAGAACCTATAAAATTGATCTATTGATTTCTTCTGAGATATCTAAGGTATTGTGATCTTCCTGTTTATGCTGTTATATTCAATGGAAATGAGAGATTCTAAAAGTAACCGTTGATATTTGTTCTTAATGTTTTTGTAGTGGCATTTGAGAAACTCATTGTGAGAAAATATTTTATAATTTTAAAGGTTTTTCGCAATATCATCATGAATAGAGACTCCTATTTTATTGTGATCTTACATACATATACTCTGTGGGAAAAATTAATTAATTAAAATTAGAATATATATGTTATATTGAGATATTATTTTGCATAAAATTATATTTCATGGATTCAAATACTCTGTTAAATCGACCGCCAGAGGTCACGCTTCCCCTATGGGAACTCATTGTTGTTGTTTCCCGATGGCCGGCTCAAATCTTTTGTACATTATGTAAATAAGTTTTTCATTTTTTAGATTCTTACGCCTTAAGCCAGGTAGTACTTTTATCAAATTATGTTTTTATATATTCCTTTAGCTCAATTAAAGCTATTTTTGATAATTAATTTTATTTAATCATTGCCACGACTGCATTACCATAGCATAGTCCACAAGATAATCAAAAATAAAGAAGAAAATCTCTTTTTTTTTTCTTAACATATATATATATATATCATAATATTACCCTTCCAGGAATAATAAAGTAAATCTACAGTCGACCAGAGAGAGACGTAGAGAGGAGGATGTAAAGGCCGGTCACTTGATATATCAGTCACATTCCAAGGGGCCCATTTTCGTAGAACCTCAGGACTATTTTTGGACAGTCGGGGGGTGGTGGCGACACAAACGGTCGTTCAGCGGTGATATAGCCTCTCGCGCTCCCTCTCTCTCGCTGGTTGCCTGGAATTCCTTTTCCAAACTTGTGGTTTCCTTATTTCTCTCTCCCCACATTATTATCATATTGCCACATATATATATGTGACAATATAGTGGTAAATGTGTTGAGGAGAGAAATAATCACACGACGAGTTGTTAGAGCAATCATCCAGGCAGCTAGCCGAGAGAGAAAGAGGTGGCGAGTGACACTTTATCTGCTGAACGACTGTTTTCCCTGTGTACACAAGCGGGGCAAACAAAAGATTAGTCGCCAGGTGTTGACGCCCCCCTCAGGAATGTGACCAAAAAATGGTCGTTAGTTAGTTGTCTAAAGTGCCTCGCTTTAGCGGCCCATTTCTCTCTCGTTGGCTGTTGGTTTGTTTTATTAATCCTGGAAGAGCATATATTATGACATATGGCCCCCGTTGAAGAAGGCTGAACATAGTTTAAGTATATTTAAAGCTGGTGAAGCCAGGAATAGAGAAAATAATTTTACAGTTAAAATTAGTTAAGGTAATGGTGACATAGTTTTATGTAAATAAAATATTGTATAGTACACAAGAAAATATTATTTACAAGCAGTTTTACAACACCGGGGAGTTTGACATTTAAGGAAATCTTTGAAAATATCAAGGTTATAAAAGGTTATATACAACAAAATCTAATGTACTATAAGGGAAGTGATATGGAGGAGTGTGAACAACGAGAAGAAGAGTCACATACATATGGTGAAATTCTGAAGATCATTAAGACTGGGGTACACTTTAAGATATTTTTCAGGCGGACATGGCAAGGGGAAACTTGTCATGGGCTTTCTATGCTATAAGTGTAGAGTACGAGAAATGAGATTGAGGTTGACAATTGTGTGAGCTCAGGACTGAAATAAATATAAAACTACATACAATGTTAGAATTTCGGCGAACAGAGCGAGGGGAAACTTGCTTTGGGCCAATCTAACTTATCTATGCAGTTACTTGTGTAGCGAGTCCGAGGGGAAAAGTCCCGTGTGTAGGTGAGGAAGTCGAACGGACTTATATTTAATTTGCGGAAAGTCTGCGCGCACAGTGCCAAAAATTGGGACGAGGACTGCGTTGTCCGTTACAAGTGACAAGCTGCTCAGACACGAGGTGTTTGAACCGTCGTGGGAGCTTGTGCAAGGCGATGATTTCGCGGTGGGTTGAAAGTAAGACCCATGTCTGCGCGAAATGATGACGGACCGGACAAAATCAGGGACGATGTTTAACGTACCTCCGTGGGAAATATCGGAGGTAGGCTATATCGTGCTGGTTTGGACAATGGACAAACATAGATTTGAAAACAGGGTCCGTGTGGCGAACGTGTGGCGCGAGGAGAAAAAGCGAACTGTGTCGCTCGATGCAGATTGTTCAAGTGCGAACAAAAAGGGGTTGATAAATATCTAGCAGTTAGTCAATCTGCACCCTGTGACGAACACGCCATTGGCTAGATGGTGTGGGTCGGTGGATATGCTAGAGATGAACTACGAAATATATTATCATAAATGAAGGGCGAAGGTTAGGATTTTGAAATGACAATATAGAAGTTCGATAATTGATTAATCAATAATTCTCTATAAAGGTCCTGAGCTGGTATAAAGTTAACAAAGTTGTAAGAATGAGAGGGGCATTAAGGGGAAGATAGATAAGAGTCACCAAGGGTTGGTTGTAAGCAAGGCTCACGTGGTGGTTGGAATTCTTCGACGCCTGAATTACAGGGTGAATTTTGAATCGATTAGGGAAAGAAATTATTTTTCGTGAGCGCCGTGCTTACAAGTAGGAGAGGTCTATACAAAAGTTTAGGTGCTGGAGGCATATTTTTATAAATAATTTGATTATGAAAAATCTATTGTTAATAGTAAAAATCGTAAAGCATTAATATGTAGAATTCCAATTTTTTTTTTAAGAGTTTTTCTTTTTTTTAAAGAGTTACGTTAAAAATGGAAATTATTTAATTAAAATAACGATTGTTAAATTCTACTGGTAAGGTAACTAATTAAATGAGTTACAAATATCTCGATAAATAGTATGGAGAATAAAATCATTGTTAATAGGCATGGAGAGAATAAATGGAGCTAATTATGTAAATATTGGGACAATTTACAAGGAATGACTTATTTAAAGAATGAATGGAAGGGGTAAAACAATTTCACTTACAGGTTATGCTGGTTTAGAGAGCAGGTAAGTTCATTGAGATTCGGGAGAGTTCTGTCTGTGACACTGAGCGTACCAGTGTTGTACATCACAGTAGCGGCAGGGATATGGCGGAGTCTTGTCCATGATGATGGAAGGTGTCCTGCTCTGGCACGGTGGTCGTTCTTAGGTAGATCTAGTGCTGGCAGAAGTGTGTGGCAGCTCCATCTCCGTCGTAGGTGAATACTTCTTCAGGATCACGGTTTAAAGGTTGGCGAAGAAGGGGTTGAGGGCTCGAAGCGGAGTGGTTACAGTTGAGTTGGGTTTGGCCGATCATCGTGGCTTGGCTTCTTGTTTCTTCATACTCCGGTATATGAGGGATTTGCTTCCCGGCCAGGTCTTATCCTGTCGACTTCAATGTGGCAATATAGTGGTAAATGTGTTGAGGAGAGAAATAATCACACGACGAGTTGTTAGAGCAATCATCCAGGCAGCTAGCCGAGAGAGAAAGAGGTGGCGAGTGACACGTTATCTGCTGAACGACTGTTTTCCCTGTGTACACAAGCGGGGCAAACAAAAGATTAGTCGCCAGGTGTTGACGCCCCCCTCAGGAATGTGACCAAAAAATGGTCGTTAGTTAGTTGTCTAAAGTGCCTCGCTTTAGCGGCCCATTTCTCTCTCGTTGGCTGTTGGTTTGTTTTATTAATCCTGGAAGAGCATATATTATGACATATATATACACAATACAGTAATTTTTCGAAAGCATTTAAGCTATTTAAATGGTTTTCAATGTCACATTTAAAAAAATACATATATGTCTAGAAAACATTGAAAAAATATATAACAAAGTTTTTGTGAAGAGGGAATCCATTTATATAGAGAAGACATTTCCGTTTAGACACAAGTTTGTGTTGTAATCTTGTCTGAAATCTGCACTTACCACTTCACCAGCTACAACACCTGTTTGGTAAATTGGACCGATTCCATAACTGCTCTCGTAGGATGTTATGTCCCTGTACTGATGAGGGTCATAGCCTGGTACCATGGTATACTGGTTGTTGGCTGTTGTCTGTATTTTCTTAAACTGGTTTTTGCTGTTGTGGTGTCCAATGAAGAGCTTCAGATATCCCCATGCATCTCTATCACAGCAGTCGCAATGTCCTCTATCTTTGGTGTGTAAAGCTGCTGTTCTGGGTCCATGTCAATTTTCTGTTGTTGTTGTCGTGTCCAATGAACAGATGTCTCCGTGCATCTCTATCACAGCAGTCGTTCTCTAACTTGGGTGTGTAAAGTTCTGGGTCTATGTCAATTGTAATTGTAGATGTTGTTGTTGTAGGGTCCACTGAACAGATGTCTCCGTACATCTCTATCACAGCAGTCGTTCTCTATCTTGGGTGTGTAAAGTTCTGGGTCCATGTCAATTGTAATTGTTGTTGTCGTGTCCAATGAACAGATGTTTCCGTACATCTCTATTACAGCAGTCGTTCTCTATCTTGGGTGTGTAAAGTTCTGGGTCCATGTCAATTGTAATTGTAGATGTTGTTGTCGTGTCCAATGAACAGATGTTTCCGTACATCTCTATCACAGCAGTAGTTCTCTATCTTGGGTGTGTAAAGTTCTGGGTCCATGTCAATTGTAATTGTAGATGTTGTTGTCGTGTCCAATGAACAGATGTCTCCGTACATCTCTATCACAGCAGTCGTTCTCTATCTTGGGTGTGTAAAGTTCTGGGTCCTTGTCAATTGTAATTGTAGATGTTGTTGTCGTGTCCAATGAACAGATGTCTCCGTACATCTCTATCACAGCAGTCGTTCTCTATCTTGGGTGTGTAAAGTTCTGGGTCCTTGTCAATTGTAATTGTAGATGTTGTTGTTGTCGTGTCCAATGAACCGATGTCTCCGTACATCTCTATCACAGCAGTCGTTCTCTATCTTGGGTGTGTAAAGTTCTGGGTCCTTGTCAATTGTAATTGTAGATGTTGTTGTTGTCGTGTCCAATGAACAGATGTCTCCGTACATCTCTATCACAGCAGTCGTTCTCTATCTTGGGTGTGTAAAGTTCTGGGTCCATGTCAATTGTAATTGTAGATGTTGTTGTTGTCGTGTCCAATGAACAGATGTCTCCGTACATCTCTATCACAGCAGTCATTCTCTATCTTGGGTGTGTAAAGTTCTGGGTCCATGTCAATTGTAATTGTAGATGTTGTTGTCGTGTCCAATGAACAGATGTCTCCGTACATCTCTATCACAGCAGTCGTTCTCTATCTTGGGTGTGTAAAGTTCTGGGTCCATGTCAATTGTAATTGTAGATGTTGTTGTCGTGTCCAATGAACAGATGTTTCCGTACATCTCTATTACAGCAGTCGTTCTCTATCTTGGGTGTGTAAAGTTCTGGGTCCATGTCAATTGTAATTGTAGATGTTGTTGTCGTGTCCAATGAACAGATGTCTCCGTACATCTCTATCACAGCAGTCGTTCTCTATCTTGGGTGTGTAAAGTTCTGGGTCCATGTCAATTGTAATTGTAGATGTTGTTGTCGTGTCCAATGAACAGATGTTTCCGTACATCTCTATTACAGCAGTCGTTCTCTATCTTGGGTGTGTAAAGTTCTGGGTCCATGTCAATTGTAATTGTAGATGTTGTTGTCGTGTCCAATGAACAGATGTCTCCGTACATCTCTATCACAGCAGTCGTTCTCTATCTTGGGTGTGTAAAGTTCTGGGTCCTTGTCAATTGTAATTGTAGATGTTGTTGTCGTGTCCAATGAACAGATGTCTCCGTACATCTCTATCACAGCAGTCGTTCTCTATCTTGGGTGTGTAAAGTTCTGGGTCCATGTCAATTGTAATTGTAGATGTTGTTGTCGTGTCCAATGAACAGATGTCTCCGTACATCTCTATCACAGCAGTCGTTCTCTATCTTGGGTGTGTAAAGTTCTGGGTCCATGTCAATTGTAATTGTAGATGTTGTTGTCGTGTCCAATGAACAGATGTCTCCGTACATCTCTATCACAGCAGTCGTTCTCTATCTTGGGTGTGTAAAGTTCTGGGTCCATGTCAATTGTAATTGTAGATGTTGTTGTCGTGTCCAATGAACAGATGTTTCCGTACATCTCTATTACAGCAGTCGTTCTCTATCTTGGGTGTGTAAAGTTCTGGGTCCATGTCAATTGTAATTGTAGATGTTGTTGTCGTGTCCAATGAACAGATGTCTCCGTACATCTCTATCACAGCAGTCGTTCTCTATCTTGGGTGTGTAAAGTTCTGGGTCCTTGTCAATTGTAATTGTAGATGTTGTTGTCGTGTCCAATGAACAGATGTTTCCGTACATCTCTATCACAGCAGTCGTTCTCTATCTTGGGTGTGTAAAGTTCTGGGTCCTTGTCAATTGTAATTGTAGATGTTGTTGTCGTGTCCAATGAACAGATGTTTCCGTACATCTCTATCACAGCAGTAGTTCTCTATCTTGGGTGTGTAAAGTTCTGGGTCCATGTCAATTGTAATTGTAGATGTTGTTGTCGTGTCCAATGAACAGATGTCTCCGTACATCTCTATCACAGCAGTCGTTCTCTATCTTGGGTGTGTAAAGTTCTGGGTCCTTGTCAATTGTAATTGTAGATGTTGTTGTCGTGTCCAATGAACAGATGTCTCCGTACATCTCTATCACAGCAGTCATTCTCTATCTTGGGTGTGTAAAGTTCTGGGTCCTTGTCAATTGTAATTGTAGATGTTGTTGTTGTCGTGTCCAATGAACCGATGTCTCCGTACATCTCTATCACAGCAGTCGTTCTCTATCTTGGGTGTGTAAAGTTCTGGGTCCTTGTCAATTGTAATTGTAGATGTTGTTGTTGTCGTGTCCAATGAACAGATGTCTCCGTACATCTCTATCACAGCAGTCGTTCTCTATCTTGGGTGTGTAAAGTTCTGGGTCCTTGTCAATTGTAATTGTAGATGTTGTTGTTGTCGTGTCCAATGAACAGATGTCTCCGTACATCTCTATCACAGCAGTCGTTCTCTATCTTGGGTGTGTAAAGTTCTGGGTCCTTGTCAATTGTAATTGTAGATGTTGTTGTTGTCGTGTCCAATGAACCGATGTCTCCGTACATCTCTATCACAGCAGTCGTTCTCTATCTTGGGTGTGTAAAGTTCTGGGTCCTTGTCAATTGTAATTGTAGATGTTGTTGTTGTCGTGTCCAATGAACAGATGTCTCCGTACATCTCTATCACAGCAGTCGTTCTCTATCTTGGGTGTGTAAAGTTCTGGGTCCATGTCAATTGTAATTGTAGATGTTGTTGTCGTGTCCAATGAAGAGCCTCAGATGTCCCCATGCATCTCTATCACAATAGTCGCAATGTCCACTATCTTGGGTGTGTAAAGTTCTGGGTCCATGTCAATTTTATGTTGTTGTTGTCGTGTTCAATGAAGAGCCTCAGATATCCCCATGAATCTCTATCATATCAGTATCACTGTCCACTATCTTGGGTGTGTAAAGCTGTTGTTCTGGGTCCATGTCAATTTTATGTTGTTGTTGTCGTGTCCAATGAAGAGCCTCAGATGTCTCCATGAATCTCTATCACAGCAGTCGCAATGTCCACTATCTTGGGTGTGTAAAGTTCTGGGTCCATGTCAATTTTATGTTGTTGTTGTCGTGTCCAATAAAGAGCCTCAGATGTCTCCATACATCTCTATCACAACAGTCGCAATGTCCACTATCTTGGGTGTGTAAAGTTCTGGGTCAATATTCTGCCAGGCTGGGTCCATTACTGGGCATGGCCGTTAAGACTGGTGTTATTGCTTATTCTTCATTTCAACCGTAACTTACTGGTATACCAAAATACATTGTTTTTAAAGGGAGAGGTGTCTCTTTTGGTACATGAATATTATAATCTGCAAAACTTTATAATATATTGAAGCGAAGCAGCAAAGAAGTAGAAGGGAAGAAGTGGGCAAGCCAAGAGAAGAAGGTATGCAGGGGCCCCTTCCAGGAAGTGTTGATTGACAAATTCCAGAGGAGGGGGCGGCAGACAGGGAGTCCAGCTGGTGTCGCCGTGAAGGAAGCCGGCCGGCCTGCCGGGGATTTGTGTGCCGAGAACACATGGAAGTCTGGGTGGAGAAGTCTGTCTGGTGACAACGGGACCTGCAGCAAGGAGAACGGGAGTGACAACAGACGCGGCAAGTTGGCGACGGGAAGTGGGCTCCGGGACTGTGTGGATTAACAAGTGGAGGACGGAGCAAAGAAGGACGAGGAGGAACCTACCTGGGGCGATAATGAAGGCAAGTCAATGTCCTATGTTTAGTTATTAATATCCCTTTTAAAGCTCTGGGAATAAATTTATAGTACTAAGCTGTATCCAAAACGAACCCACATTCTCTTCTCAGAAACCTTGCACGCAAACAACGACGGCTGAGAAGAGTCGTAACAATATATAAAAATATGTATAGCTATGTATCAATTTATGTCTAACTGGCCTTGTCCTTATTGTTTACGGAAGAGCCTTGCTCGATGCAAATATTGTATATGTAATTCTACTGTCCTAAAATATTATATCCATAATTTGCTAAAAATACCATTTCTAATTTTTCATCCTTCAGTGTTGCATATATAAACAGAATGATCCAATACAGTATTAGAGCTCTAAAGAAGCGGTCTGGTAGATTAAATTGGCGAAACCGCTGGGAAGGTTCACCACTGATGAGCCAATCCCTCCCAATATATATTCATCGCAGTAAGGACAGAGGAAGTTTGATTTATTTATGAGAGGAAACATTCGCGTTTTGGGGTTTTCATTTGTATTAAATTTATAAAATTGAATTTATTCAGTTATATATATATATATATATAATGAAATATAAATTTATATATATATATATATAATATATCTATGTATCCCATCTAATATTCATAGCTCATATATTATGCAATAGAATTTTATATGCAAATATATGAAGTCAATATATATTCTATATAAAATGGCTTAAAAGATTTCTTTATTAGGTTTACATAATTCAATGTCTGGAAGAATTGCCTCAAGCAATGTGTAATTTTTATTTAAAAATTCTGAAACTTTATTAACACTTCAAAATTTCTCTTTTCAGTTACATTGAGTATTTTTTAAATTTTTGTGAAATAACGAAATAATCACCTAATTAGTATAATAAGTAAAAAAAAATATTTTGTATATTATTAATATTTATTTATTTTTCAATAAATTAAGTAGAACTGCTCTTCACTGAAGGTTAATAACGAGTTTACAATTTTATGTTATTGTTGTCGTGTACAATAAAGAGCCTCAGATGTCTCCATACATCTCTATCACAGCAGTACCACTGTCCACTATCTTGGGTGTGTAAAGTTCTTGGTCAATTATCTGCAAGGCTGGTTCCATTACTGGGCATGGCCGTTAAAACTGGTGTTATTGCTTATAAGTGTGCATGCTAATAAAAAGAAGCTCCTCTTCCCACTTTGTAAACTCGTTATTTCAATAAATTAGTTTATTTTTTATTGGAAATAATTTTAAGTAACACATATAGAGTGTGTGGGTGATGTTTGACTTTTAATAATGATTATAAAATAATTTGAAATGGAAACTTTCAAATTGTTTTTACAATTATTTTTTATGCCATTGATAATTATATTTGTTAATATAGAATGATCGTTAAAATTTTTATATTTATTAATAAATATTAAAATATACAAGTATATCAGAGTCATCAACAATCAATTCTATCATCGTTTGCTTTTGTGAATGGAATAAATACCCAAATATGGCCATTTCTTATAAGCATCGGTGGTTCAGTGGTAGAATGCTCGCCTGCCACTCAGGCGGCCCGGGTTCGATTCCCGGCCGATGCATTTTTTTTTACAATTTTTAAAACTCATTTATATTATTATCTCTTATATATATAAGTCAATGTCCGTCTGTCTGTTTCGCGATAAACTCAAAAACTACTGAACCAATTGGTACCAAATTTTGCATGTCGCTTTTTATAAACCTGAGGAAAATTTTCGGCTGCATTTTGATTAATATTTTTGGATATTTCTTTTTTTTTCATTTGAAGAACTTTTTTTTACGCGGAGTAATCCGGAATGGAATGAATACCCAAATATGGCCATTTTTTATACGCATCGGTGGTTCAGTGGTAGAATGCTCGCCTGCCACGCGGGCGGCCCGGGTTCGATTCCCGGCCGATGCATTTTTTTTTCAATTTTTAAAACTCATTTATCTACTTATATATTTGCCTTATTCTGTCTGTTTGTTTGTCTGTCTGAAGCTCACGGATGGGATTTTTCATAACCATCGGTGGTTCAGTGGTAGAATGCTCGCCTGCCACGCGGGCGGCCCGGGTTCGATTCCCGGCCGATGCCTTTTTATTTTACAATTTTTAAAACTCATTTATATATTATACAAGAATGACATCCACGGCGCCAATTTATAATTGTAACGAATAGTATTTGAATAAAAGCATTTAATCGGGTAAAACCCGGGCGTTGCCCGGGTCATACGTATCTACTTATATATTTGCCTTATTCTGTCTGTTTGTTTGTCTGAAGCTCACGGATGGGAATTTTCATAACCATCGGTGGTTCAGTGGTAGAATGCTCGCCTGCCACGCGGGCGGCCCGGGTTCGATTCCCGGCCGATGCATTTTTTTTTGTTTACAATTTTTAAAACTCATTTATATATTATACAAGAATGACATCCACGGCGCCAATTTATAATTGTAACGAATAGTATTTGAATAAAAGCATTTAATCGGGTAAAACCCGGGCGTTGCCCGGGTCATTCGTATATAATAATTGTATAAACGAATGCAAGACAAAATCACCGCGAATGTTTCTTTTTTTTAAGGCAATTTCTTTTTAAGGCAATTATCGTTATTTATCGTTAATTTTTGTTTCGATTTTATTGAAAAAAAAAAACGATATGGTGCCTTTAAAAATGATCTTTATTACTATGCAGTTTTCTATTTAGTCAATATACCTAAGTTCATGTTGCAAATGTAATTATCTCTATCGATTTAGTAGGTGAAATGCAAAAAAAATCGACATGATGAAATCTTTATGAAAATTCACATTTTTATTTTTATATTTTCAAGACACACACAGTTTGGGGCGGGACGTTTCACAAGAGAGACATCCACGGCGCCAATTTATAATTGTAACGAATAGTATTTTAATTAAAACATTTTAAAAACACACAGTTTGGAACGGGACGTTTCACAAGAGTGACATCCATGGCGCCAATTTATAATTGTAACGAATAGTATTTGAATTAAAACGTTTTTAAAATATATACGCACTTTCCTTCATACTGAAAGTACATCAATAATAAATATTAGAAGTGCCATAGAATAGCAATACAGAAGTAACACATAAACTACAGGAAAAAAGTGTGTGTGATGGCAAAAATTGTATTATATTAGTGTTTAGGTATTTGATTTAATTAATATAGTTGATATTATAATATATGCATCGGCCGGAAATCGAACCCGGGCCGCCCGCGTGGCAGGCGAGCATACTACCACTGAACAACCGATTCTTATAAAAAATGGCCATATTTGGGTATTCATTCCATTCCGGATTACTCCGCGTAAAAAAAAGTTTTTCAAATGAAAAAAAGAAATAGCCATCGGGGGAATTCTCGGGCGAAGTCGGGTCATACGTCTAGTTATATATATAAAGGTCAGTATATGTATGTATGTTTGTCGGTTATACACGTCCACAATACGTAACTGATCTGACTGGAATTTTAACAGTATATAGAGTAGAATCTCTAAAAACTTATAAGGAATATATCATATCTCTCTCTATCCCAAATATTCTTCGAGTTATTTGCAAATTGCGTTGCAAATTTGCCCTTTCGCTCGCAAGCAGCGCCTCTAGCAGTGATGATGGGAGGTAATATCAGCTGACTTCATGTACATGTAGAACGTGTTTTAACAAGACAGAGAAAAATCTGGAAAAGAAATTTATCGGATTTTTAGCCAAGAAAAATTGAATTTGACAGGTTCTGGACAAAAATATTTGTTTTTTTAGTCAGAAAATGATGATGACAACATTGCTCTATCATGTTTGATTATCAGATACAAAATTATATCGGGAAAAATTCCAAAAAGCAGAGACCACGAGTGAAGCCCGTTAATTTTAGTATGCAGGAACAATATTCTAACACAGTGTCGGGCAACCTTTTTCGAGTTGCGGCGCACTAAGCTTAATTTTTTTTTTCGCGGCGCACCTGTGGTTCTCACTATAAATTTCCTCGTAGGTAATTAAAATACAACAATAAATACTAGTAAAAATTTAAACATATATATCACATTTTATTAATTTTCAATATTAAATTAACATAATCAATGCGAGCATTGCGATTGTTTTTGAGAGCATATCAAATCAATACGGGGATCTACTTGTGAAATACAAACGCGCATCTCCTCATCTATCATTTGAAGTCTTTCGCGCTTCTTAGACTTCATTTCTGTGAGTGTTGAAAAACCTTGCTCACACAGGTAGGAACTTCCAGATGGCAACAATGATTCGATGGCCGCATTACTAAGTTTAGGAAATTTGGAATTTAAGCACAACCAAAACTCAGATAGCTCCTTTTCAGTGAATAGTCTTTTGAAAACTAAATCGTTTTTTAAATCAATTAAGTTTTCTTGCATTTCTTCTTCCAGGTGTTGAATTTCACAGTGCATAAATGGGTTAACTACCCATTCCATCTTTTCAACGTCCAAGTAAGGAAAATATTTATCAAAAGAAGCGGATAGTAATGTCAAAGTTTCTTCGACTTCTTTTTTGATAATAGATTTTGATGGATTCTCTTGAACCATCGGAAAAGATGCAAAGTTTTCTTTAGCAATGTTTAAATTCAATAAACTGAGTTTTTCCTTAAACGCTTTCAACTTGGTGGAGATAGTGATAATGTTCTCCTGAGCACCTTGCAAATTTAAATTAAGGCTGTTTATTTGTCGAAAATATCACCCAAAAATGAAACTCGTAACCACCAAACATCACTCATCATGAAAGGAAAATTAATCTCTTCGTTATCAATGAATGCCATTATTTCATTTTTCATTGAAATAAATCGATTTAAAACTTTGCCTTTCGACAACCATCTGACTTCAGTATGAAACAATAAATTTTTATAATCGGAATCAATTGCTTCACAAAATGTTGAGAAAATTCTCGATCGAAGAGCATTTGATTTGATGTAATTGACTACTTTGACAACTTGAGTTGTGACAAGGATGGGAGGAACCGACTTTGACACTAACATTTCTCTATGAATCATACAGTGAACAAATTTGATATTTGGATTTTTTTTATGACATGTGCTATCAATCCCTTTCTTGAACCTTTCATAGCTGGAGCTCCATCCGTACAGACGCTAACACAATTTTCCCATCTCAAGTTATACTTCATAACATTTTCATCAACTAATTCAAAAATGTCCGCACCAGTCGTTCTTTGTTTTAATTATTTACAAAAAAAAGTAGTTATTCACAATTTTTCCTGTATCGACGAACCTCAAAAATGCCAGCAATTGAGCTTTATTACTAATATCTGTGGTTTCATCAAGCTGTATAGCCCATTTTGTTGATGAATCATTAAAAGATTGTTTTATTTGCAACTCAATATCTTCTGACATATCTTCAATTCTTCTCGCAATAGTTTTTGATGATAGTGGAATTTTCGTAACCTTCTCCATAGCATCATTCGTTAACATACATCCAGCCACAATTTTTAAAGCAGGCAAGATAATTTCCTCTGCTTCCGCGTGAGCTTTCTTCTTTCGAGCGATGAGTTGAGCTATCATGTAACTAGCTGTTTGAGCTTCATCTGAGGTGGTCATAAATTTCTTGAATTTTTTTGATTGCTTTTGAAAACTTGATCGTATATTTTCAAAGTAGCTTATTGGATTGTTCATCTGCTCCCGATGATTTGTCTCAATATGTCGAAGTAGTTTACTTGGCACCATTGTTTCGTTGCTGAGGGTTTTTTGGCAAATTAAGCAAAACGGCAGTGATGATCATTAACAGATGGTATAAATCCATATTTGAGATAATCTTCAACGTATTTCCTCTTATTTCCAGTTGATTTTACTATTTTCTTATCTTCTTTATTTTCGTTTTGATTTTGTTTATCACTGGCACCTTCTCTAATTAGAAATCTCTCCATCTAGTTTTGAGAGAATTTAGAAAAAAAACACACAAATATAATAATAAAATGTTTAAATAAAGTTACCTTGAGTTAAAAGTGAGTGAGAATTTCGTAACAAAAATATGTTTTTCCATTTTTAACCAACAGATTTTACGGTGTACAAAACTTATTGTGTGAATGTGTGTGTGTTTTACAACATGCAAAAAAATGAAGAATTACTACAGCAATACTTTGACGAAAACTCCGAATAAATTTTTAAAATAAATTTATAATTTTTTTTTTCTTTTTTTTAAGCTTTGTAGCTTTGAGTCTCTATTAATAAACAGCTGTGACAAAGATTGTAAATGACGGTTAAGTTTGGTCATATTATTTTAAAAATTAGGTATTTTCCCGCAAAATGTATTCAACTTTATTAAATAAAGTTGTTTTCGCGGATTGTTTTTTTTTTTAACTTATGATTTTAAATAGGTACGTACCTATTTGCATTTTTATTTTTTAATAATGACACGTGCCAGTTATGTACGTCAAGATTATGTACATACGTTATATGAAATATAAAATTATGCAAACTGTTGTAATTATAATACCAAAATAAGTTTTATATAAAATTAAATTTGCTTTTTTTTAATTTCATTTTTTATATGAAAAATTTTGAAAAAATATATTAAAATTGAATAAAAATTATAAAAATTATTTTTTGAAACATTTTTAAATTTAACCAAAAGTTCTAAATACCTACAAAAATGTTCGCGGCACACCTAGAATTCTTCGCGGCACACCAGTGTGCCACGGCACACCGGTTGCCCGACACTGCTCTAACAGAAAAAAAATCATTCGAGCAGAAGACACAAAGACAGATCATCTCTCTATAAAAATATCGCTTCTCAGACACAAAGTTTGGAGCGGGACGTTTCACAAGAATGAGATCCACGGCACCAATTTATAATTGTAACGAATAGTATTTAAAAATGAAAATAATAGAATTTTCAAATATCGTTGTGAAAATTTACATTTTAATTTTTATATTTTAAAAACACAAAGTTTTGAGCCGGGCGTTTCACAAGAGTGACATCCACGGCGCCAATATATAATTGTAACGAATAGTATTTGAATAAAAACATTTAATCGGGTAAAACCCGGGCGTTGCCCGGGTCATTCGGCTAGTTTAATATATAATGTGGGTTCGATTCCCGCCCCTGGACACTTTTATTTTTCCGTTCGCCATTACTCTTCACATTTTCACCCTTTCATACGTCATCCAATCATATATAGACCATTACTCTTCATATATTCAACCTTTTCATACGTCATCCAAAAAGTTAGAAATAGTACATATTTCTCTTTGAAATTAATATTGATTTTCACAAAAAAAGAAACTTATGCGGGGAGGCTTTAAGTATTACTTTATAGTTTAATATATATTTATAAAAAGATGAAAAATTAATTTTAAAATATTATATCAAAATACGAAACTATTATAGACGCGTATGATTCTTTTTAAAATAAAACAATTTCTACTGTCCTTACTGAAATGGAAAAATTGAAGGGAGGGCGTCTATAATAGTTTAGTTTTTTGATAACAGATTGCGCGCTAATGCATCATAAAATATTATATAAATAATATAAAATGATATATTTTATCTATTAAATTGAGTAAAAAACTAAAGGAAAAGAAAGGATTAAAGCATTAATTGTTTAAAGTTGAAGACTTCATTAAACATTTTATAAACGTTTATTGTTCTATGAGATTTCAGTGACCTACAGTCATTTTTTCATCAAAAAAAGTGGAAAACCTTATTGGAAAGGTATTGACTTTTGTTGATTTTTTCTTCAGTACATATATATATATATAGGTGATGAGGTCCTGTTGACTCTTATAGAATCTTGTCGACTAAAACTGTGATGAGGTATCCAGTCGACTTAAACTATGGTGTGAGTCCCTGTAACTCTCGCTATACTGTGTTGACCGAGAGGAACAGTCAGGATGTGGAGTTTTCCAGTACCTCTCTGCACCTTGGAAGACCTTTTACAGTTCTCACAAAGTACAGGCAGTCGTGGTCTAGGCAGATTGGAAAGCTTGGGAATGTCCATACACAAAAAAAAAAAACGAAGACACAGTTGCCCTAAGGAAGTTCCGTGAACAGATAAAAGTTTAGTTAGGAGCGAAAGATGGAGAGATAGAAAAGTTCTTACTGGTCTACATGGTGGATGAGGAGGACCTTGGTGACAACCGACGAGGGTTACGCTGATGGTGAACTGACTGTCAAGTGACTATATTTTTGGCTAGGACGGAGGCTTTATATACCTTTTCTGAGAAAGGGAGTATTGCATTTCAACAGATGCGAAGAGCGTGGATCGTCTGGCGAAATTGGACACTGGCGCCGTGGCAGTTTCCATCTTTAGATCTTGTTTTGGGACCTTTAAATCTATCTCTTTAGCTCAACTCTTAATCTACTACAGAGTTTTATTTATTTATCCTCAGTTTGTACAAAGTACAATACATATGATGATGTAATGACACATGTCAATCATGCGTATAATCATTTACAGATGTGTTTCTATTATAACATAAAAATCTTGTTATAAGTTATATACAATATGGGGTTGTTGGTTTAAATTACCATATATATATATATATATATACACTTCGTTCTCTTTTTATGCGGTTTTTTTTTATGCGGTTTTGGAGTTATGCGGTGCAAGAAAAAACAAATTATTCGAATTTCGAAAAAAAAATTTTTGGTGATTCACTTTTTCTGAAAACGAATAAGAATAACAACTACAACTCTACTATTACGCAATCAATACAAAGAAAGAATTTTGTAACGTCCTGGTTGTATGTTAAGTTATCCAACAAACAGTAGAGGGGAAGTTCCAATTGTCTTTTATTCCGCGCCTGCCGGTGTCTTACACAACTCGTGCAAAACCGAAATCAAAACTGAAAATCCGCCGGCGTGCCAGCTGCCGTTACAAATTTCTTTTTTCTTTTATTGACATGTTTTCTCTTGATTTGTTCTTAAAAACAAAAGAGACAAAAACAAAAATACCTCGTTAAAATTGCGTGTTTTTATGCTGCATTTTGTTTTTGTATGAAACTAATTAAAAAAAAGTCTGCATATTGGAAAGCATTAGAAAATAAAACTTTGTGAAAGAAGGTTACTACCGAAAACCGGAAGATAAATTTACTCAAGTGAATTGTAAGTTTTTTTGAATAATTTTAGTGCGTAATTGTACATTAAGTTTTTCCATAATTTTTAGTCCTCTTAAAGAAAATGTGTGACAATAATAAAAAACAAAAAAGAAGTGCAATTTCGCTAGAAACCAAAATTATAATTCTCGATTGCTTGGCGAAAGGAGAAAGATCAACAGCAATAGGTAAACGTTATAATTTAGGCGAATCTACTATAAGAGCAATTAAAAAAAAATGAAGCGGCAATAAGAAGATCAGTCAGATCTGGTACAAATTTGAGTTCTAAAATTTCATCATATTCAAGAGGCACTTTAATAGAAAAAACAGAAAAGGCTCTCGTAATTTGGATTGAAGATTTAACTCAAAAAAGAATTCCGTTAGATGGACATTTAATCAAGATGTAAGCCCTTAAATTTTACAAGGAGTTAAAAGAATCAGAGCCATCTACATCTTCACGTGAAAGTAATCCACAATTCTCTGCCAGCACAGGGTGGTTAACTGGTTTTATAAAAAGACATTCTTTTCATAATCTAAAAATAAAAGGTGAGGTGGCTTCTGCAGATGAAGAAGCTGCTAGAAAATATCCTGAAAAGTTGGCTAAAATTATTAAAGATGGAGGATATTGTGCCCACATCAAATCTTCAATGCTGATGAAACAGGATTGTTTTGGAAAAAAATGCCAACCCGTACTTACATTGCAAAGTCCGAAAAAAATGCCAGTGGTTTTAAAGCTGCTAAAGATCGAGTTACTTTATTGCTGTGCAGCAATGCATCTGGCGATCGAATGTTAAAACCGCTGCTTGTAAATCGATCTTTAAAACCACGTGCATTAAAAGGAAAAGACTTAAATACACTGCCCGTACATTGGATGGCAAACAAGAAGGCCTGGGTAACAACGGCTATTTTCACTGAATGGTTCAATAAATGCTTCGTACCCGAAGTAGAAAATTATATGAAAGAGATGGGTCTCGAATTTAAGATCTTATTAATTCTTGACAATGCACCAGGTCATCCAAACTTAGAGCATCCAAATATAAAGGTATTTTTTTTCCCTCCAAACACAACGAGCCTAATTCAACCATTAGATCAGGGAATTATTTCAACATTTAAAAAATATTATGTAAAATTCACTTTCCAATTCATTTTCGATAAACTGGAATCCGATACAATAACAGTTACTGAAGTTTGGAAACAATTTAATATCTTGAACTGTGTAGATCATGTTGCGTTAGCAATTGCCGAGATAAAATCACAAACTTTAAATGCATGTTGGAAAGCTGCTTGGCCTGAATGCGTATCAAAGAGAAATGAATCAAATAGAACAACAATAGTAACATCAGATATTATTTCAATTGCTAAGGAAATAGGTGGGGAAGGTTTTGATGATTTTGGCGAGCATGATATAGAAGAATTGCTTGTGGACGAAGCCCTAAATGATGATGATATTTTGGAAAGTATGGTAGATACTACTAAAGATTTCGAAACAGTGTGTGTAGATAGCGAACTGGAAGATGTTACTCCACTGGACGAAAAATTACTTCGGGAAGGCCTTCAACTTTCCGGTAAATTGGAATTTTTTTTTATTCAAAATGATAATGATGTAGAACGCGCCTTAAAATTCCAACGTGATCTGAAATTTTGTATGTCTGGCTACAGAGAACTCTACAAAGAACTAGTCAAGCCATCACAGCGTTTGATTACTGACTACCTTGTCAAAGAAAAAAAAAATCACTGAAGTTCCTAAAGAAGCATTACCATGTAGATCTGATGACGTAATTTTATCTTCAAGTGATGAAAGTGATCTTGCACCAATCCCCAAACGGGTTCGCACATTATCAGACAGCGAATAATGATGAAAACATTCTTAATATGATTTTAAATAAAGTTTTGTTTATTTATTTATTTATTTTTTTTTACATATTAAGTTTTGTTTTTGTTATTAACACACATATGTGCCATTTATTAAAATATGATGAGAAAAAATTAAATCTTATTATTTATAAATCTTTTTTTATGCGATTTCTGGTGCATTTTAAAACATTATTTAGGTTTTATGCGATTTTTTAAATAAATGGAACGTATCCATCATTTTACATATTAATGTATGTCTTTTTTTTGTGCGATTTTTTTTTATGCGGATTCCCCTGGAACGCATCTACCGCATAAAAAAAGAACCAAGTGTATATATATATATATATATGTATTCGAAACATTTTATATATTTATAAATGAATGTAATTCTGCTGTCCTCAAAGCTTATGTCCATAGTTCTTCTAAAATACCCATTCAAAGAATCTAGCATCAGTATCACTATAAAAGGAAGTTCCAAAAATGCAATATAACAGCGGTATGGTAGATTAAATTGGCGAAACCGCTGGGAGGGTTCACCACTGATGAGCCAGGCCCTCCCATTAATTTTACCATTGCAGTAACGACATTATAAATTGTTTATTTTTAAAAAGAATCATACGTGTCTATAATAGTTTCGAATTTTGATAACAGATATATATATGTAGTATTTCTCGGCATTTACAAATAATAAAAAAGTAATATTACCAAAAATATAATTCCAAATATACAAATTAATCAATAATAATTTTTTTCAAATGTCTAAGAATAAACACGTTATCTATGAATTATTAGTCATATATTGATGTGAATTTTATTTAAATAGTGTGAATAATAAGCTTATCTCTCGATCAGGTTTATAAAAAAAAAATATTTTTATTAAAACACTCTCATTTCCCAATCTATATACAATGGAAAACATTTTTTAAAATAAATAAAAGAATTGTAAAACAATAAAAAATATTTTGATATGAAGTCAAATTTAAAAGGAAAGTTCAGCGAGTGGCCGCCATGTTGAGAAATGTATCAGGTAATCTATCTTAACGCCATTTTCTTTCTTTTTTATCTTCTGTGATTTTTTCACTCAGTGTAGCAGGACGTATTCATTAGCGTTTTTAGCGTAAAATCTTTTTTTAGCCCTGATTTTTTCCTCCATTTTTTGCTCTGAAAGCTTTCATTAAAGATTTCATTGACGTTTATTTTATCTATGATGATGCTATATATATATATAAGAAATTGGTTGAAATGTTGAAATGGGTGAATTTTTGTTGTTGTTTGTTTTCAAACTTTTTTTATTTTCACACCATATTTTTATTTTCACACCATTTTTTATTTTCACACCAATTTCGAGTTTTATTCCCAGAGTAGCAATTATTTTTAATTTGTGTTATCAAAAGTGTTGCTTTCAATGGTCTTAAAAAGTCTATATTTTCCTATTTAATCTGATATATTTAGAATTGTGATTATTTTTTTACAGATGATATATATATATATAGTGATGGTATATGCAAATAGGTTAAAATATTTAAATTGATGCTTCTCTATCTGTTATAGAAAATGCAAACTATTTTTGATGCGTATGGAACAAACTTAATAAAGTTGCATATTTTAAACATAACCTTATTTGCTTATATAACGGCGGATTTCCCATACATTAATAAATTTGAACGTTCTCCTTTAAAAGGATATAATAATAAAATATAATAATAAAAATACATGATAAAAGGTTCAACTTCCATAAATTTTGTCCTTGAGTGTAAAAAAAAAAAAAAAATTCTACCGCCCTTACTGCTATGATTAAAAATTATGCGAGGTCCTGGCTCATTAGTGGTAAACCCTCCCAGCGGTTTCGCCAGTTTAATCTACTATACTGCTGTTATATTATATTGTTTTATATATATATTTGTTTTATATATTCCTGATACTGAAGATAAATTTTTGTAAAATGTATTTTAAACGAACAATGAGGATTTAAATTTTGAGAATGTACGGGATATGCAAAATCTAAATGAAGAACATGTTGAAAATATTCTTCCAAGAATACCAAGGAAACAATAGATGGAAACTTTACCGGAAAGAGAGAAATTGATCTATAAAAATAAAGGTCGCCTCTCTCGTCAAAATAGACGGTCAATACCTCGAAATATTTTGAAAAAAAATTTTTTTTTTTTTATTTCACTGATCCAAGTACGCCTTGTTTTTATATAAAAAGTCTTTTGACAATTGACAAATTGTACAATTTTTATTGATTCTTCTTTTCAATTGTTACAAAGGTGGATAAATATATAATAAGATAGTAAATAAAGGGAAGATAAAATGTAGGGGAATATATATATACACCTATCCCCCGATTTACACGGTAGATAACGTTTCTGAGAAAAACGTGTAAATCGAAAATTAAATTTTTTAAAAATTAAAAATACAGACACAGTGTGCGTGTGCAGCAAGTCAGCACATAAGCTCGGGATTCCTCGTGAGATGTGTACACAGCGCATGTGTTCAATCACAGTAGCATTTAGTATAGTGCGATAAAAACAAAAAAAAAAACTTATTTGGAAAACCGTGTAAAAGCAAAAACGTGTAAAACAAGTACCGTGTAAATCAGGGGATAGGTTTATATAGTTGTGTATTGAAAATAGAGCAATCCATACTTAAATCATTATGTAATAAAAAGTCATATTTTGGATTGAATAAAATATGTATTTGCTAATATTTCGGTTGGCTGAACGCCAACCTTTATCAAGGCATTACATAAAGGTTGGCGTTTTAGATTAAGGTTAGATAAATTGCATTAGATAAAGGTTGGCGTTCAGCCAGCCGAAATATTGGCAAATAAATCTTTTATTCAATCCAATATATGTATTTTTATTATCTAATAGTTGTGTATATGTACAATGTGTACAGTGTGTTGACTTTTGACTCTAATTTGTTCCAGGGATGAGTTTCTTCTAAATTATTCCCGGGATATTTTCAGCTTTATCTTGATACAAGGATTAATTTATTTATTGATTTCCTCAGCTGAATGGTTTTATACCAAAACTACCACGTGGCTGACATGGGTGAGATCTCTGCCAATCTTCTATAAGCCAATTACCTAATTACATAATGGCTAACAAGCTGGTGCTCACAGTGTTGTCATCCCGTGTGTATATCCACAGTGGCACGTGGTGGGTGTTGGTTTTGCCGGTATCCTGAAAGTATAACAAACATTCTGCTATTGAAATACAATATAATGTATCTATGATTGTTGTAATATACCTTATAATAATATTATAATTTACTCTGTTTAATTAATTTATTTTTGATTGTTTGTGGATTTGGCAGCACTGTAATTATTGTTGTTATTATGAATATATTCAAAAAGTGTATGTTTGACATTAGAAAAAAATATAATTAAATTTTGTTTATTAATTTAATAAAGCATATTTATTTATTTAATCGAAGAGAGAGGAACATCACAATTGTAAAACGACATTTGAAAATTATCCGGCATGTGTTTATTTTCATTACTCTTCATCATTACTCTTCACAATTCATCTTTTCATACTTCATCCCTAAGGTTAGAATTAATCGTTATTTCTTCTTAAAAATAAATTTAGATTTTTCGTTTAAAAGAAACACATGCGGGATAAATTTCAAATGTCGTTTTACAATTCTGTTATTATAAAACAATATAATGTATCTATGATTATAAAATGACGCTTAACAAGTTTTTACCGCAAATGTTTCTTTTTACAGAACGAAAGAATCGTAAATTTTAATTATTTTGAGAAGAAATAACGACTATTTCTATCTTTAAGGATGAAGTATGAAACGATGAATTTTGAAGAGTAATGATTAACTGAAAAATAAAAGTGTTCAGGGATGTGAAACGAACTCACAGTGTTCCGATTGTCGTTTATCATTACTTTTCACAATTGATCCTTTCATACTTCATCCCTAAGGTTAGGTATAGTCGTTATTTCTCCTTAAAATAATGAAAATTACGATTTTTCGTTCTGTTAAAAGAAACCTTTGCGGTAAAAATTGTTAAACGACATTCTGCTATTGTGTTTGTCTCTAAGAATGTACGTGAAATGGCTTATCTCAGAGGTCGGCAAATTGCGGCTCACATGGCGGCTTTTTGGATGTGAAGCTGCGGTTCTTTATATAGTTCCATATGTAAATATTATTTATGTGAGTACTGTTTATTGTTGGCAAGAAAATATTTAGTGGCTCTTTAAAAACTTTGAAATTTTGTAAATTGTAATTTTTGACTCTTCCGATTCAAAAGTTTGCCAATCCCTGATCTATCTATCTTCCTATTGGTGCTTCTATTTCCACAGCATATGTAAATATACCGCAAATGTTTCTTTTGAACGAAAATTCAAAATTTATTTTAAGGGGAGAAATAACGATTATTTCTAACCTTAGGGATGTAGTATGAAAGGATGAATTGTGAAGAGTAATGATAAACGGAAAAATAAAGTGTCCAGGGATAGAAAGAAAAAGGAATAAGCGAAGAGATTTGTATAAAAGAGCAAAGACAGAATAATCATGGTTCTGTTTTTGATCTTTTCTACAAACCTATCTCTTCGCTTATTCCTTTTTCTTCCCAGCCTATGACGCGTAACGACCGAAGCTATACTGGAGTTTTTTCCCTATTATATCCTATCTATTTATTCATTATATAAATAGAAAACAGACCTCTATGGTTTAAATTATCAACAAATATTTAAATTTTGAAATTTTCTTAATGGTATTGTATATTGCCAGGTGGAAAATTATGAAAGACAAACTTCAGGATGAGACGGCAATTTATTTGAGGCAAGAACAAACTATGAATGACAAACAAAAGATAAGCAATGAGGGAATATTACAGAATAGCAAAATATAAACATAAAAAATAATGCTCTGCTAATAAAATAATAAATACTTTGTTACATAGCTCCTTCCCTATTGGAGCTGTGACCCACAGCTAGCAATTATTGTAGTTACTGACATGGATCTGACGTGCTCCTGCCAAGGATTCCATCGAAGTCTTGGAACTTTGTCCCTAGTACCTTTGCGTCCTTTTTCTTGCGGCGTGAAGAGCGGTTTTGTCGTCGTATCGTCTATAGGGACATCGTCATCTTGGAAGGAAGTCTTGGCTTTGACACGGCGGTGGAATCCTGGAGCCAGTCTCCGAAAATGTAGATCACAGCACCCATGGCCTCTAGGTCTTCTCGGCGATCTTCAGTTTGTCTTCCCTAATCTACCCAGCATCTCCACCAAAATGCCACTTGGAAAATTAGGGAAGACAAACTTCAGGATGACACAGCAATTTATTTAAGACAAGAACAAACTATGAATGATAAACAAAAGATAAGGAATGAGGGAAGTTTACAGAGTAGCAAAATATAAAAAAAACATAAAAATAATACTCTGTTAATAAAATAAAAAATACTTCGCTACAATATATATACATATATAGAAATGGCTGTGTCCCAATATAGATATTTTTAAAAAATCAAAAATATGCAAATATAGAAAAAAAACCAAGTAAGAACGTAACAACAACAAACTAATCAACACGTTAAAAAAATTTAACCTATTTCGTAAAAAAATATTTAAAGTTTAAAAAAACACTGTTGGTAAACTCTTTCCCCTGGGGAATATGATAAAAATTTGTAAAAAAAAAAAAATATTAGTCTCCATTAGTGCTCTTATAAAAGTTAAAAAAAAAAACATCAATAATTCATTCTGAGCTCCACTTCAAAAAGGAGCATTACTCTACTCCTTAATTTTGTTCCTTGATGTCTTATCATAAAGGATTAAGTGGAAAAAAAACTTGATGATAAAGTTGATCATAAAGCAGCGTTGAAATTTGACCTAGTTACATCATAAATGCCTATCAATTTTCTTGACAATCTTATTTTTTATTCATTCTTTTTTATATATATTTATCTCCCTGAATATTTATTTTTTTTGTCAGAAAAACTTGCTATAATATTGCGCCTTTTTTATATGGTGTCAGTTGTACTCTCTCGCTGATTGGTTCTCTATAATCATGTGACCATTATTATCCAATCAGTGTTAAATTCGTTAGCCAATCATGAAATGTTTAACTGATTGTGTTGCATAGGACAATGAATTTTATATCTTCTTCTTCTTTCTTATCTCCAACCATCATGACTGGGTGAAGTAGAATGCATCTGCCTTTGTCATTAAGACTGGGAGCACTACTCAGTGGCAGGCTGACTTAGCTCCAAAAGAAATGGCCGCCTCTGACATGAGGAACAGACGCCATGTGCAGCCGCTCCTAACATGGAGTACAAACGCTGCTCATCCTGTATCCTTGGATTAGGAGCCCTTACAGGGTACTATCAGCCGGGCCAGCTGAGCCCAGGTTTTTAAGCGAGCTTGTTACTGTTCCCCCTCCTCCTTTTTCATCCGGGCTCGGGACCGGCAAAGGCGGAATTATATGAATTTATATTCAAATTAAGAATGGTGGGCTCGACTTTATAAGTGACAAGTTTGGCGAAGGCTACAAGTACCATCTTGGTCTTGAGATGGGTAAACGCCAGCCATCACATCGACCTGTCCATTCTGTGGGAAATAACTTTTGTAGTTCATCGGCGGCGGAGTCTTTTCAGCAGAGGGACTTTTGCAAAAAAATCAGGGACTATTGGAGCAATTTTTTATTATTAAAAAAACCTCAATGCGGAAATCAATCCCGGGTCTTGGCTGTTTAAAATCGATAATTTATACCATTCGCCCACAGACGAGAATGGAATACTGAAATATATGCAAATTTCTGGAAAAAGAACACCATAACACACATAACATTTGTTAAAACAATCTTCTTTCGAAAAAAAAACATACATTCGGGATGAATCCGGGCGAAGCCGAGGTGTTATTCGGTTAGTTTATTCTAAAATTGAGTTATAGTATTTTAATTGAGAGAGAGAGTGACTGCGTGGTATCTTAATAAAATTAAATAGTATATTTGTGGAGAGAAAAGTATAATACAATTATATACACTCATGGAGTCAAAACTTAAGGAAGTTATATATGTATATATAGACTCTATAGAAGTAAGTGTTTTAATTTGAATAGCCTCAAATATATATTTCCGTCGCGTGTGATACATGTAGTAATTTGATTATAATACCCGACTATGCAAATACAACTATGCAAATAGGGAGCCATTAGAAATTTCCCGAGATGTCTAGAGGATATTGAGACACAATTTAGCTAATTGATCTGATTAAGTTAAATATAGGTCGACCAATCGATTTGTTCTAATAGTTAGTGTACTCAATGGCTTCCATTGTTGTAGCATTAACTAATAATTGGTGTTGTTTTAACTATATTTGGTTTAGGATTGTTTACCATTCGGACTGCACTGTATTTACATATTGTCATACCATCAGACTAATAGATAGTTATCTCTACTCAACTATGTAAACAGAATTATGGATAATCATTCACAGATTATCTTCAGTTTCTCTACTCTGTGTGATAACTTGAATCAATAATAATCATTTATTAATATGATACATTAGTGCGCCATCTGTTGTAATAAATTTCAACTATTTTTGACGTGTATGATTCTTTCGAAAATTTCTAAAGATCAAATTTCTAATAATCATTTATGTATAGCTTATCTTCATAGATTTCGCCCCGTCTACAACTATCATAGGTTTCCAAACAGCCATCCTCGTAGGAATGAACATATTTACCCCTGAAGACCTACAGAATCAAGTACAGTACATCTGATAAACTGGATTTCTACCATTAGATGTGTCAACGCGGATAGTTGATGTACGTGGTGGCTCCAGGAATCCAGGTGGTTGCATCAAGAGATAGAGATATAGATGTTTTTTTATTATGTTGTTTATAGAAAATATACACCGCTATTACTTGTTTAGAAGTATACATATGTAATCTATAAGGTATTATCCGCCAGGAGGCGAAACTGACCGGACGTGCGTCGCTAGGCTCCGCTAGTTCCGGTAAATATTGTTTTAAATATTCATTTTACTTATTGTATAATTTATAAAAGTTTTATAAATTGTTTAATTAAAAATATTATAACCTTTTTTTAATTGGCAATCGCTGTTTAAGAGTTTAGTCATTTTTGAAAGCCTTTTCAATTGTTGTTTTCGCACAAATATGCAAAAATAGAATATGGAAATAATTATTCAAACATTAAATGATAAGTTGGATGAAATTTATAACTATTTTGACAAAAAGGTTCAACAAAATCAAAAAAATCTAACTAAAAATGATATTACATTTTTGTCAACTATGGTTAGGCAAACCAAGGATGGTATTTCAACTTTAAAAGAAATAAATAACCAAGATATATTGGAACTAATGAAAACAACAATTACAGATGTTATGGACCAAAAACTGAAAGGGATCCAAGATGAATTAGTCAAAACAACTCCAACATATGCTCAAGTAGCTCGTACAGAAACATCACAAGATTACATAAAAAAAAAACAAAATTTACATAAGGAGTTCACAATAGTGGCAACTCCTATAAATGTGGAAGATAATACAAAAATGTATCAAACTATATCAGGCAAAGTTAAAAAGCTTAGGGACGAAGGAAAAAAAATAAAGATTAACAAAATTATAAATGCTAGGAAATCTGTAATAATAAAGACCCCTACAGAATCAGACATGGAATCTCTAAATGATGAGTTAGGCAGGGCAGAGGAACTCGCAAATATCAGCAAAATTTTTATCCCCAAACCAAGAGATCCTACAGTAATAGTCAAAAATGTTAATAAACTTACAGAAACCGCTAATTTTACTAAAACAATCTGCAGTATGAACCCTGAATTGAACGAAATGGAAAATGATATCCATGTTTTGTTTAGCATGAAATCGAATAAGCCCCACCACAACATAGTTCTTAGGGTTTCTCCAAAGGTTTACCGAATCCTTAAAAATATGAATAATAAATTATATACTGACTTTGAACGCTGTTTTGTGGAAGATTCTGGTAAAACAATGTCAGAAATGCCTTCAATTTAATCCCAACCATAAATTGGCCGATTGTACTAACGTCGAGATATGCAAATTATGCGGCGCGCAAGGAATTCATGACTGTTCAAAAATTTGCAATTGTTATAACTGTCTAAAACATCCTAAATTTAGAAACTCGCCGAATCATAGAGCTAATTCCTCGGACTGTCCTCTATACAAAATACAGATAGACAGAATTATCCAACGAACGAGATATGATCCAACCGACAATTAGGCAAATTTCGCAGCTAAGATTTTTGTTTATTTAGTTTGAATATCATGCAGGGAAAAGGAATTAAATGTTTACAACAAAATGTAAGAAAAAGTATCTTGGCACTGAATGAGCTTCAAGCTTCTATAAAAGACAACCCACCAGATATCATCCTAATACAGGAACCTTATCTGATTGATAGAGATGTAATTTTCGATTTGGAATCTCAAATAGTGCATTCAACGACAGATGAACAAATTTATACTGCAACGATCTTTATGAATAAGAGTTTAAAATTTAATAAAATCAATAAATTCACAAACTCCTTTTGTACAACCACTTCTTTAAATTCAGCAAAATCAAATATTATTATCGCAAACTTTTATATACATCCACATAGATTTAATGACACTCATAGAAAATTTATCCAAGAGCTTCTGGAGACCTACAATCAACAACCTATTATACTATGTGGTGACTTTAATTCTAGACACCCAGTCTGGTTTGATCCGACAACAAACTCCAATGGTTTCAAATTCCACTCCATCATAGATGAACATAATCTATTTGTTCATAATCTTAAGATACCCACCTGCCGAAATTCTAGCTTTATAGATCTTACGATTTCAAACAAAAAATCAATAGGTTTGGTACAAAACTGGAAGACGACTATATTGACGCACATTTCAGATCACGTAGCAATAACCTTTGACATTTATCACAATTTTAACAGGCAAAGGACAGTTCAAAACTCAACATGGAAATTTATAGAAAAAGATGCTGATTGGAAAACATTTACCGAAAAAATAGCAATACAAGACGTAGATAATATTATCACCATGATAAACCACGCGTCAAACATCAAAGATATTGACAACATTGTAAAGACTCTCACACAAATAATTAAAGAGGCAGCTTATCTGTCACTAAATGTCAAGACAAGAAGCGGAAATCATAAAACAAATACATACTGGTGGGATGGGAAGCTGGAGAAAATGAAAAACGATTTCCACTATATTAGAAATTTGTATTACCGACATGGAAAGGTCCTTGAAAAGACCTATAAATCAATGAGAAATAAATATTTAAATAAAAGTAAAAAGGCAAAAAGAGCGAGTTGGAGAATTTTTATAGAAGAAAGTCATTCAAATAACTCATTTGGTAATGCTTATAGGATATTCAAGTCATTGAGATCGAAAAATAGAAATTTAGGATTACCACTAATAGATAATTTACCAGATCATTTAAAGACCGACAAAATAAAAAGTTTAATGAACGATCTATTTCAGGATGATATTGGAGGTTTGGATAAAGATGATCATATTTTGATTAGAAATTATACGCCTAAATATAAAAATAAAAGTAGTGTTTATATCGAATCTAAGGAAATAGAGGAAACAATTTTAAAAACAAATATTAAAAAAGCACCGGGCCCTGATTACATTAGTAACAATATGATTAGACAGGCTAAAATAAAAATAATCCCAATTCTGCATAAATTATTCAATAAATGTATAGAAATGGGATATTATCCGGATGAATGGAAAAATCATTCTTAAAAATAATTCCAAAACCAGGCAAAACGAATTATGAAATAAATAAAAGTTATAGACCTATATCATTGACATCTAATCTATCTAAAACATTTGAGAATATAATAAAAAATAAATTAAGTAACTATTATTTAGAGAATAATTTAATGAGCTCAAGGCAGCATGGTTTTATGAAATCTAGATCAACAATTACTGGAATGGATAAAATTATAGAAACTATATTGAAACATAAACAAAAAGAATTGACTTCCTTGATAGCTATAGATATTGCGGGTGCATTCGACAATGCATGGTGGCCTGCTATTATAAAAAGAATGGATAATGATGATGTTCCTTCAGATTTAATACGGATCATAAAATCTTATTTGAATAATGAAAGGGAGGTGAAATTTACATACGAATCAGAAACTTTTTATAAGAAACTAACTAAAGGATGTCCACAGGGTGGACCTTTATCTCCACTTCTATGGAATATTTTGCTAAATGATTTGTTGATAAATTTTGATTCAATGAATGCAGATATTATATGTTATGCAGACGACGTTACAATAATTTGCTGGAATAAGACTATTGAAGGACTAAAAACCGCAAGTGAATACACCTTAAATTATGTGATCCAATGGTGTAATAGAAATAAATTAACGATCAGTACAGAGAAGACTAATATGCTATACCTACATAACAGACAAAAAATACCTATTAAGGTTAATAACAATATAATAATGCCGGTCAAGCAAGTAAAAATTCTGGGAATGAAATTTTCTAATCACAAATGGAAAAACAAAGTTAACTTTACACCGCATGTTAATGATATTCTGTGTAAGGCAGGACGTATGAAAAATTTATTATGTTCACTAAGTGGCAATATGTGGGGTTTAGACACTGAAAAGAGGTTAACTTTATTCAAAACAATCATTAGGCCTGTACTTACATACGGTTCTGAAATTTGGTTCAAATATTTAAACAATCGTTGTAAACAAAAACTGAACTTCATGCAGTACCAGATCATTTTATGGGCAGTTAGAGCATACAAAACCACTTCATCAAACTGTGTGCATAGCTTGGCAAAAATTCCACTCCTAACAGATTATATAGAATCCAGAATAATCAAATTTGATCTAGCTCAAATGTCCATTGAAGATCTAATTACTTACGAACCCCATGCTCCAAGTATAGTCAAATCATTCTTACACGCAAAAATGAATGAAATTTTTGAGAACACTAATGAAATTTTCAGAAGCTTTTTCGTATTAGGAATTCCAAGATTTTTCCGTCCAAATTTTTATAATATCCAATTCATTACAGATCATGGCAATTTTGGGAAATTTTTGGCAACTATCGGCGCCGTGAAGGAACCAGGATGCTTCTGCGGAGGTGAAATTCAAGACGCGAGACATCTACTTCTGGAGTGCCCAATTTTCCGGGATTTTAGAGAGAATAGATTTGGTCGTATTGGACAGCTTGATGAATTTGTAGACAAAAAAGAAAAGTATAAAAATTTTGATCAATTTTGTAAATACATATACAACTTTCTCTTGAATTGGAAAAAAGAGAAGGAATCTTAGAAAAAAAAAAGAACTGCGATGCTTGCTCTGTGTGTTTTGCTTTGTTGTTTGTTTTTCTCTTTGGACAATTTTCTTCAGTTAATTTATGTAAAATAATGAATTGAACAGGATTGTATATAGCCGAATTGCTGTAATGCAGTGAAATGCATTGGCGCAAATATCCCTGAGTTTGGGATATCGCGTTTCATGATGTTAATAAAGTTAATTAATTAATAAGGTATGTAAATTAAATAAATACATTTTATATATTCTAGTGAAGTATTCTTCCTTAAGGTACAACACGCTTCATTCTGCTACAGGTCTCCAGTGACTTCTCTATCTTGAGTTCTTTATTTCTTCATAACTTCCCATCCAGTCCATCAGTCCAATTCTTCAGTTTCTCTGTTATTGTCTCCAGTGATTTCTCTATCTTGAGTTCTTTATTTCTTCATAACTTCCCATCCAGTCCATCAGTCCAAGTCTTCAGTTTCTCTGTTCTTGTCTCCAGTAACTTCTCTATCTTGAGTTCTTTATTTCTTCATAACTTCCCATCCAGTCCATCAGTCCAAGTCTTCAGTTTCTCTGTCCTTGTCTCCAGTGACTTCTCTATCTTGAGTTCTTTATTTCTTCATAACTTCCCATCCAGTCCATCAGTCCAATTCTTCAGTTTCTCTGTTCTTGACTCCAGTGACTTCTCTATCTTGAGTTCTTTATTTCTTAACTTCCCATCCAGTCCATCAGTCCAATTCTTCAGTTTCTCTGTTCTTGTCTCCAGTGACTTCTCTATCTTGAGTTCTTTATTTCTTAACTTCCCATCCAGTCCATCAGTCCAATTCTTCAGTTTCTCTGTTCTTGTCTCCAGTGACTTCTCTATCTTGAGTTCTTTATTTCTTCATAACTTCCCATCCAGTCCATCAGTCCAATTCTTCAGTTTCTCTGTTATTGTCTCCAATGACTTCTCTATCTTGAGTTCTTTATTTCTTCATAACTTCCCATCCAGTCCATCAGTCCAATTCTTCAGTTTCTCTGTTCTTATCTCCAGTGACTTCTCTATCTTGAGTTCTTTATTTCTTCATAACTTCCCATCCAGTCCATCAGTCCAATTCTTCAGTTTCTCTGTTCTTGTCTCCAGTGACTTCTCTATCTGGAGTTCTTTATTTCTTCATAACTTCCCATCCAGTCCATCAGTCCATTTCTTCAGTTTCTCTGTTCTTGTCTCCAGTGACTTCTCTATCTTGAGTTCTTTATTTCTTCATAACTTCCCATCTAGTCCATCAGTCCAATTCTTCAGTTTATCTGTTCTTGTCTCCAGTGACTTCTCTATCTTGAGTTCTTTATTTCTTCATAACTTCCCATCCAGTCCATCAGTCCAATTCTTCAGTTTCTCTGTCCTTATCTCCAGTGACTTCTCTATCTTGAGTTCTTTATTTCTTCATAACTTCCCATCCAGTCCATCAGTCCAATTCTTCAGTTTCTCTGTTCTTGTCTCCAGTGACTTCTCTATCTTGAGTTCTTTATTTCTTCATAACTTCCCATCCAGTCCATCAGTCCAGTTATTCCTACCATTCTCTTTCCGATCATTCTACCCTCCAAAACACTTTCTCCATCAATTTATTACCTCTGAATAGATATTCAATCCAATTATTACTTCCTTAAAAAAATATTCTACGAGGCTTATTAGAAAAAAAAAAGAAGAAGAAGACAGCACCATCTATCGACCAAAATTGAAATTAATAACCATTCATTTTAAAACAAATTTCAATAACGATATGTAAATATGTAGATACACATCAAGGGCAATAGAGGCCCATCGCTATGAGCTCCATTGGCAACAGCACAAGTATCGCTGCGTCTCTCTGTCTGCCATTGGATGAAAAAAGAAGAAAAATGAAGAAATGTGAGGAGAAGAAGACAAGAGTCGTTCCGGCCCATTTACCTGCCCTAATCAGAGCAGTAAATACATTTACTAGATTTATCGTCTGCGGCAGAATTGTCCTGGAATTTTACTCTTTTTCTTTACTCGCCGAGGCTAAATCATTTTCCTGACATTTATACTCCCCCCACTGTTACATATCTCCCTAGCTATGTATTTAATGTGAGACAGTATGCAAATATGAGAATAAATATTGGCTTTATTTTGGAAATATGGAACTTAGTTTGGCTTATAGATATGAGACAAAATAGATATGAGTTGAACAACTAAACACTCATGTAATCGGTCAGGATATGCCTTTTTTCTTTCCTTAATATTTTTCACACACACATATTAAAAACAAAATAGGCATATCCAGAGCGCCATCTAGTGGAACAGAAATCAACTAAACGTAGATTTAACGTCAGTCCGCCCTAGACTGACGAGGGCCATTAGCCCGAAACCATGGTCTCTAGGTGGACGCTTATCAGTTTGCCAAAGTTGGTGTTGTGGCTTTGTCACCGACCCGATGCCGCTAGTTGCGGCGACGGTTAATAGATGGCGTCAGATTCTGACGTTTATTTTGACGGGAGAGGCGACCATTGCTTCCATATATATATATATATATATATATATATATATATATATAAATGAATGTTTGTATGTTTGTTTGTATGTCCGGTATACAAATTCGCAGTAGTTCACTAATTCAAACCAAAATTTCCATACATAGGTAAAAAATACGGGGAAGACGATAGGCTATTTTAAAATATATATAAATCAATTATTGAAACTATATATTTTTAGTCAGAAAATGATGATGACGATATTGCTGTATCATGTTTGATTATCAGATACAAAATTATATCGGGAAAAATTCCAAAAAGCAGAGACCACGGGTGAAACCAGTTCATTATTTTGTACGCAGGAACAAAATTCTAACAGAAAAACATTCATTCGAGCAGAAAACAAAAGCCAGATCATCTATCTATAAAAATATCGCTTCTCAGACACAAAGTTTGGAGTGGGACGTTTCACAAGAGTGACATCCACGCCGCCAATTTATAATTGTAACGAATAGTATTTGAAAATCAAAATAATATAATTTTCAAATATCGTTGTGAAAATTTACATATTTATATTTTAAAAACACACAAAGTTTGGAGCGGGACGTTTCACAAAAGTGACACCCACGGTGCCAATTTATAATTGTAATGAATAGTATTTGAATAAAAACATTTAATCGGGTAAAACCCGAGCGTTGCCCGGGTCATTCGGCTAGTATAGTATATTTTAAACTGTATGACACTTTTAGTATATGTCACATATCTTCCAATTAGTTAAAGCCGATACCTTAAAATATCCTACCCTTCTATTGAAATGTACACTATTTATTTTTACTACCACCCCATATTTTGTATATAAACTATTTGTATTTTAACCCCCCCCCATTTGTATGTAAAACTAAAAATGGTGACGTCAAAATAAAGATCCAAAGAGTGTTCTGTCAGCTGGTGGCAGGGACAGAGGGGAGGAAAAAAGCCAACGCCCAGCCCATGTGGGGCCCCCAGGAACTCTTTATAGACGACGCCTGTAAACAGGACAGGTTTTGGCAGGGGGTCAGCAGATGTTCTAGAGGGTGGCCATCGAGAGACGGCTTCTGTCTTGCACTCACTCTCTCTCTCCATGTCTCGGTGATAAGCATCCAAGTTTGTGTCATGGCCTCTACCTCTGTCCCGTGGGCTGTCCCCGATCACTTTCGGTGCTAACATCCAGCCCTGCCTCTGCTTCTTGTTGTCCGCGTGTGGGAAGAACATCAACACTCGCCTCACGTACACGACTGCCAGCTTATCCATACGTCGACATTTGCAACAATATTACATATATATTTAAATAAAAAGGCATATATTGGATCAAAATATCATTTATTTTACCAATATTTCAGTTGGCTTAACGCCAACCTTTATGAAGGCATTAAAACATTTTAAAGTATGTCAACAGCAAACTCAGCGCCACTAACGTCAATAGAACCCTATTGGATTAATTCGTAAAATAAATGTTATTTTGATTCAATATATGTCTTTTTATTTAATGATTTATTTATGGATTGCTCTATTTTCAAAATATATATATATACATAGGAAGTTTTCGCCGCAATACACAATATGTAACAGAGTAAGAGAGACACCGGTAGGAGAAAGAGAAGAAGTGGCTGAGAGATGAGTGAGATCCTCTGCCAGTGGTGCGGACACAACCATCTTTCTCCTCAGCTCCAGAACCACCCCCGGGTTATTAAGACAACCGCGTCGAAATTGGAATGTTGCCAACTGCTCTTTCATCACTGGCTTTTGTTTCTCACACATGTGCAACTCACATTTATACCCTCAGTTTTTTACATATTGTCTTGGTTCTCTGTTCTCACACATATGCAACTCACATTTATACCCTCAGTTTATTTACATATTGTCTTGTTTCTCTGTTCTCACACATATGCAACTCACATTTATACTTTCAGTTTATTTACATATTGTCGTGTTTACCTGTTCTCACACATATGCAACTCACATTTATACCCTCAGTTTATTTACATATTGTCTTGTTTCTCTGTTCTCACACATATGCAACTCACATTTATACTCTCAGTTTATTTACATATTGTCTTGTTTTTCTATCTGTTCTCACACATGTGCAACTCACATTTATGCCCTCTGTTTATTGAATGTAATTCTACTGTCCTATAAGCTTGTGTCCATAGTTTTCTTGAAAACCATTTCTGAGATTCCACCCTTTAGTGCTGCGTATATAAGCAGAATCGTCCAATACAGTATTAGAGCTCTGAGAAGCGGTCTGGTGGATTAAATTGGCGAAACCGCTGGGAGGGTTCACCTCTGATGAGTCAAGCCCTCCCAATATATTTTGTCATGGGAGTAAGGGAGTAGAAGTTTGTACACTGCGTGACATTGAAAATGGAACACCAAGAAATAGTGGCCAGAAAGTGATGAAACTCGGCAGACAGAGAGAGACAGGGACGAACAATAAGTGATCTTTATTTCAAAATGATAGTCATAATACAGAGCGAGAACGGCGTCGGCTTAGTAGCAAGTAGGACCACCGCGGACGGCGATGCACGCAGCAAAACGTCTAGGTAGAGAGTCAATCAGAGTACGGATGGCGTCCTGAGGGATGGCTCTCCATTCCCTCTCAACCATTTGCCACAGTTCGTCTTCTGAACGCGGCTGTGGCAAGGCATGCAAACGGCGTCCAATGATGTCCCAGACGTGCTCGATTGGTGAGAGATCAGGAGAGTACGGTGGCCAGGGAAGCATCTGTACATCTTGCAGAGCTTGTTGGCTAATGCGAGCAGTGTGCGGTCGGGCGTTATCCTGCTGATAAAGGGCATTGGGTACCCCCTGAAGGTAGGGGAGTGTCACCGGTCGCAGCACATCATCAACGTATCGTTGGGCCGTCATAGTGCCCTGAATACGAAGTAAAGGTGACCTCGAATCATACGCGATTGCGCCCCAAACCATGATTCCACGTTGTCGCACGGTGGGGCGTTCCACAATTGCTGCCGGATTGGACCTTTCTCCACGTCGACGCCACACGCGTACACGGCGACTATCACTGGACAAGCAGAAACGCGACTCATCTGAGAACACGACCCTGTGCCATTCCGTCATCCACGTCGATCTAGCCCGGCACCATTCCAAACGTTGGCGCCTATTCGGTGGGGTCAATGGCAGTCTTCTTAGCGGACGGCATGAGTGCAAGCCATTAGCAACCAATCGACGGAAAATGGTTCTGGTCGAGATGGAATGATCTAGGGTGTCTTGCACATGTTGCAGGATGGCGGTACAAGTGGCTTGTGGGGCCGCCACTGCTTGTCGAAGGATACGCCGATCCACACGTGCTGACGTCACTCTGGTTGCACCGACATTCCTATAAATTGCCACATTTCCTTGTTCCAACCATCTTCTTCACAGTCGGTGCACCGTGGACGCACCAATGTGTGTATCAGCTGCGATTTGACGTATGGACCAACCTGCCCTTTTCAGTCCGATCACCATGCCCCTCGTAAAAGCGTCTGTCTGCTTGAACTGCCTCCGTTTACGATGACCTGGCATTCTCTGTTATTACACGTGTCTTTTGACACAATGATTTTCCTTGAAGAAATAACGACACGAATACTGTCCTTTCTGCAAGTTCCTTCCCTTATATCTTACTCCATGTGCGCACGAGAGCTGCGCATTTTACATCATTTGCATAACTCGGTTAGGCGCGTCTACCCTGAAATTTGCATAATTTTCTGGCCACTATTTCTTGGTGTTCCATTTTCAATGTCACGCAGTGTATTATGTTTAAAAGAAACATTCGTGCTTTTAAATCCTTTCATTTTATATATTGTCTTGTTGTTTTTCTGTTATCGCACATATGCAACTCACATTTATACTATCAGTTTATTTACATATTGTCTTGTTGTTTATCTGTTTTCGCACATATGCAAATCATATTTATACCCTCAGTTTATCCTTTAGGTATATTAAATTCCACAAATAATAATATTTTTGTCATCCATTCAGTTTATAGCATAGATCCTCTATCTGCTATCCTAAATACAAACTAATAAATTGTTTTTAAAATAGAGCAATCCATATTTAAATCATTAGATATTAAAAATACATATATATGATTGAATAAAAGTTTTTTTTTTGCCATTTCCAACTGTTGAAAGTCTAAGCCTTTCCATTTTTCTTACTAGGAACAGCGCGTCGGTACCAAAACTGGTTAAATCGTTTTGAAAATAGAGAAACCCATATTTAAATCATTAGATAATAAAAAGGAATATATTGGCAAATGCCTCTTTTATTCAATCCAATATTTGCCTTTTTATTATCTAATAAACATACAAACACACTAATATATAATAAAGGTTTTCTTTTTAAAACCAACGAATAGTTGTATTATGCGCCGACAGATGGCGTGAGGGATGTAATGTTGGGAAGCCTGAAGTACAGTAACGGTGGCACTGTCTTGGTTATAACTCCGTGTGTTTAACTTTTTCCCTTGTTTTGAATTCATGATTTGAGGACTTTATCAACCTTTTTCTATAAAGGTGTATTGTCATTTGACATATCAGTGATCCACTGTCATTCTTTTTTTTTTTTTAAGTCGGAAGCTTATTGGTGAAGTATTAGTGAATTCTGTGACAATTCTCTTCTTCTTTCATATCTCCACTCAATCATATTAGGGTGTCAAGCTTGAAAAACTTGAGACTTTTGATGGTGTCTGTTGACAACCATCATGATTTGGTGAAGTAGAATGCGTCTGCCTTTGTCATTAAGACTGGAAGCACTACTCAGTGGCAGGCCGACTTAGCTCCAAAATAAATGGCCGCCTCTGACATGAGGAACAGACGCCATGTGCAGCCTCTCCTAACATGGGAGTACAAACGCTGCTCATCCTGTATCCCTGGAGCCCTTACAGGGTACTATCAGCCGGGCCAGCTGAGCCCAGGTTTTTTAGTAAGCTTGTTACTGCTCCCCCTCCTCCTTTTTCATCCGGGCTTGGGACCTGCAAAGGCGGAGTTGTGACAATTCTTCCCTAAAAGAACAGCAGTGGATTGCCGAAAGGTTAACATGACATAAACCTTTATAAAAAGGTTGATGAAGTCTTCAAAACTTGAATCAATCAAAATCCAACCTAAAATCATAGTATTCTTTATAATATTTTTAAATGGAGAATAATTTTTCACAAGATTATATATATATATAAATATAGTTTTATACAATATCATTAAATAAATAAAAATATATTTCATGGGATAGAAGGTCCTTCCAACTCCATATTAAAATCTATGCTCAAGTAAATAAAATCTTAATTACCAACTTTGCATACTGGACTTTATTTGCATATCTCGTATTAATTTATGCAACTTAGTTTTAATTAAGCACACTACACATGGAAGAGTATATATATATAATAATCTTTTGGCATTTCTTAGTGTTAACTATCTTGTTAATTAGTGTAATTATTCTTCTTTTAAAAACGCAAAGTTTACTTTGGGAATGATGGAGTTGAGGAATTTCTTTCTTCCTTATTTGCATCCCTATTCAAGACATCTCCCACTACATGCTCTGTTGGGATAACTTGTTAAATATAGAGAGAATTTTCATCTACGTAGATCTTGCCGTTAATTCGACGTCTTCAATCAAATAGATAACTTAAATGTACTTTATTTCCCCATTTATACTGATTTTAATCCCTAAAATACATTTAAAATAGATTTTCCTATATAGAACATATTTGCATATTAACATGAATATTTGCTGCGCCATCTATTATATGAAATTTAAATAATATTTGATGCGTATGATTATTTATGAATTGAAATAATTTTCTCTACTGACCTTAATGCAATGATAAATTAATGGAAGGGCCTGGCTCATCAGTAATTAACCCACCCAGTGGGTTTGTCAGTTTAATCTCCCATAACGGTGTGAATTTGCATTGGGTTGTCCAAATAAATCATAGATCAGCTTCAAAATCATGGACAAAACTTAAGGAAGTTATACCTTTTACCATGTATATCGGGATTCAGACAATAACTCTGAAAGATATTTAATACACAATGACCTTTATTGAAGACACACGAGATAACTAAATGTGAACAAAATTGTCTCTATCTTCTTAAAAAAAAAAAAAAAAAAAGACTACCGACGACATCAAAGACTTTCCACTTTCTTAAGTTTTGTCCCAAGTTTAAATATATTGAAGATTGAGCACACACACACACACCACAATCAATAACTATATATTTCAAGTAAAAACATGTCAAGTTACTTACATTGGAGAAACCGGTAAATCACTAAAGAAACGCATCAATCAACATAAAGCAGATTTAAAAAACTATAAACCATTATCCCTCCTGGTTGACCACTCTCTAAACAATAACCATATACCTGTACATTAACACAAGCATAAATTATTCATCAGAATATAACACAAAAGTGGAGATTAATTTGGCGAAACCGCTGAGAGGCTTCACTATTGATGAGCCAAGCTCTCTCATTCAATAATTTTTATCATTTCAGTAGGGTCTGTAGAGATAATATCTAATGATATTATTAAAAAGAAACACATTGCCAATTAATTTAATTGTTATAAAAGAAAAAGGTTATTTATTATTTTATTAATTGATTATGAATTCTGTTACTCTGTAAACTTCCCTCATTGCTTCTCTCCTATTTTATAAATTTTGATTTGTTCTTGTCTTAAATAAATTGCTGTGTCATTCTGAAATTTGTCTTTCCAATTTTATACGTGACATTTGGTGGAGAAGCTGGGTAGATTAGGGAAGACAAACTGAAGATCGCTGAGAAGACCTTGAGGCCATGGGTGCTGTGATCTACATTTTCAGAGACTGGCTTCAGGATTCCACCGCCGTGTCAAAGCCAAGACTTCCCTCCAAGATGATAATGTCCCTATAGACGATATGACGACAAAGCCGCTCTTCACGCCGCAAGATAAAGAAAGTTGAATGTACTAGGGACAATGTTCCAAGACTTCGATGGAATCCTTGGCAGAAGCCCGTCAGATCCATGTCAGTATCTACAATAATTGCTAGCTGTGGGTCACAGCTCCCATAGGGAAGGAGCTATGAAGCGATATATTTATAATTTTAAAAACATATTATGAATTTTGATATATTTTTCTTAAATAAAAACAAACGATAGCAGAGACGCATTGCTATCGTTTGTTTTTATTTAATAATTTATAGCAATTCTTTTGTCTATATATTTTTCTTCTCTCTGTAAACTTCCCTCACATTGTTTCTCTAGTATTTTTTTTTTAATTTTGATTTTTTTGCATTAAAAAAGTGTTATGTTATCAAAAATATTTTATATGGTATTTTTATTATAATATTTTATCAATTTTTATTGGTTATTATGCCTTAAATAAATTGCTATGTCATCATTAAGTTTCTATTTCCAAATTTCCATGTGACAGAATAACAGTCAGTTCCAGAAAGTTTGACTTCAGCAGAAGATAGACAAAGTATACATAGATATTTTAATTTTTCAGAAATTTATAAATAATTCATATGTTCCCTAAATTATATTTTCACAATAATTACATCATATATCAATATATACGTGTTGTTATTATAATTAATAATTAATATATTCATAGAATTATTTATATGTAACACTATGTTTTATCTTCACTATGTTGATATGTAAGATTTGTTAATTTGAGAAATTGCATATCACATATATATATATATAATTATAGATTATACGTATATACATACTGGATATATTAATATAATTATATATAGAGAGATAAAGATCGAATATATATTATTTAATTCAATTTAGTTCTTAATTAGTATTAATTAAATTCATTTTAAAAATATATTTATCTGATAATATGTTTTATTATGGAATGTTGTCGCTACATGAAATCTAATGCTGCACATGACTGGCACAAAGCAGGAGCAAGAATTCTGTCCTCCCAAGAGAACAACAGTCTTTGATTTCCAGACTTAAGTTTTGTCATCTACGGACAATGACAGAATGGTTGCAAGGTTTTCCCACTATGTACTAAGTGTCAACCTGCAACCCCAAAACACATTATTGACTGTATTGGTTCATTCATTGATGAACTCTACTCATTCCCAGGACAGACACCATCAACGAGCTCTACAGGTTTGATACCCTGATATGATTGTTGAGTGGAGATAAGAAAGAAGAAGAGACTCATCCCCAGCACAGACACCATCAACAAGCTCTACAGGCTTGATACCCTGATATGATTGTTGAATGGAGATAAGAAATAAGATCATTGTGTAAATTATGAAGATATCACTACTCATCTCCACCAGACACCATCAACAAGCTTGATATCCTGATATGATTGAGTGGAGATAAGAAAGAAAAAAGGAAGATCTCTAAAGAACAGCACCACACTATTTATATTCTATTAAATAATATAAAAAAATCTTAAAAAAACAACAAAAACAATAAACAAACAGAATATTGTTTAAGAATCCATCGAATCGCCAACACAACCACAAACTTTGTGTCTTATTGAACGAAAAACTTTTATATTTTATTTCTCGACATTTTATTCCTTTTCTTTTAAGAGAGCTCATTTTTTATTTGGCGCCTTTTTTAGCCCTAACTTGATTTTTCCCGCCTTTTTCTATAGTTACACTATTCGTCTGCCTTTTAAAAAAATCTTTTGGTGAAAAATATATTATGTATTTTATTTTACTATATTCGCATATATAATAATCGAATATGCTTTATTCTTTATAATATATATTCAAAATATATTTTAATTTTGATTATATAACCGTAACAGTTCTATATTTTATCATTTTTGTTTATTATCCCAGTTTTGATATATGTGTATATATATTTAAAATAGAGAAAAATTCATAACTAGATCTCCAATTAAAAAGGCATTTTTATTGGTTCAAAAAACAAATTATTAACCGATATTTCTGTTGACTGAATGCCAACCTCTTTTTCAATGAACAACATATTTATGTCAACAACAAACTCAGCGCCACATAACGTCAATATATATATACATAGGGATTATTTACTTATTTTTTAATTAAAGAGTATTTTTGCAATGTTGTGCATTCGTGAACCTGTATCGTTAACAATAATGCGATTTTATATAATAATTTGTTTTAATTAAGCTCATAAAAATAATAAATTAAAGACTATTGAGAAAATAGATCAATTCAAATTTCATTTTTAAGACATATATGAATATATAGAAAGAAATACCTAAATTGAGCGTGAAGAAGAAAAAAAAATACTTAATTCACGTATTTACATATTTACAAGTTTTGTCCCGACCAAAAGAAAACAACAACAATATATTTACATAGTGTGAAGCCGCGTTATCTGGTGGTTGACTTCGCAGAGTTTGTTCTAAGAAATATAATTAAAATAAAATACAAATATTATATAACATATATATTTATTTATTATTTATTCCGATAGATGGCGCAAGCCATCAGCAACTTTCAGTTGCACGATAAGGAGATGCCTTTTTCTTAATTTATCCACCTTATCCCAGTACAATTTCACATTTGTACTGTTTTTTACATATATATATATACATACTTATACACATACTTATATACATATATTATTAATATATATTTATATACGACATATATATATATATAAGCTATAGTGTTGTATATTATGGAAATAAGTATCTGATCTGAGTACTCAGGTAGAGGATGAAAACGACAATAAGATATTGAAAGAGTTCAGTTAAAAGGTTTTCTCTCCTTCCATACCCGGGTTCCAAATTGAACCATTTTCATCTGAAATCCAAACCGGGAGAGAGAGAGGGAGGGAAGATTAGAGAACTAAGTATGCAAATATCTATGCAAATTTAGACCCCATTGATATTCCCAATCTGCTCTGAGACATCAGGATATGCAAGACGTGGGTCAACATCTCTGAACCTACATTCTTTATCTTTTGGTGAAATATTCCTTCACGGAGGGAGATTTTTTAATATATAGAGATATCGATTTATGGATTTATTGATTGGTATATGTCTCTAAGCTGGTGTCCTCTTGTGATGGGGAATGTTTACGGAAGTCGAAACTGCTGGGAGGGTTCACCACTGATGAGCCATGCCCCTACCTCTTCAAATTCTAATACATTGCAGTATAATATCCATAGTAATATATCTTAATAATATATTACTATGTAAAAATATATAAAAATCTTACACTATAAGTTAATTTAAAATAAAAGGATTTAAAAGCACGAATGTTTCTTTTATACATAAAACGAACTTCTACTGTCCTTACTGCGATGAAAAAATATATTGGGAGTTCGTTTTATGTATAAAAGAAACATTCGCGCTTTTAAATCCTTTTATTTTATATGTATAGATGGCGCGTTATTGCTTTGTGTTAATTTATTCCTAACTGGCCTTGTCTTTATAGTTTGCTGAAGAGCATTGCTCGAAGCAAATATTTGAATGTAATTCTACTGTCCTATAAGCTTATGTCCATAGTTTACTTGAAAACCATTTCTAAAATTCCATCCTTCAGTGTAGCATATAAAAGCAGAATGATCCAATACAATATTAGAGCTCTGAGAAGCGGTCTGGTGGATTAAATTGGCGAAACTGCTGGGAGGGTTCACCACTGATGAGCCAAGCCCTCCCAATATATTTTTTCATCGCAGTAAGGACAGTAGAAGTTCGTTTTATGTATAAAAGAAACATTCGCGCTTTTAAATCTTTTTATTTTATATGTATAGATGGCGCGTTATTGCTTTGTGTTAATAAGTTAATTTATTATGAATTTATTCGTAATAAAAAAACTTGTTTCGTAAGGCTTTCCAATATTTTTATAAAAATATATCGCAATTTTCTTATATTTCTTATATTTTTTGTATTTTTTATTTTTACTCTGAGTTTTAAATGCAAAGTGATTGTTTACGATTGTAACCTTTTTTTTTTATCGAATTCCATTGTTTTTAGTTTTTTTCTTTAAATATATTTATACTTCTCATTTATAATTTCCACTCTCCTAATTATTAATTTTTACATCATTTGTCGAATTAAAATAAAATAAAATAATTTAAACAGAAAAAAATTGTATTTAAAATAAAGTTTTTGTAAAGTAAAAGATAAAAAAAACTTTGATTTTTTTTTCTCTCTTTTTAGTCTTTGTCACCGTTCAGAATATGTTTAAAATAGAGAATTTTTATTGTTTATATTGTTATATATTGTAGGGGTTATTATATTTAAATTTGACTTTTATAAAATTTATTAGCAACAAATAAAACTTACATATTAATATACGTGAAAAAACGAAAGAAAAAATAAAAGATAAAAAGATCAGGTGTAGAAATCAATATTAAAAATGGCATATCCTGACCAGGAGCACATGTGCTTTACAGAAGGCAGAGCGTCATCTGGTGGAACAGAAATCAACTAAACATTGATTTATCCTGTTCCCTGATATTTGGCTAACACAATTTCTTGATAAATCAAGAAAAGCCATTTATCAAGAAATTGTGTTAGCCAAATATCAGGGAACAGGATAAATCAATGTTTAGTTGATTTCTGTTCCACCAGATGGCGCTCTGCCTTCTGTAAAGCACATGTGCTCCTGGTCAGGATATGCCATTTTTATTTTTGATTATTTATTTATGCTTATGAGGTGATACAGCAGCGTATTTACAATTAGAGAGGAGACAAAATGAATTAAATCTAGAAAAAAGAAGTGAGGACATATCGGTCATTAAAGTCTGAGAGGCAAGGCCTTCAGCCAGTTCAGGGCTTCCGGGTGACAGAATGGAGATTGGAGATTCCTCCATTGAATTTGTACAGCGGGCAGTCATCTAGTATATGGGACATTGATTGTGGGACGTTGCATTTTTGATATTAACATACATTCATTCACGTTTTGTTTATCATTTGCATACAAGTTATGAGGAGAGTAGAAATACATATATCCATACTTCCATCAAATATTTCGGTTTCGGTTCCAAAATCACTTTATTAGGTACCGCTCAACAAGAACAACCTAGTTTATGATATTTACAACAATGAATGTGAAGGTTATTCACATATTAAACAAAATGTTAACGTGGGATTCAATCCCAGTTCATGACTGTCGGGAATCGAGGGTGTTACCTACTTGTCCACCAACAATTTATACCGAATATTTCACCAATCGCAAACAATTCTCAAATATATCTGTTAGACTTAAATGCATATTGTAACAAAGTATTTATTATTTTATCAACAGAGTAATATTTTTCATGTTTATATTTGGTTATACTCTGTACACTTCCCTCTTTTGCTTATCTTTTGTTTATCATTCATAGTTTGTTCTTTCCTGTCTCATCCTGAAGTTGGTCTTCCCTAATTTTCCACGTGACATATTAAGGGTTTAGTTTGTCATTTCTATGTGAGAAATTAGAAGTATTTAGTGTTATTTTTAATAAAATGTAACAACTTACTACACTCTGTTTTTATAAGGATTTGATAACTTACCAAAGTGTCCTGTTAACTACCTCACCATGGCGGCGAAGTATGCTTTATACTCCTGGTAGGACCACCATGAAGTGTCCTAATAAAGCCCAGCTAAACACAAAAATATTTAATTAAATAATACTGTTACATGGATGACAAGATACCAGAGTAAAGTTGGGGAAAGAGGGGTGGACTCTAGCGGCCCTCGCTGCCATGTGGCAGGCGCTAAAAACAGCATTCCTGTGTGGGGGAGGACAGAGTCTGGTGACATCTGCGGCGAGGAGAAGACGTGGCGACTTGCCTCCGGGCGTGTGGATGATCCTGTAAGACGGTGCCAGGAGAGACTGACATCGGAGCGGTCTACAAGTCGGTGTAAGTCCAGGCTGTACAGTGTGGAGCGGTACACAAGAGGACATCCACGGCGCCAAGGATTCTTCTGACGGGGAGGTTGAAGGCAAGTCCCACTTATTGTATTCCTTCCGTTAAGTGAGATACAATAAAGCGCTAACTTTAGCTGCAATCCCTTCGAACTCACATCTTTGTGGCATACTGAGTAGACAAAGTACACGAATAGCGTCTGGGTACGACGTAATAATACTAAAGGTTTCTGGAGAAGAGTTTTTTTAATCAAAATATGAAACTATGATAGACGCGTATGATTCTTTTGAAAATTAAACAATTTCTACTGTCCTTACTGCAATGGAAATATTAATGGGATGGCCTGTTAAAGACAGCAGAAATTGTTTAATTTTTAAAAGAATCATACGCGTCTATAATAGTTTCGAATATTGTAACAAAGTTTTACACAAATAAATTTACTGGCAATGCGTTTCTTTTTTAAAAATCATCAAATATTATCTCTACAGACCTTACTGCAATGGTATGAGTTATTGAATGAGAGGGTTCACTACTGATGAGCCAAGCCCTCTCATTCAATAACTCATACCATTGCAGTAAGGTCTGTAGAGATAATATTTGATGATTTTTAAAAAAGAAACGCATTGCCAGTAAATTTATTTGTGTAAAATTTTAACGATAGATGGCAATAAAATTTAATTGTAACAAAGTATTTATTATTTTATTAGCAGAGTATTATTTTTTATGTTTATATTTTGTTTTACTCTGTACACTTCCCTCTTTGCTTATCTTTGGTTTATCATTCATAGTTTGTTCTTGCCTGAAATAAATTGTCGTCTTATCCCAAAGTTGGTCTTCCCTAATTTTCCATGAGGCAATATTCATAACAGATGGCTCACTGATGTATCATGGTTTCTTTTTTTATCTTTATCAACGCAATCTTGAGTTTTCGGGTATATCTGTCCTTGTACAGGGGAGTACATACTCCTGCCCTATTTTACATACTTCCATAGAAGGGCAGAAATGCTCAAAAGCTCGAGACTACGTTGATAAAGATAAAAAGAAAATCATCTTCAGAAATCTGTAGTATTGTTGGATTATGATGCACTCTAGCGCGCTATCTGTTATCAAAATTCAAAACTATTTTGAAGGCGTAAGATTATTTTTGATATTAAACAATTTCTACTGCCCTTACTGCAATGGAAAAATTTATGGGAGGGCCTGGCTCATCAGTGGTGAACCCTTTCAGCGGTAATTCTACTGTCCTCAAAGCTTATGTCCATAGTTATTCTAAAATACCTATTCAAAGAGTCTATCAACAGTATCACTATAAAATGAAGTTCCAAAAATGCAATAAAACAGCGGTATGTAAGATTAAACTGGCAAAACCGCTGAGAGGGTTCACCACTGATGAGCCAGGCCCTCTCATTAATTTTTCCATTGCAGTAAGAGCAGTAGAAATTGTTTAATATCAAAAAGAATCTTACGTCTTTAAAATAGTTTTGAATTTTGATTGTTTGATTAATAATCAATTATCCATCAATTGAAACAAAAAGTTTTATTAAGACCTTTTGGTCTTATACAGATTCTCCAAGTAGAAGAGGGTATATACAACACAGTGATAGTAAAAATAATCAGCAATCTCTATTCGTGATAAAATTGTGAGAAACGTTTTAAAATGACAAAATTGTTTCTCACAAAGAATTTATTCATATTTTAAAAATGCTAGCTTTCAAGCGATAATCGCTCTTCAACGGGCTTAAAAGGTTGAAAAACACGACTTTTTGAACAATTTATATTACCTTTGTCTTGAAGATAGAGGTTGCCCGAAATTCATAGTTCTTAAAAAAACTTTAAATGGCCGAATTTTTAAATTTTTAAAAGGAAATACTACCTCTGTGTGATGTTCCCATCAATAGCACCCAAGTATTCTGCATGGAATTTAGGAGATAAACATCGCTACAAACAAGATAAACCAATTTAACTCTCAGCTCCCAACATCGTCCAATTCACTTCTCTAATTTGTCTGGGAAAGCTTACAGTGAGTCTCCCGTGTAATTGGAATTTGAGAAAATTTACCGTTAACTTTTCCAACATTTTGAAAAAAAAAATCCTTTTCCAAAATCTCAACAGATTTCTTCTTCATCAAGAATTTCGTAATTCTTAGTTCAATTATGCAATTAATGCTTCCATTTACCTTCATGAAGACAAAACTTAAGGAAGTTGTATCTTTCAGTATGTATATCGGGATTGAGACAATAACTCTGAAAGATATTACAGGGACCTTTATTGAAGACATACGAGATAACAAAGTGTGAACAACCTCCCCTTCAAAAACAACAACATAAAAAATAGACGACCGAAGACATCAAAGACTTTCCACTTCCTCTTTAGTTTTGTTCATGAGTTATTACTTAACTCAAGGTAAATTGTGAAAAACGTCTAAAAACTACAAATATTTCTCACAATGTTTTAATTTAAAATGCTAGCTTCCATGTGGGTCGGTAAAAGGATGGTCTAAACCGTTGGTTTTCAACCGCTACGACCCGGGCTCGAATCCCGCATTGGGCACTTTTTTCTGATAAAAAAAAGCTCCAATGGCCTCCGATTATTGCAGAAGTCCAACCTCACAAGCGAGTACAAGTAACTAAACGGGGCTCTGGCACATTTGTAAGTACAAAAGTCCAACTGCTTTTCACATGTGTAGACATGTAGTGGACTTACAGTAAAAGCAGTCACTAACTTCTACCCACCATGATTATCATGGCCTGTTCCATGTGTATTAGGAATAATAAAAAAAAAGTGATAAGCCCTCTTCAATGGGCTTAATTAAAAACATGGACATTTTATAAATCCTTGTAAATAAAATTATCCTCTCTCTGTGAATAAAAAATTACTTGAAAATAAATGAACTGGCAACATTTTTTTACTTCTACATCTTCATATATTTTTTATAGAATCGAAATGTTTCACTAAAAATAATAAATTTTTATAAATCATTGAAAACTCTCTTCACTCTGTGAATAACAATATTCCTTTTCTAAAACTTTTTACCAGTAGAGAGGTCGTTTAAAACCCGAAAGCTTGTAAACTTGTTAAAAGTGTAATAAATAAACTTAACCTCAGATATTTGATTTATCTAACAATTTACTTAATGAGAGACAAAGGTCGCCTCTCCAGTCAAAATAGACGTCAAAACTAGACGCCATCCATTGACCGTCGCCGCAACTAGCGGCCTCGAGTCAGTAACAAAGCCACAACACCAGCTTTGACAAACTGATAAGCGTCCACCTAGAGACCATGGTTTCGGGCTAATGGCCCTCGTCAGTCTTGGGCGGACTTTATTCCATGAGATCCACACGGGATCTAATGGAATCTTGACAATCTGCCAAAGAGGTGTTTAGCTGGCAAAGTAGCGTCTAGTTTTGACGTCTATTTTGACAGGAGAGGCGACCTTTGTCTCTTTAGATCAATATCCTCCCAGCAAAATTTCCATCTAAATTTACTTAATATAAGAAATGAACTGGCAACATTATTGTGTTTTACGTCTAAATAATTTTATGAACTTCGAATATTTTCTTAAAAGTAATATATACATTCTTATACATTTTCGAAAAAACATACTATCTTCTTTCTGTGAATAAAAAATTATTTAAAAAATAAATGAACTGACAACATTGTTTTATTTATATAGAGAGAGAATTAATTTCTCATATTTCATGTAAAATATATTTAGATAAATCCTCTTAAATTATGCTCACACTATTATCAATAAACATAACTTCAAAAATCACTCTGTGTTCTTTCTCTCTTTTTTAGGGTTCTTTCTGAGACTTGAGATGAGGGGAGAACATGACATACTGTCTGGAAGAGGACTCTTGGTCGTTGGGGGAATCTCCTGGACTGTACATAACTGTATATATCTTATGTGAAAAAATAGAACAAATGTAACATTGTACTGGGACAATGTGCATAAATTAAGAAAAAGGCATCTCCTTATCGTGCAACTGAAAGTTGCTGATGGCTTGCGCCATTTATCGGAATAAATATCAACTATTCTCGTTGATTTTTAATTGGTGGTTAGCTTTTCTTGGATAATCAAGAATGGGTATTTGGCCAATTCTGGAATAATTAAAAATCAACGAGAATAGTTGATATTTATTCCGATAGATGGCGCAAGCCATCAGCAATTTTTAGTTGCACGATAAGGAGATGCCTTTTTCTTAATTATATATAATGTATATATTTTACTCTTTTATTTTATCCCTCTTTTTATAATTATTATATACTACTACCATTGACTTGTGTATGAGGTCAATAAAATATTTTTAAATCTCAAAAAATCTCTCTCTCTCTTAATAAATAAATAAATAATCACAGTGTTACCGGTTCCTTATTTTTATCAATAATATTCGCAGAGAGAATTTTTCTTCTCTCTGTGAATATTACTGATAAAAATAAGGAAACGGCAACACTGTAATCATTTAGTTATTTATTCAGAGAGAGAGACAGACGTCATGTCTATGTGTTGAGGGAAGTATGTAAATACAGATGGGGACAGACAACAAGTGACAGCAGAAGATCAATTAATGGACCAAACTTTCAGCCTGTGGCAGCGGGATACCAGCTCCGCCTAGCGGAGGATATTGGCAGTAATCCGTGGAACCTTGCCGCCACTGGTAGGTTTATCGTCTGCTTACGTTTGTTTGCCAGGAGAATCTGACATCTTTTGGTTATAAATGTCTATTACATTGTTACGTTTGCTATGCAAATATTTCTATTATTTTACTCAATAGAATCATTTCTAAGAGAAGATAGTGATCAAATGACAATCTAAAAGACATTAATTATCTCTTATTGGTGTTTTTAGGTTAGTTTAGTTTTAAAAAAAAAGTGAGTTTTCAAGAAATTATATAATCTCACACACATCGAGATATGGCTGGTTCAAAGTAATTATTGATTTCATAAATTTAATTCACATCGAAGGTAAACTCAGTTCAATTTAAAGTCATTTTCTTATTATTTTCTAAAAGGTTTTTTCTTTTTGTTGAAGGTAAGGTTAATTTTTAATTAATTATTGATTTTACAAACATTTAAATTCATTTTATTATTATTTTCCCTTTACTATAAACACACACAGCAACTTCCAATATATATATAAGAGAACAAGGCAAAATTTTCTATATTTCAACTACATGTCTTCTGATTTTTAACAAAATTTCGAAGATAATTAAATGTCCCTATGCAAATCAAAACATATTTACACATTGGACAGTAATTTACATATTTTCAAGTATAAATTTCGAGTGTCATTTGTAGATTTATAATTGTTATTATATTAGAATGTTATTATAGCTTAAAAAATAATAATAATAACCCATGCATATTACTTGTACTGTTATTCCTGTATGTATCCTACATTTCTGTGCTTGGAGAATCTGTATAAGACTAATTTGTAAAAAGGTCTTGATAAAGTATTTTGTTGTATATTGGTGAGAGAGTTTATTTCTTTCAATTTCAACAGTTTTTAGTATTTCTATGAAAAATAGACATTTCGGCCAGTTAGAGATTTTATTTTTCTCAACGTTTCGACAAAAATATTTTGTCTTCATCAGAAGAAGTAAATAAAAATAAAGCATTTGGCAAGACGTTTAAAAATTATTCTGAGGTTACAAGGGCGTTCTCACGTGATTTTTCGAATTTAGTACAACATCTAAAGCACGAGTCAAAAACAAATATTAAACTCGTCAAAAACAATGATTTTTAAGTAGTTATTTTTCTATTTGTTTTCTTTATATTAAAAACCATTGTTGATAAAACAATTATTTTTGACCATTTCTAATATGCTTAATAAACTGACACAAAGAACGTACACAATCCTTAGACATAATTTATATTTTCTTTTTTATTTTTGTTTTTTCAATCAGATCAAGGTATACGTTTCTTTTATCATTATTATTTCTCTCTCTATATATAATGTCAAATTATTAAAATACAAAATTTTCTTTATATTTCTTTTGTTAATTCAAATATATATGCATCTACAAAGATCTCCTCTCCCGTCAAAATAGATGTCAAAGCTAAACACCATCCATATATATGTATATATATATATATTATAATCTAAAATGTAAATATTTTATTTTTCAAAAACATGTATTATATTTTCATCATTGACTGTTCTACATTTTTTATCATAGATTTAGAAGATACCATTTTTTTTGAAAATAATTGTTGTAAATATGTATATTCAACTTACCTATTTTTTAAATCAAGAATATAGAATTTATAAAATAAATTCTTTATTACTGTGAAAAATAATTTTATGTGTAATTTGCTTCAAGTAATTCAAAATAAAAACTACTTGAAAGGTAAATTAAATATATTTCTTTTTTTCACGACTACACCTTCAATTCTCTATCTTTTCCAACAACAAAACAAAATAATCATAATATATAAATATAGAGTTTGTGTATACAAAAATGTAATGTCTTGATAAAGGTTGGTGTTCAGCCAGCCGAAATATTGGCAAATAAATATTTTATTCAATCAAATATATTCCTTTTTATTATCTAATATATATGTATGTGTGTGCATATCTGAAATATAAAGACAATAAAATATATTTTACGAGTGTTTAGAAATAAATTAAAATATGGTAACAACATATACATATGTATTTGAATCTTTCCGATAATATCTATACTGAGAATTTCAAAAATTATAAAAATATAATCACAAAATATCTTATTATTAGCAATATAATCAATAGAAAAATTAATATTTTATATATTTGATTTATAATAATGTGATTATATATATGTACAGCTTGCACAACGCTGACGAGGGCCAACAACCCGGAACGCGTATAAATATAAATATATATTTAAATAAAAAGGCATATATTGGATCAAAATATCATTTATTTTACCAATATTTCAGTTGGCTGAACGCCAACCTTTATCAAGGTGTTATAACATATTTAATGTGTGTCAACAACATATAAATATATTAATATATTTAATTAAAAAGGCATATATTGGATTAATATTGATTCGATATATGCCTTTTAATTAAAGATTTATTTATGGATTGCTCTATTTTCAAAATATATTGTCACGTTTTTATTTTAAAACGCTAATTTTCTGTTTTGTAAAACTTTAATTTTAAAGTTCATTATTTTAAAAGTAAAATGTTTGTTAATGGAATAGACATTTTACCTCAACTCATTTTATTGCCGCCTTCGTTTACAAGCCATTTGTTTTCATATCCATTTTTACATATCGTTTTTATTGAGTTTTTACTAAATTTGCATGTACATCATTGACTTTTAATGAATGAGAAAAAGAAATTGAAAATAAACATATGAAAAATTAAAGTAACACCACAAAGAAATTTATGTACAATTGAAAATTGTTTTTGTAACGTCTCAATATATATATATTTATATGAAAAACGAAAGAAAAAATAAAAGATAAAACTCATATATTTATATGAGTTGGGAAAACAGTGTGTCTTGATCTAATTCTTCTATGCATGGAATATATTTTATATAAAATTGTAAACTATTTTGCATATTACCCAGTATAGTATATATTAAACCTTGAAGTCTTGAAAAATAATAATATACTCTCTGAAAAAAAACAATTTTTCTTGACAAAATAAGTAATGGAATTATTATTTTATATCACACGTCTCTGGCTTCTACATTTGGAAAATATTACACTCAAAATAAACATATTTGCATATAATGCGATAATCTGAAAAACGAGTTTTCAGAATTCTATAAAAATCATCCAAAAATTGAAATATATATTTACATAAATGTGCAATATATACCGTGAAAAAAAAAGCAAATTTATATTAAATTATTTTAATAAAGTTTGTTCCTTGTTAAAATGTAAAATTTTTTAATAAATTTTCCCTAGAACTATTTAGGAATTTAAATTTTTAAAAGAAAACATTTTTATATACACACAAAAATATCTGCTAATTTTATTAAACTTTTTCAATTTAATTTTTTTTTAATAAACAAAACTTGTGTCTTCTGCATCTATGCAAATCAAAAGCATCGAAGCAGTGAGTGAGCTAATTGGAAGTCAGTATGTATATATCTTGTAAGCTAATTATTCAATTTATAATTTAATTGAATTTACTAAGATGCTTATAAAGAGCCATACTACCGTATTTATTTTAATAGCAAAGCGAAAATAATTAAAAGGTAATTTTCTCTATATATATATAATGAACCTTTTTTTTTAAATATCGTTTGATATTTATTTAATTAAATCTTTTTTGTGGATATGAATTAGTTATAGAGATTGTGAATTAAATTTTGTATTTTTTTTTCAGGAGAAAATTGATATATGTAAATATTATATTTTCAAACACTATATATGCATATATATATATTTATGATATAGGTTTAGCCTGCACTATGCTGACGAGGGCCAACAGCCCGAAACGTGTTCGTAATAGTCTTTTATTGATTTATATATTTAAAAAAAATGGGTTGGCCAAATATCAGGTAACAAGTTAAATCAACGTTTAGTTAATTTTTGTTCCACTAGATGGCGCTCTGCCATCTAAAAAGCTCATGCGATTGGTCAGTATATTCCTATTTTGTTTTTAATATCAACACCTGACCATTTTTTTCTATTTTAAAATTATTTTCTTCCCCATATATATTTATTTTAATAAAGATCTATTATTAAATGAGTGGTGATTTCCAGTACACGTGGTACAGGCCATGATAATCATGGTGGGTAGTTAGCGGCTGCTTTTTACTGTAAGCGCACCACATGTCTACATATAGTACAGGCCATGATAATCATGGTGGGTAGTTAGTGGCTACTTTTACTGTAAGTACACCACATGTCTACATATGTAGAAGGCAGTTCGAATTTTACACTACACAAGTGTACTAGATCTTTATTTAGTTACATACACTCACTGACAAGGTTGGACTTTTGAAAAAAGAAGAACATCCAATAGGGATCAGAGAGAATTGTCACAGATTTAACTATTTCTTTAATATATTAATGATTATCTTTATAACCTGAAAGGTTCAAGTTCCTAATATATATTATTGTTTATTTTTATATTTTTATTGTATAATATTGTAACAACGTATTTTTTTATTTTATTATTTTTTATAAACAGAGTGGTCATTTTTATGTTTATATTTTGCTACTCTGTAAATTTTCCTCGTGGCTTATCTTTTGTTTACCATTCAAAGTTTGTCCTTGCCTGTAATAAATTGTTGTCTCCTCCTGAAGTTTTTGTCTTCCCTAATTTTCCACGTGGCAATACGTATGTTTATAATTATTTCTGTTTAAAAATGTAAATAGACGCAATTATTCCTAGCCGGGATATCGTGTTTTGTGTGTTGAAATAAAATTTAAAAATACGCGGGATTCGATCCTGGATTTTGGCTGTTCAAATCGAAGGTTTATGCAACTACACACCATTCTTAATTATCATAACTATTTCACTAGAGGACAAATATAGTTTATGATTTAACTAATATTATATTTCATCGGTCCATTATCTATTCCATTGCCCATTCCTACAGGAAAAGAGACGGGAAATTCACGAAATTTCGGGGCTAACTCACTATAATGAACAACATGTATATAAAATTTCTACTACTCTCCTGCTGGATAAAACATTTGTTTATAAATATTTTAAATTTTTTCAAGGCGATTGATAAAATGAGAGAAGAAGTGCTCAACTCCACAGACAACGGCTGATTGCTCCCCCTCCCCTCTAAATTGCTTTTCCTCCTCACTCATGTACATATATAACCTTTTAGGGGAATCCCCTTGTAAGACAATAGTGTCTTAATAAAGGTTTTTGTTGTCGTTATTTTTAAATTGTATTTCATAAATATATTTGAGGCTATATATATGTTATATAAAAATATTCTTTATTTAAAATTATATTTGATAGATACAAATACTCTGCTGAATCTACCGCCAGAGGTCACGCTTACCCTATAAAAACTCGTTGTTGTTGTTCCCCGATGGCCGGCTCAAAACCTTTGTACATTATGTAAATAATGTTTTGTTTTCCTTATTCTACTCGCCATAAGCCAGGCATTACTTTTATCAAATTATGTTCTTTTATATATTCCTCAGCTCAAATAAAGAAATCAATGATCAAAACTCTTTTAAATATCTTTGTCACGACTGCATTTCCATACCATAATCCTCAACATGATCTAAATTCAAACAGAAAATCTCTTTTATATATATATATATATATTTGAATATATAATTAATCCCAAATATTTAATTACATTTCAACTGACAACACACACGCTAAACTTGAGATATACTTGTTAATTATTATAAACTACTCTAACTAATTTTAATTACTTTTAATCTATATATACGGTAAAACCTCTCTGTAAAGGACAACACCTAGTTACAGAGCAAAGGAATCTTTTAGAGAGAGATGTCCTCTTACAGGAGAGTTGTTACATAGTAAAAATGGTAATTTTAACAATGAGAACTGTTCTTTGTGTCCTCTAGCGGGAGTGTCCTCTCATGGAAGTTGTTCTACTGTATTGGTGATAAAAACTGTCCTTTGTAGAGAGGTGTCCTCTAGCGGGAGTGTCCTCTCATGGAAATTGTTCTACTGTATTGGTGATAAAAACTGTCCTTTGTAGAGAGGTGTCCTCTAGCGGGAGTGTCCTCTCATGGAAATTGTTCTACTGTATTGGTGATAAAAACTGTCCTTTGTAGAGAGGTGTCCTCTAGCGGGAGTGTCCTCTCATGGAGGTTGTTCTACTGTATTGGTGATGGAAACTGTCCTTTGTAGAGCGGTGTCCTCTCATGGAAGTTGTTCTACTGTATTGGTGATGGAAACTGTCCTTTGTAGAGAGGTGCCCTCTAGCGGTAGTGTCCTCTCATGGAAGTTGTTATACTGTATTGGTGATAAAAACTGTCCTTTGTAGAGAGGTGTACGCTAGCGGGAGTGTCCTCTTATGGAAATTGTTCTACTGTATTGGTGATGAAAACTGTCCTTTGTAGAGAGGTGTCCTCTAACCTGAGTGTCCTCTCATAGAGGTTGCTCTACTGTATTGGTGATGGAACCTGTCCTTTGTAGAGAGGTGTACGCTAGCGGGAGTGTCCTCTCATGGAGGTTGTTCTACTGTATTGGTGATGAAAACTGTCCTTTGTAGAGAGGTGTTCTCTAGCAGAAGTGTCCTCTCATGGAGGTTGTTCACTGAATTGGTGATGGAAACTGTCCTTTGTAGAGAGGTGTTCTCTAGCGGTAGTGTCCTCTCATGGAAGTTGTTCTACTGTATTGGTGATGGAAACTGTCCTTTGTAGAGAGGTGTTCTCTAGCGGGAGTGTCCTCTCATGTAGGTTGTTCTACTGCATTGGTGATGGAAACTGTCCTTTGTAGAGAGGTGTTCTCTAGCGGTAGTGTCCTCTCATGTAGGTTGTTCTACTGTATTGGTGATGGAAACTGTCCTTTGTAGAGAGGTGTTCTCTATCGGTAGTGTCCTCTCATGGAGGTTGTTCTACTGTATTGGTGATGGAAACTGTCCTTTGTAGAGAGGTGTCCTCTAACCTGAGTGTCCTCTCATAGAGGTTGCTCTACTGTATTGGTGATGGAACCTGTCCTTTGTAGAGAGGTGTACGCTAGCGGGAGTGTCCTCTCATGGAGGTTGTTCTATTGTATTGGTGATGAAAACTGTCCTTTGTAGAGAGGTGTTCTCTAGCAGAAGTGTCCTCTCATGGAGGTTGTTCTACTGAATTGGTGATGGAAACTGTCCTTTGTAGAGAGGTGTTCTCTAGCGGGAGTGTCCTCTCATTGAGGTTGTTCTACTGTATTGGTGATGGAAACTGTCCTTTGTAGAGAGGTGTACTCTAGCGGTAGTGTCCTCTCATGGAAGTTGTTCTACTGTATTGGTGATGGAAACTGTCCTTTGTAGAGAGGTGTTCTCTAGCGGGAGTGTCCTCTCATGGAGGTTGTTCTACTGTATTGGTGATGGAAACTGTCCTTTGTAGAGAGGTGTCCTCTAGCAGGAGTGTCCTCTCATGGAGGTTGTTCTACTGTATTGGTGATGGAAACTGTCCTTTGTAGAGAGGTGTTCTCTAGCGGTAGTGTCCTCTCATGTAGGTTGTTCTACTGTATTGGTGATGGTAACTGTCCTTTGTAGAGAGGTGTTCTCTATCGGTAGTGTCCTCTCATAGAGGTTGTTCTACTGTATTGGTGATGGAAACTGTCCTTTGTAGAGAGGTGTTCTCTATCGGTAGTGTCCTCTCATGGAGGTTGTTCTACTGTATTGGTGATGGAAACTGTCCTTTGTAGAGAGGTGTTCTCTAGCGGGAGTGTCCTCTCATGTAGGTTGTTCTACTGTATTGGTGATGGAAACTGTCCTTTGTAGAGAGGTGTTCTCTAGCGGGAGTGTCCTCTCATGGAGGTTGTTCTACTGTATTGGTGATGGAAACTGTCCTTTGTAGAGAGGTTCTCTAGCGGTAGTGTCCTCTCATGGAAGTTTTTCTACTGTATTGGTGATGGAAACTGTCCTTTGTAGAGAGGTGTTCTCTAGCGGGAGTGTCCTCTCATGGAGGTTGTTCTACTGTATTGGTGATGGAAACTGTCCTTTGTAGAGAGGTGTTCTCTAGCGGTAGTGTCCTCTCATGGAGGTTGTTCTACTGTATTGGTGATGGAAACTGTCCTTTGTAGAGAGGTGTTCTCTAGCGGGAGTGTCCTCTCATGGAGGTTGTTCTACTGTATTGGTGATGGAAACTGTCCTTTGTAGAGAGGTGTTCTCTAGCGGTAGTGTCCTCTCATGGAGGTTGTTCTACTGTATTGGTGATGGAAACTGTCCTTTGTAGAGAGGTGTTCTCTAGCGGGAGTGTCCTCTCATGGAAGTTGTTCTACTGTATTGGTGATGGAAACTGTCCTTTATAGAGAGGTGTCCTCTAGCAGGAGTGTCCTCTCATGAAGGTTGTTCTACTGTATTGGTGATGGAAACTGTCCTTTGTAGAGAGGTGTCCTCTAGCAGGAGTGTCTTCTCATGGAGGTTGTTATACTGTATTGGTGATGGAAACTGTCCTTTGTAGAGAGTTGTCCTCTAGCGGTAGTGTCCTCTCATGGAAGTTGTTCTACTGTATTGGTGATGGAAACTGTCCTTTGTAGAGAGGTGTTCTCTAGCGGTAGTGTCCTCTCATGGAAGTTGTTCTACTGTATTGGTGATGGAAACTGTCTTTTGTAGAGAGGTGTCCTTTAGCGGTAGTGTCCTCTCATGGAGGTTATTCTACTGTATTGGTGATGTAAAACTGTCCTTTGTAGAGAGGTGTCCTCTAGCCGGAGTGTCCTCTCATGGAAGTTGTTCTACTGTATAAATGTATTTTTTTTCAATATAAATTTCTTTTGATATTTTAATATGCAATTAAGATTAATTTGTGTTAAAATCTATTTATCTTTTATTATATAAAAATCAATAATGTCCAATAGAAAGAGTTATTAGAACGGGGAATAATTATTATTTATAAATTTAAAACAGATAAAGGATTTCGGATAATATGTAAATACATGGCGTCTTGTGTGACACTTTATCTCCTACAATATGTACTGTACTGGAAGGTGGAAACACAAATTCATTGTTTTAATGTATTTTTAAATGGAGAGGTATCTCCTTTAGTGCATATATATACATACATTAATGTGCAAAATATATTAAACAAAATGATTTATAGAAACAAAATGTAAAAGCTCGGTAAATCAAAATGACACTCATGGACAAAACTTGAAGAAATGGAAAGTCTTTGATATCGTCGGTCGTCTATTTCTTTTTTTTTAAGGCGACAGAGGTTGTTCACACTTGGTTATCTCGTGTGTCTTCAATAAAGGTCACTGTAATATCTTTCAGAGTTATTGTCTGAATCCCGATATACATGATACAATGTACAACTTCCTTAAGTTTTGTACATGAGTGTATATTTTATTTTTTTAATGGTTTTCACTTCACACTTTAAAGATGATATATCAAAAAAGGCATATCCTGACCTGAATTTCCTCTTTTATTTGTTTTTTTTTATCAAGAGAAAATATAACAGAAGAAAATATTAACCAGATCAGAGATTGAAATTTCATAAAACGTCTTGGATTTTGATGATGGTTTTCTCAATCTATCAGAAAACATATCAAATATTCTATAAATAAATAAATAAAATCAACGATTAGTTTATATTTAATCCGATATATGGCGCACACCATCAGTAACGTTCAGTTATCCAATCAGGAGAATGCATTCTAAAAATATTTATTAAAAAAAAAATTCTTGGCGTTTCGATTAATGCGAATCCAACAATAAAGTTAGGTTTACCAACCTCCGGCGTTATTAAATCTAAATGAGAAGCTACCTTATTTACATACCCAGAAATAAAGTTGCATAACCACCGAGCGCAGACGACAATTTAAACACCACCTAGATTAAACTGCTCTCAGGGGACAACTTTCCTCAGCACAGACTTTTATCTTCGTATTACATTAGCTTCCTTCCTGTCAGGGTCTCGCAGCTTTCGGAAATCTTATTTGCATAGAATCATCTCTCTCTCAAAATGCATTTATTATTATTATTATTATACCTCATGATAAGTCCCAGAAAAATAAAGAAATAGAAGCCATGGATAGATTGTTGGAACGATGTAGGGAGCTGGCGTGTGAATACGAGGAACACCGGATATGGAGCACAGGGATACGACGACCATAGAAGAGATCCAGGAGAACGACCTAGAGCAGATGACAGGAGACCTGACAGACAAGAATGGATCAAGGACAGGGGACCATGTTATCGAGGAACCACCAGTCATAGAAAGACTGCTGGAGAGCTGCAGGACATCAGGGGACCATATCTGTGAGAGCCACAGCACTGACCAGGAGTCAAGATAGCAAATGTAAATATCTTTGTTTACTTTTACTGTTGTTATTTATTGAAGTTGTAAATAAAAATATGTAAATAGACTGACCATTCGTTACCCTTTTTAAAGAAAAACTTGTAACATTTTTGAAAAATAAAGTTATTATTATTCCTAGCACAGCACTCATGATACAGTCAATGATAATAATGGTGGATGGAATTTGGTGACTGCTCACACGTCTGAGACTTTCGAGTAATGATCTTTCTCAAAATATACAAAACGTTAAGATTAGCTTCTACATTAATGGTGATGATACACGTGGTCATGATAATCATGGTGGATAGTTAGCTCGTGCTTTTACTGTAAGTACACCACATGTCTACACATGTGAAAAGCAGTTCGACTTTTACACTTACAAGCGTGCCAGAGCCCCGTTTGGTTACTTTCACTCACTAGTGGGGTTGGACTTTTACAAGAATCTTAGGCCATTGGAACATTTTTTTAATTAGAGAAAATTTCCTATGCGGGATTCGACCCAGGGTCGTAGCGGTCGAAAACCAACGATTTAGGCCATTTTTCCACCGACCTCTAATGTCATATTTGCATGTCATCGACCTATCCTATTTGCATATAACTTTAGAAACAAGAAGATATGGAGTGATAGATTTTATAGTTGTACTTATCTCAGGTAGGGTGGCAGCGATTGTCTTTACTATTACAAGTGCACCACATGTCTACACATATAGAAAGCGCAGTTCGACTTTTGCATTTACAAGTGTACCAGAGCCCTATTTGGTTACTTGAACGTACTTGTGAATTTCTACTTTTTAAATAATCATGGATCATTGAACCACAATTTAAAAAAAGGCATATTGCGGGATTCGAACACAAGTCGTGGCTGTGGAAATTCGACGGTTTTACATCTCCTCCACCGACCCCCAATAGATATATATATGTCGTACCACAAGCACTAGCAGTCATAGGGCCCAGTGGTTCAGGCGTCAATGGGTAACACAACGGACGAGGCAGGTTAGCTGGCACCTAAGAGAGAGAGAGACCAGTTCCGAAGACCCGGTAAAGGTCCAGGAAGATGTAATTTTCCCGAGAAGGAAAGATGATTTGCTTTTATCAGGCCTTTTTTGTGGGTGTCTGGCGGTGGTCGTAAAACTTAGTAACGACTTATGGAAGTTCCTAGTAAGGAAATGACTTATTCTTTATGAATTGTACCTCGTCCTGCTTGGGTGTGAGGGACTCTCAATAAAACCTTACTGTTTTGTTTGTTATTACATGATATCATCAAGTTGGTCTGTTGAAGTTTATCTACAGTTTGGTATTGTTACATTATTTATAATTATGGTACATATGTAAATATAGTGTATATTAACATATATTACTACATATTGTAGCAAGATATTTATTATTTTATTAACAGAGTATAATTTTTGATGTTTATATTTTGCTAATCTGTAAACTTCCTTCATTGCTTAATCTTTTGTTTATCATTCATAGTTTGTTCTTTTATTAAATAAATTCCTATATCATCCCGAAGTTTTTTGTCTTTCCTAATTTTCCACGTGGCAATATATTTATAAACCTATTATAAGAGAGTAGTTAAAAGAATAACATTGAAACTTACGAATTAGTGGAATACAAAATTGCTATGTAAATAAAGAGCAAAGGATTCAACATCAATATTTTGAAGAGACCTGAAGGGAAGTTGGATACCATCATCAATGGTGAAGATTTAAGCCTTCAATAAAGTTAGGAAATATGGAAGAATGAGAAGCGAATCTATTGCTTAACGTAGAGAAAAATCTATTTATTTGGTTAACTTAGATTCCTGGAATATACAGAATTGGCCAAATACCCGGGCTGTCATTCAGATCCAAGTTTTTGCTTGGAGTTCCAATTCGTGAAATGTCACTACCAGGATTGTCTGAATTGTAATAGGAGCTGGTCTAGAGAGGGTCTCTCGGGAGACGACAAATAAACAAACATCAACAAGACCATTATAATCAATAACCCAAACCATTCCCCAATTAACCAAAGAGTTTAAATATAAACTTATATACATAATATATCACAGTTATAAACAGGCCGTTATAATGTCGGCGCGGGCTAGTTATAACATAAAATACAAAACTTAATCAATTACCGCTAACTATAAACCTGATTGATGTCCACTAACTAGTATGTATATATGGGGGAGGTTGAATTCCTCATTAATTTAATTAAATTGGAGCTTTATGGATCGCTCTGATTGGCTGGTGTCCTGGTCACGTGATTGGATATATCAGCCCTTCTCTACATACTCAGTATGCCAGTCTACCTCGCTATTGTTCTGTGAATATTTTATTCGACATTAATTGTTTTTGACCAAAATAGGCCTATATACATATTTCCAATATGCATATATTAAATTAAAAATAATAAACGGGTTGGAAATTTGTTTTACAAAATGAAATATGAATATAGACATAAAGCTTGTTCTTTATTTATTTATTTCTACCGAGGTTTCGGTGACTTAATGTTACCTTCCTCAGGGGATGGTTTTTTTTAAATTCTGTTTATACTGAAGAAGATGGCATTGAGTCGCCGAAAGGTCGGAAATAAATAGATCAAGAAAGGATGATGTATAACTACATTCTTTTTTAAAACATACTTTTGTTTTGAATATAGAGAAATCCATATTTAATTCATTAGATAATAAAAATGCATATATTGGATTTAATAAAATATTTATTTTGCCAATATTATTTGCCAATACTTATTTTGATTGTAATTTTTAATAATATTTTCATGCACAAATTTCCCCCACCTACTTTGTATTTTAAATGATTTCAACTGTGATATTATAACACTATGCGGTGCTGAGTTTGTGTATACAAAAATGTAATGCCAGTCGTTCAGCCAGTCGAAATATTGGCAAAATAAATATTTTATTAAACCCAATATATGTCTTTTATTATCTAATACTTTTATGTGTGTTGATATCTATAATCATAGGCAGAACTTAAGGAAATATTTTTTTTTAAAGGAGAAAGACTCAAATTTGTTCACACTTGGTTATCTCGTATGTCTTCAATAAAGGTCAATGTAATATCTTTCAGAGTTATTGTCTCAATCCCAGGAGATGACAGACAAGAATGGATCAAGGACAGGGGACCATGTTATCGAGGAACCACCAGTCATAGAAAGACTGCTGGAGAGCTGCAGGACATCAGGGGACCATATCTGTGAGAGCCACAGCACTGACCAGGAGTCAAGATAGCAAATGTAAATATCTTTGTTTACTTTTACTGTTGTTATTTATTGAAGTTGTAAATAAAAATATGTAAATAGACTGACCATTCGTTACCCTTTTTAAAGAAAAACTTGTAACATTTTTGAAAAATAAAGTTATTATTATTCCTAGCACAGCACTCATGATACAGTCAATGATAATAATGGTGGATGGAATTTGGTGACTGCTCACACGTCTGAGACTTTCGAGTAATGATCTTTCTCAAAATATACAAAACGTTAAGATTAGCTTCTACATTAATGGTGATGATACACGTGGTCATGATAATCATGGTGGATAGTTAGCTCGTGCTTTTACTGTAAGTACACCACATGTCTACACATGTGAAAAGCAGTTCGACTTTTACACTTACAAGCGTGCCAGAGCCCCGTTTGGTTACTTTCACTCACTAGTGGGGTTGGACTTTTACAAGAATCTTAGGCCATTGGAACATTTTTTTAATTAGAGAAAATTTCCTATGCGGGATTCGACCCAGGGTCGTAGCGGTCGAAAACCAACGATTTAGGCCATTTTTCCACCGACCTCTAATGTCATATTTGCATGTCATCGACCTATCCTATTTGCATATAACTTTAGAAACAAGAAGATATGGAGTGATAGATTTTATAGTTGTACTTATCTCAGGTAGGGTGGCAGCGATTGTCTTTACTATTACAAGTGCACCACATGTCTACACATATAGAAAGCGCAGTTCGACTTTTGCATTTACAAGTGTACCAGAGCCCTATTTGGTTACTTGAACGTACTTGTGAATTTCTACTTTTTAAATAATCATGGATCATTGAACCACAATTTTAAAAAAGGCATATTGCGGGATTCGAACACAAGTCGTGGCTGTGGAAATTCGACGGTTTTACATCTCCTCCACCGACCCCCAATAGATATATATATGTCGTACCACAAGCACTAGCAGTCATAGGGCCCAGTGGTTCAGGCGTCAATGGGTAACACAACGGACGAGGCAGGTTAGCTGGCACCTAAGAGAGAGAGAGACCAGTTCCGAAGACCCGGTAAAGGTCCAGGAAGATGTAATTTTCCCGAGAAGGAAAGATGATTTGCTTTTATCAGGCCTTTTTTGTGGGTGTCTGGCGGTGGTCGTAAAACTTAGTAACGACTTATGGAAGTTCCTAGTAAGGAAATGACTTATTCTTTATGAATTGTACCTCGTCCTGCTTGGGTGTGAGGGACTCTCAATAAAACCTTACTGTTTTGTTTGTTATTACATGATATCATCAAGTTGGTCTGTTGAAGTTTATCTACAGTTTGGTATTGTTACATTATTTATAATTATGGTACATATGTAAATATAGTGTATATTAACATATATTACTACATATTGTAGCAAGATATTTATTATTTTATTAACAGAGTATAATTTTTGATGTTTATATTTTGCTAATCTGTAAACTTCCTTCATTGCTTAATCTTTTGTTTATCATTCATAGTTTGTTCTTTTATTAAATAAATTCCTATATCATCCCGAAGTTTTTTGTCTTTCCTAATTTTCCACGTGGCAATATATTTATAAACCTATTATAAGAGAGTAGTTAAAAGAATAACATTGAAACTTACGAATTAGTGGAATACAAAATTGCTATGTAAATAAAGAGCAAAGGATTCAACATCAATATTTTGAAGAGACCTGAAGGGAAGTTGGATACCATCATCAATGGTGAAGATTTAAGCCTTCAATAAAGTTAGGAAATATGGAAGAATGAGAAGCGAATCTATTGCTTAACGTAGAGAAAAATCTATTTATTTGGTTAACTTAGATTCCTGGAATATACAGAATTGGCCAAATACCCGGGCTGTCATTCAGATCCAAGTTTTTGCTTGGAGTTCCAATTCGTGAAATGTCACTACCAGGATTGTCTGAATTGTAATAGGAGCTGGTCTAGAGAGGGTCTCTCGGGAGACGACAAATAAACAAACATCAACAAGACCATTATAATCAATAACCCAAACCATTCCCCAATTAACCAAAGAGTTTAAATATAAACTTATATACATAATATATCACAGTTATAAACAGGCCGTTATAATGTCGGCGCGGGCTAGTTATAACATAAAATACAAAACTTAATCAATTACCGCTAACTATAAACCTGATTGATGTCCACTAACTAGTATGTATATATGGGGGAGGTTGAATTCCTCATTAATTTAATTAAATTGGAGCTTTATGGATCGCTCTGATTGGCTGGTGTCCTGGTCACGTGATTGGATATATCAGCCCTTCTCTACATACTCAGTATGCCAGTCTACCTCGCTATTGTTCTGTGAATATTTTATTCGACATTAATTGTTTTTGACCAAAATAGGCCTATATACATATTTCCAATATGCATATATTAAATTAAAAATAATAAACGGGTTGGAAATTTGTTTTACAAAATGAAATATGAATATAGACATAAAGCTTGTTCTTTATTTATTTATTTCTACCGAGGTTTCGGTGACTTAATGTTACCTTCCTCAGGGGATGGTTTTTTTTTAAATTCTGTTTATACTGAAGAAGATGGCATTGAGTCGCCGAAAGGTCGGAAATAAATAGATCAAGAAAGGATGATGTATAACTACATTCTTTTTTAAAACATACTTTTGTTTTGAATATAGAGAAATCCATATTTAATTCATTAGATAATAAAAATGCATATATTGGATTTAATAAAATATTTATTTTGCCAATATTATTTGCCAATACTTATTTTGATTGTAATTTTTAATAATATTTTCATGCACAAATTTCCCCCACCTACTTTGTATTTTAAATGATTTCAACTGTGATATTATAACACTATGCGGTGCTGAGTTTGTGTATACAAAAATGTAATGCCAGTCGTTCAGCCAGTCGAAATATTGGCAAAATAAATATTTTATTAAACCCAATATATGTCTTTTATTATCTAATACTTTTATGTGTGTTGATATCTATAATCATAGGCAGAACTTAAGGAAATATTTTTTTTTAAAGGAGAAAGACTCAAATTTGTTCACACTTGGTTATCTCGTATGTCTTCAATAAAGGTCAATGTAATATCTTTCAGAGTTATTGTCTCAATCCCGATATACATGCTGAAAGGTACAACTTCCTTAAGTTTTGTCCATGAGTGTATATTGGTTATCTCGTGTGTCTTCAATAAAGGTCACTGTAATATCTTTCAGAGTTATTGTCTCAATCCCGATATACATGCTGAAAGGTACAACTTCCTTAAGTTTTGTCCATGAGTGTATATTGGTTATCTCGTGTGTCTTCAATAAAGGGCACTGTAATATCTTTCAGAGTTATTGTCTCAATCCCGATATACATGCTGAAAGGTACAACTTCCTTAAGTTTTGTCCATGAGTGTATATATATATAATAGAGATAATAATAAATAAATAAACATTTACTCGAAGTTGATGCGAAACAAATAAAACATTTCTATATATAAAACACTTTAGAATTTCTTTCTTGAACTTTGTGTATGATAGTCCACAATCCTCCACTCTCTGGAAAGATAAATGACAACACGAGGTTGAGAATCCAGAAGTTTGATTCACCCATTGGTGGAGACTCCAGATATCAGTTTTCTTTTAATACAGAATTTACTTAAAGTTGAAAATACAAATCACAACATCTTTATTATATATTTCGGCAAGCTTTCGGGTGATAAATCTTTCTCAGACTTTCTGAATATAATGATCACAAATTTATTTATAGAATAAAATATTGCACAAATCGTCTCTTTTTTCGAACTCTCTGGAAATAAAATGAACGTTTAGGGTCTATTAAGAAAAAGTCATCTCCTGAACATGCAACTAAAAGTTACTGATGGCTTACGCCATCTGTCGGAATAAATATTAACTATTCTATTAGTTGATATTTATTCCGATAGATGGCGCTTGCCGTCAGTAAATTTTAGTTGCATGTTCAGGATTTGCCTTTTTTTCAATTTATCCACCTGATACCAGTACAATTTCACACTTTTGTACTGTTTTTTTCACATTGTTTGAGTCTCCCTATGTTTTATCAATTATACTTTTAAGATATTTGTTAAATTTTAGCGATAACGTAATTTAATAATGAGATTAGAATAGATTAATATTTGTGATCATTAAATTACAATTATAATGTATACCATATATGTATACCACCATGTCTACATATACAAATTCCATATATATATATGGTATCATTATATATATAAATATATATATATATGGAATTTGTATATGTATATGTAACTTTTCCACTATAGATGGCGCTCTGCCATCTAAAATGTTAATGTGAGCCTGGTTAGGATATGTCGTTTTTTCTGTTTTTATATAAATACCGGACTATTTTCAATATAATATTTCTTATTCTACCACATATATAGTGTCACTATGTATTCAATGCCATATATATATATATATTCCTCATATAATATGCCGTATATACATATTTGCGAAAAATAATATGCCGTATATACATATAACATACCATATATACATATATATACTAGAATTTAAATCCCCAACTACTTAGTGCTGACTCTCCTTCCATCAGCCAACACTTGCTGCAAGTTTTTTTTTTCTTCTTTTTATGTGGCGGCTTTAATGGAAGTCTTTGGGAACTTTCACACACTTCTCTCTCTCTCTCTCTCCATCTCGCGGGATGTTCCTTCTTAACTTCTTCTCTCTCTCTCTCTTCATACTTCTTGGGAATACCATCAACGGTACAAGATATACAAACATTTCTCTCTGATTTCATTGGTTGTTCTACTTGTACTACCACATACAGTAGAGAATTAAACAAAGATAACAAGAAGACATGTTGTTATATCTCTAAACTAAGACTGTATATAACTGTATAGGGGGGTCGGTGGAAGGCTGGGTAAACCGTTTGGTTTTCGACCACTAGGACCCGGGTTCGATTCCGGCATTGGGCACTTTTTTCTGTTTAAAAAAAAATGCTCCAATGGCCCCCGATTCTTGCAAAAGTCCAACCCCACCAGCGAGTGCAAGTAACCAAACGGTGCTCTGGCATTTGTAAGTGCAAAGTCGAACTGCTTTTCACATGTGTAGACATGTGGTGCGCTTACAGTAAAAGCAGTCGCTAACTACCCACCATGATTATCATGGCCTGTACCAAGTGTACTAGGAATAGGCAAAAAAAAAAACTAAGACTGTATATAACTGTGGTATTGATACTTTCTTCCTTTGTTGGTTTCCTTCCTTTCTTTCTTGGACTATGACACCAGTCTGTGTCGACATGTCTTATTAAATGGATTTTTTGTTGTAGAATCTTCGTTTTTTCAGCAAGTCTTCCTATTTATCTCGAAATACAATACACTCATGAACAAAACTTAAGGAAGTTGTACCTTTCAGCATGTATATTGGGATTCAGACAATAACTCTTAAAGCTATTACAGTGACCTTTATTGAAGACACTAGATAACCAATATACACTCATGGACTTAAGGAAGTTGTACATTCTAGCATGTATATCGGGATTCAGACAATAACTCTGAAAGATATTACAGTGACCTTTATTGAAGATACACGAGATAACCGATATTCACTCATGGACAAAACTTGAGGAATTTGTACCTTTTACCATGTATATCGGGATTCAGACAATAACTCTGAAAGATATTACAGTGACCTTTATTGAAGATACACGAGATAACCGATATTCACTCATGGACAAAACTTGAGGAATTTGTACCTTTTACCATGTATATCGGGATTCAGACAATAACTCTGAAAGATATTACAGTGACCTTTATTGAAGACACACGAGATAACCAATATACACTCATGGACTTAAGGAAGTTGTACATTCTAGCATGTATATCGGGATTCAGACAATAACTCTGAAAGATATTACAGTGACCTTTATTAAAGACACACGAGATAACCAATATACACTCATGGACAAAACTTAAGGAAGTTGTACCTTTCAGCATGTATATCGGGATTGAGACAATAACTCTGAAAGATATTACAGTGACCTTTATTGAAGACACACGAGATAACCAATATACACTCATGGACAAAACTTAAGGAAGTTGTACCTTTCAGCATGTATATCGGGATTGAGACAATAACTCTGAAAGATATTACAGTAACATTTATTGAAGACATACGTGTGAATCCACCGTTATATAAGCAAATAAATAACGGTTTATGATTAAAATAGGAAACTTTATTTTGTCCATGAGTGTAGATAACTGTGTATGATACTAGATGAATCGGTCCTATATTTATTGATTCATATTTTCTAAAATTCTAATAAAAGACCCTAAATTCCTCTGAGAAGTCACTTGGGAGAAGCAGGTGTTAATCTTCCTGTAGGACATTGGGGTTCAGACAAGGATATTTCTACAAGTCACCCTAGATGGTCAGTTGTTCCATTTTCATATCATATAAAAGGGATGTTTATAAGATTTAGAATATTTGACCTCTTCATATATATTACTAGCCGAATGACCCGGGCAACGCCCGTGTTTTACCCGATTTAATTGCATATGTTGGTTAATAACTATAGCCTACCGCCCGCCATGGGAAGTCACGTGCTCGCCGGCAGCCAACGGGCGCGCGCCGCCGTCGGGGGGGGGGGCAAAGGTGGCGTGACCGTAGCCAACCAATAAAAGCAAACGGTGACAGAGGCGGCTGATTGATTAGGAAAGACGCTCGTAACTGTATATAGTATGATGCATTATCGCGCCATCTGTTATCAAAATTCGAAACTATTATAGACGCGTATGATTCTTTTTAAAAATAAACAATTTCCACTGTCCTTTTTTTCCATTGCAGAAAGGACAGTAGAAATTTTTTATTTTCAAAAAGAATCATACGCGTCTATAATAGTTTCGAATTTTGATATCATATATAGGCCACCTCTCCCTTCAAAAATGACGTTAGAAACCATATAGATGCGATAACACGGTATAGGAGTAGTTTCCCATCTATGAGCATCCCTGTTTCATGGTATTAGTCCGCATTCTTTACAATTTCTAGAGATTTCTTCTATTTTTCGTTATCTATTCCAGGCCACCGGATGGTATTTCAGGCCAAAGCTTCCATTTTGACTATACCCATGTGTTCTTAATATATTTCAGTTACATTTTAACCCATTTCTCGGTCTTTCGGCTAAGATCCAAATGTATTTCTTTGGAATGTTCACTCGAATTTCCAATTATTTTAAGTCTATTTTAATTTGCAAAGAACATTTTGTAAAAACGACATTTGAAAATTATCCCGCATGTGTTTCTTTTGAACGAAAAGTCAAAATTTCTTTTAAGGAGAAAAAACGATCATTTCTAAATCTTAGGAATGAAGTATGAAAGAATGAATTGTGAAGAGTAATGATAAATCCCCAAATTCCCATCCCTGGATACTTTTATTTTTCCGTTCATCATTACTCTTCACAATTCATCCTTTCATACTTCATCCCTAAGGTTAGAAAAAATCGTTATTTCTCCTTAAAATAAATTTTGATTTTTCGTTCAAAAGAAACACATGCGGGATAATTTTCAAATGTCGTTTTACATTCACAGGCCGCATTATATTATAAAGAACATTTTGTCGGAAAACTAAAGCAAAACTCCATTTTATTTTTTATTTTTTTCCCTTTTTCTCTCCAGATTAATAAAATCATTAAAAATTCAAAAAAGCAACGAGATTTTATAATGAATTTTTTAGATTCTGTTTTGTGAGTTTTGAATATTTCATTAATAAAATTGTAATTAAAATTGCCTTCGCTTTATTGAAAATTTCCAAGAAATATTTCCTAAATAATAATATATTATATTGGAGAGCTTATGTTTCTGTGTTATTGGAAGACTGGTGTGTGCCAATATTCTATCTTTATATAACCTTTGCTTAGAATCTTCAATCTGTTTGTTATTTTTAAATATAAATTTTGATCCTTTTCATGGTTAGATTTGGAATTATATATTTATTATTCAATATGAAATACACTATGTAGCGATTTAATAAAATGAAAGAAGACAATTTTTCTTTAATCATTTAACGACGCAAGCTTTCGGGCAAAAACCCTTCAACAGGCAAGCTAAAGCATAAATACGACACTATAGACGTTCATAGTGTCGTATTTATACTTTAGCTTGCCTGTTGAAGGGTTTTTTCCCGAAAGCTTGCGTCGTTAAATGATTAAAGAAAATTGTCTTCTTTCAATTTATTATATCGCTACATATCTTAATGAGAAGAATCTTCTATATCTAATGAAATACACTCATGGACAAAAGGAAGTTGCATATTTTAACCATAAAACACTCCTTATTTGCTTATATAACGGCGAATTTCCCATATATGTAAATTTTCGAACGTATTCTCCTTAATATATTATATATATAATATAATAAAGTATAATAAAAACACACATATATATACATGCAAAAAGGTAAAATATACTTATGTTTTGCCCATGATTGTACATGTAGTACCAGGCCATGGTGGGTAGTGACAGCTTGTACTGTAAGTACACCACATGTCTACATATGTAGTACCAGGCCATGGTGGGTTGTCACAGCTTGTACTGTAAGTACACCACATGTCTACATATGTAGTACCAGGCCATGGTGGGTAGTGACAGCTTGTACTGTATCTTTAACCTGAATTAATAAGTATTTAAATGTGCTTGAAAAATGTGTATTCAATATTTAAAACAAGTTTTTTAAATATAGAATAACTAAAAATGCCCAAAATTCTGATTTTAAACTCGAAACCTAACTAGCAAACGAAACTTTCATGTCATACCTGTCATTACGAAGTATCGTCTGCATTTTAATTCCAAAAATCATCCATGCGTACAATTTAATTAAGATGCTTGAAAACAAAGCTATCAATAAATCAATCCAAAAGATAAAAAACAATATATATATTTAATTATGACTCTTTTTAATTAATTATTGAATATATAAGAAATGCCACATTTTTCCTTCTTCGATAATTTAAAAAAAGGTTTTAAAATTAAATTTGACGCCATCTATTGACATCTTTTGCAACTATTGCTATTTATCGCTTGGATAATGAAATCTGCTGATCTTTTTTCCATTCATAAAAAGTAACTCAATAGAATAGATTTTGTTTTTGTGACGTCATGTTTTTCTCTTTTTTTTTTATTGGTGACAATAATAATAATATATATGTCGTATCTATCTATATATATACAGGGTGATCCAAAAGTCCCGCACAACTTTAAAAATTAATAACTCCGCGAATATTTGCGCTAGAGCAATGCGGTAAACACCATTGTGTTCAGGATGCAATGGGATTTTTTATGGCAAATAATGAAAAATTCGAAATTGATTTTAGTTACAACTTTATTCGCTAGATGGCGCTCTACCAGAATCAGAGATTCAGCGGCCAAATTGTTTGATAAATTGAAAAATATAACTGAACGACACGTATTTTTCCTTTTTGAATACCAGAAAAGAACCCTAATAATATCAAATGATAAATTAATAAAACACCATTTCGCCAAAAGTTAGAAGAAATGGTTAACGATTTTCAAATACAAACCGAGATATGTAAAATAGGTATATGCAAATTAAAACATGTAGCAAAAATTATTTATATTTTAGATGGGATTTTGTGAAATAGATTGAATGTTTGAAAATAACCACTGATATCAATACACGATTTTTAAAATGTTAATATAGTACCAAAAATTATGATGGCACTACTAATAGGATTTCTTGCCTGTAGTTTCTTGACTAATTGGCGACACTTGATTATTTAACTGGATATTTGTCATGATCCAGCAAATGAAATATAGAGGGGAGTGATAAATATATTTGTCGTACTTTATTCCAAATATCCTATGGGTTTGTCAAATGTTATCATTTTTTATTATACTGTACAAAATTTTGAAAATGTATCCCCTCAAAAAAATCATTTTCAAATCGACCTTTTGCGTTGAAAAACGTGGTAGTAAAATCATTTTGTATTATTTTTTGCGCAAAATTTCTAAAATGGGGGGGGGGATACAGAGAATATTCCTTATGCTATTTCTTCTAATGAATGAAAAGCGATAAACTAAACATAAGGGGTAAAATTGTGTATACCAGTGTTTTTCGAGAAGTTATAACACTTTGGCCTGCACGACATAATATAAGATGTGGGCAAATGACAAACAAAAAATTACTGTTCACAGAAAAAAAAAGAGTCAAGATGTGAGGACAGCATTTATTATTCCCATAACCCAAAACAAAGAGCTGCAAAATATAACACATGAGGTAACTGCCTTCTCTCTTGTATTAGGTCACAATCCTTGCTCAATGTGGCGCCCTTCATTCTCAAACACCGCCTGCAGACGATAGATGACAGAATGGTCAAAATTAAATAGTTGAAATTTATAAAACGTGCCATCTGATAGAAGCCTTCAACATGGCCAATGTGGTAGGCCGGCATCGATGAAAACGCGACTTAATGTACCCACATAACCGAAATTGTAAGGCGTCAAGTCTGGTGATATTGGAGGCCACTGGTATATAAAGTGGCGACTTATCAACGAATTTCACCGAACGTATCCTTCAGCAATTGTTTGGCACCGCGGGAGATATGAGGAGGTCCTCCATCTTGCATGAATGTTATTTCGCTTAGTGCTTGTCTGTCCTGCAATATGGGAATAACCTTTTCTCTCAAATATTGAACATAACGTTCACCAGTTACAAAAACGGTTTAAATGTTCTTCCATTTATTTTTTCAAAGAAAAATGGCCCAAAAATAAAAGAAGAAGTGAACCCATACAAAACTGTAACTCTGTGCTGATGAAGTGGTATTTCTGTAAAAATCCTAGGGTTTTCTGTTGCCTAAATGAGTCAGTTTTGAATTATAAATTCTCCCTTTAGATAAAAGTGAGCATCATCTGTTCTTAGAACATTTGAAAGCCAGTTTTCATCAATATCAATTTGCCGGAAAACCCATGCAGCGAATTCTTGACGCTTCTCAAAATCGCTGACTTTCAACTCGTGAAAACTTTGAATTTTGTTAGGGTATTTTTATAGAAAAATTCTAAATGTGTGTTCTCTCCAAACTGTTCCATACGAAATCCCCGTTTGTCGAGAAACTTGTCTAGCACTTACTTCTCCATACGTGGATAACGTTTCAATAGCTTCAGCATTCTGCAAAACCGTAACAGCCACTGACTTGCATGTCGATGGTCTTCCACTCCGAGGTTTTGCTTCCAGAGAACCAATTTCCTCAAAACTTTTAATCAATCGCTTCAGAGAGTAGCAACTCATTGGTCCTTTACCGCTTCGAATATCTTTAAAGGAACGAAACGCTCGTAAAGCTTCAGTGGCAGATTCTGAATCACAATTTAAAAATTCACAAAGAGTGCTTTATCCTGTAGTGACGGCATTCCAGGGGGAAGGGGAGAAGTCCCACCACACCTCCTTTCGGTCCCCCCTGGACCCTTGGAATATTTGACCAAATTCTGGTTCGTTTCCAAGATGACTAACGTTGCAACGGCACCCATTTTCAAATGAGGAGCAAAACTGATATCTCCAGTAGTGCTACCGCGTCCGGGGTAATCGGCGCGTCAGGAGCTGCAGCTCGAGCTCATGATGAGAAATCTACTACGAGGACACAATTCAATCTACTACAACTCAATATAAATGGTATACAGAGGAAAATAAAGAGCTGACTTGTCTTCTCTGTGACAACAATGTACATATTACTTGTCCTCAGGAGACAAAATTGAATCAGAATCTTAGATTCAATATCAAAGATTATACAACACTACGAAAGGACAGACCGGGAAAATTCGGAGGAGGACTTGCCGTTTTGATTAAAACTCTAGAAATTTAAATTTAAGGAAATCGCCTATAATCAGAGTAAGCCTAGAGAAAGCACGACAGAAGCTCAGGCAATAGAAATCTATCTTACAGATAAAACAATTCCAATCATAAATGTTTATCACCACGATAATACTAGCATCAATACAGGCCTGATAGAGACATTAAGTGAAGTGTCTTCGGATATCGCAATCATACTTGGTGATTTTAACGCTGAAAGACCAACTTGAAGATCACCTGTCCAAAATAACAAAGGTCAGCAGGTTGAGGATATGCTAACAGACCTCGACCTTACACCGTTAAATAACGAAAATAACACCTATCTATCCGAGTCCACAGGCACAGAATCCGCAATAGACATCACAGCGTTAAATTACAACATCGCACCCACAACACAATGGAAAATTCTGAAAAGTGCAATCAGTGACCACAGACCAATTTTAACAAACCCTAAAATTCAAAATTGAGATTTTCCAACAGATTAAAAGAACACTGGAAAAATATTCACAGAAAATCTTGAAGAACTGTGCAACGAAGAATTAAATCACAGAACTATTGACAAAAAATTGGAAAAATTCTCTTCGAACATATCCAAAGCTGCAAAAGTATCGATACCTAGAGGTAGACGTAAAGACCTGTGAATACTTTACTGGAAGGACCACAATATCAAGGCAATGATTGCAGAGAGAGACAATATCAATGAACTTCTTAAAACAAATAAAACAGAATAAATCATAAAGGAACTCATTGAAATTAGACACAAAATAGAACAAGAAATTTGAATATTCAAACAAGAAATATGGGCAGAATTCTGCGAAAAAAATGGATCCAAAAAAGGAAAGCCATCCTTGGAATATAATTAGTGTTATAAAACCATCAAAACCAACACTAATCCTCCAATACTCTAACCGATATGAATAGCGAGAACGAACAAACAGATGGTTGAAATAATTGATGAATATCTTTCAAGCACTTCCAGACTCAGCTATACGAATGAAAGCAGGACTCTAAAAAATAATGTAAACAGGTTAGTTAAACAAACAAGAAATTACCATCAACAAGATATTTACTCGAGAGACTTCACACTGAATGAGCTAAACTCATCAATAGAAAAGTAAGATACAAGAGGTCACCAGGAGATGATCTAATCTTTGGTCAAATGATTAAACACTTTGGAGTCGAAGCTAAAAATCAACTCCTAAGAATACTGAAGATTTCATAGCAAACTGGTAAACTACCAAAGAATTGGAAAAAATCAATTATAGTTCCAATACTGAAACCAAACAAAGATGCTAAGGAATGCAAGAACTATCGGCCAATTGCTCTTACCAGCATACTTTGTAAAATAACAGAATGAATTATCCACTCTAGGCTCATAGTCTGGCTCACTAACAATAATAAAATAAACTTCTACCAGACTGCCTAAAGATCCAGAGACACTGTACAACTGATAAACTGTTCTACTTCTGTCAATCAATAATAGATTTCTAGGAAACACCGCCAAAGAAGAGAACGGCCGTATTCCTGGATATGACCTCAGCTTTTGATCGAGTGTAGAAATTATTTGAAAGGCTGCACAACATCGGAGTAAGAGGAAACACCTTAATCTGGATTGCAGACTTCTTAAGGGGAAGAAGAATAAAGGTTCGGGTCAATGGAACATTTTCCAAGGACCGAAGAATATGGGCTGGTGTACCTCAGGGATCTATGCTCAGTCCTCTCTATTTGTATTATTTGAAGCCTCATTATGTAAAATTGTATGTATATATAAATTGGACATTTGTTGTTGGCCATGGTCAAGTTTGAGCTCTTGTACGTCTAATTACGATACAACAAAAGTGGCGACGAGGATGCGCGATCTACAGAGCCAGTAAAAGGCTGAGGAAAACGGCGTCTATGCAAGTATAACAACTACATCTTTTGAACTATCTGGATCAAGAAAACAAAGGAGTAGAAAAGATCAGCATGACAAGTTCAAAGTTAATAGTACCTTTTAGATGCTATAGCCCAGTGGAGGACACTTCGATCTTTTTGTACAAAAATTTGATGCTTTTTTTTGGCATCTGAAGGAGGAGATTAAAGTGCTGATTTTTACCTCGCTACCAGATTCTGAAACTTTGAAGCAGGGAAACGACATTTTCTTTCTGGTCTAATGAAAGATCAATCCTATGATACTATCATTCAAAGAATTAATCTGCATTTGGATCCAAAGAAGAAAGTGATACCACAGCGATGCAGATTTTTAAAGAGAATTCAACAGGAAGGAGAATGAATTTCGGAATATCTTAGAGAATTGAAACATTTAGCAATAAATAGTAATTTCGGCGATATGCTGGGAACCATGATGCGAGACCGTTTTGTGGCTGGAATCAAGTTGGAAAGCCTGCAAAAGAAGCTACTACAAGAAAACGACGATGTCACCCTGGATAAAGTTTTGCAGTGGCGATCTCGTTCGAACTGGCGGAGATGAATACAAGAGAACTACAAGATAAATTAGTGGCCAAGATATCCCCTGTGAATGGAAAAGATAAAAAGGGTGAGTACAATAATAGTATGGTGCAGCAAAGGTCTTTCAGGCAAAGGGGTGAAATAATGTGTTATAGATGTGGTGAAAGACATTCACACGTGGCCTCTGTTTGCCCTCATAGAACAAAGACTTGTTTTAAAATGTAAAAAACTGGGTCATTTAAGTAGGGTCTGCAAAGCTAGTAAAAAAATGTGGGGATGTAAATATGTATAAGAGGACTCTATATATTCTGTACAGGGCGAAACTAATGCCACAATAAATTTAACAGTATATGAATATTCTTTGTGGCCTGCTACATAGATGATATTTTGGTTGCAGAAAAAGACTTTGAAGATCATCAACAAAAGTTGGATCTAGTGTTTAGATGATTGCTAGAAAAAGGTTTAAAGTTAAACAGATATAATTGTAAATTTAAAAGAAATCGGTGGAATATTTAGGGTTTAAAATGGATAAATATGGACTGCATCCCTTAGAAAATAAAATGAAAGCAGTGATAGAGGCGCCTGAACCTAAAGAATGTTTCGCGATAAAGATCTTTCATAGGGCTCTTAATTAATTATTATAGATTCATAAAGAATATAGCAAACATTTTAGCCTATTCTATCAACTTTTGAATAAAAATTGTAGATGGAATTGGACGAAAGAATATCAAATGTTATTTAAAAAATGTAAATCATTATTAATGGACTATGGACTAGGCGTAATTCTGAGTCATAGACATGATAGAAAGGAAGAATGCCCTATAGCCTTTGCTTCTAGAACATTAACTAAAGCGAAAAAACGTTTCTCTCAACTAGAAAAGAAAGCGTTGAGCATAACTTTTGGCGTTGAGAAATTCAGACAATACTTACTGGGACGAAAATTTGTATTGGTCACAGACAATCGACCCTTAATTCATATATTTTCATCTCATAAACCAATTCCCATATGTGGATCATCCAGATTTAAAAGATGGTCCTTAAAATTAGCTGCATTTAATTATACTGTGGAATTTCGAAAAACTAGTGATAATTCCAATGTTGACGCATTGTCACGTCTTCCTTTAGAATCGAGTGTCAGGGAGTCTCTTGATGAAGACCAGGTACTTCTCAGGAAGTTGAATGAGGTACCGTTCTCTTTTATGGAGGTGGCATATGAGACGCCCCAAGTATTAAGGAATGTTATAGAAGGCAACTGGAAATTCACAAGGGTACTGAGGGAAAACCCACTAGCTCCTTATTATAATATCAATGAGGAATTAAGTTTGGAGTTTGGTTGTCTTCAATGGCGTGAAAGAGTGGTAATTTCCCAAAAATTAAGACCTTTAATTTTAAATGACTTGCATGAAATACACATGGGGATTGTTAAAATGGAGATGATTGCCAGACGGTATTTTCTGGTGGCCAGGCATAGACAGTAACTTCGAGGAATTATCTAGAGAATGTAGAGATTGCCAAGAATCGAGAAGCATGCCCCCGGCCTACCATATCGGAATGGACTTGGCCCGAAAAACCATGGCATCGTGGACGCATACTCAAAGTGGATAGAATTTTTATCATCAAAGATATTACCAGCAAAACGATTATAAATCATCTTAGAGAATTTTTTTCCAGATTTAGATTGCCCTAATTTTTGGTTACAGATAACGGAAGACAGTTTGTCTCCGGTGAATTCGAGCAATTTACTAAAATGAATGGTATACGGCACACTAAGACCAGTCCGTATAATCCTAGTACAAATGGTTTAGCTGAGAGATATGTAAGAGAGTTTAAAAACCTTTTGAGAAAGAATAATGGGAAGGATGATTTAGAGACGAATCTACAAAGATTCTTATTTGCTCATAGAGCATTCCCCCAAACTGTAATAAAGGAATTCCCCCGCGGAACTGCTAATAAAGAGAAGTTTAAGATCAAGATTCTCGAATTTAATACCAAGATGGGAAATCCTCGAGAGGTATTCCATGAGGCCGTAAGAAGGCAGGAGCAGTTTACTACAGGTTGCGAGGTTTATTTCCGCAACTATGCAACTGGACCTAAATAGAAAAAGGTACCATTTTGAGATTATTGAGCTACCGTGACTAACTTATAAGTTGCGAGGGCGTCGTGAATAAGAGGCATATCATTCAATTGCGACCTGTGAGAAAGAAACAAGTGGAGACAAGAAATTTGATACTTCCTCGAACATCAGGAGAGAAGCCTGTAGGTGGAAGTCAGAAATAAAGTGAAGAGGAGGTTCCAGTGGTTATATCAGGAAACAAGGAGGAGACTGCTTCTGTGCACGTACCCTCTTGCACTCCTATACCAGGGCCTGCTGCTGTGCACGTGCCCTCTTGCACTCCTAAACCGGAGCCTGCCGCTGTGCAAGTGCCCGTCCGCAGTCCTAGACCTCAGAGTGCCAGGAAACCCCCAGACCGACTGGAGTATTATTAAGGGGTGAGATTTGTTGTGTATATAAATAGATGAAGATTATTTGCATTCTTTGTAGTCTCATTATGTAAGAATATATGTGTATATAAATTGAACATTTTTTGTTGGCCAAACGAAAGGAATAAGAGCTAAAAAAAGAGTCATGGTCAAGTTTGAGTTGTTGTACATCTAATTACGACACAACCTTAACATCATCCATCCTTACCTCACTGAAGACACAAAAGTTGCCTGTTATGCAGATTATATAGCCATATGGCACACATAAGTGGGCAATGAAACTCGAAATGACAAAAAACCCAATAAACACAAATCTATAGGTCTCCTTCACTGACAGTAAAAAAGGCATGAATTTAACTCCAAAATAAGCATAACAACCATATAATTATATAATTAGATCTCCAAATTACCTAGGTGTGATACTTGATGAGGAATTGCGATTTACAGAACACATAATTAGCACCTCAAATAAAGCTACCAGAAACCTAAACATTCTGAGAAGGCTATGTGGAACAAATTGGGGAGCAAAACCAAAAATTCTCAGAACAACATATATCACCTAATTAAGGCCAATAATGGAATATGCAACACCTGTTTGGGCTCCCTCAAGTTCATCACTAAAAAGAAGACTAGACAGTGTTCAAGCAAAAGCGGCCAAATTAATCACTGGTTCTGTTTCAAATACCAACAATTAGAAAATTCAGAGAGAATGTGGTCTAGACCTATTTGAAAGCAGAAGACAATTAAAAACAATAAAATTTACCAATAGCTTAAAAACTAAAGAAACCGAACACATATCCCATAGAACCTATTTAAACTGGACACAAAAAGAAAGGCTCAAAAGATCTTCAACACTTCGGTACGACAACAATATTAGAAAGAGAATAAATATGAAACATAATGAATTTCAAATTCGAGAATAACCAATATTTCCTACCCCATTGCCATCAAATGTAATCATCAATCTTAACCTGAATGAACCCTGCAATAAAAAAAAAAGAGAACAAAAACATTCTTAAGAAGAAAGGACTTGACACAATTGGTTTATGCGATCAGATAAATTATTTAACAGCATATACAGATGGATCATCAGACCTTACCATAAGTAATGGAGGGGCTGGAATTAACATAATACACAAGATGGAACATACATCAAAATCAAAAAAGTAGCAAGAAAGATTTCGTCAAACTTCACTTATGAACTGACAGCTATCTGGAGATCTCTTGATGTATGCCTTAACCAACCATCCCTGCATCAAGCAGAAGGAATTATAATATACCGTACAACGACTTCATATCCGATCTAGAGGCAATTCAGAAGGGCAATACTATAATCACACAGAAAATACACTCGTTACTTACTCAACTGATATCATTGGAACTACAATGGATTCCTGCCAGTGTTTGGATCGGGGGTAATGAAATGGCAGTTGAATTTGCAAAGGAAGCCAGAAAGTTGAGCCAAAGGAAAAAACAAATGTCATTATTTAACACTAATGAGTTTGCAAAATACAAGATAATTGAACAAAAAATAAGAAAAGATCAAAATGTGAAATAAACTCCGAGAGAAAAATGACAAAACTATAACAAGATTTAGAACAAAACATTATAAAAGATGACAATACATCTAGATGGCACAAGAACCTATAGAACATGCAACATGTGGAACTAACACCTACCCACATATTCTCATGCCCGCAGCCTTGCATAAAATTGATTTAGACCCAGAGCAGCTGCTTTACACACCCAAGATAGTGGACAATGCTGCTACTGCTGTGATAGAGATGCATGGAGACATCTGAGGCTCTTTATTGGACACGACAAAAACAAAAACGGCATTCCAGAGTAAAATAAATCATCAGAGATAGATAAATATTTTTCAAATGAATTAAAATAAATATAATCGATACTGAGAGAGAGTTGAATTTAAAAAATTAGAAAATTATTATTTTCGAAATTTAAATAGCTGAGATGATTCCAGCAAACCGCATCTAAAATATCAGTTTTTTTTTTTTTTTTTGCGAAATGTTTTAATTTGCATATACCTATTTTACATATCTCAGATTGTATTTAAAAATAGTTAACCATTTCTTCTAACTTTTGGCGAAATGGTGTTTTATTAATTTATCATTTGATATTATTTGGGTTCTTTCCTGGTATTCAAAAAGGAAAAATACGTGTCGTTCAGTTATATTTTTCAATTTATCAAACAATTTGGCCGCTGAATCGCTGATTCTGGTAGAGCGCCATCTAGCGAATAAAGTTGTAACTAAAATCAATTTCGAATTTTTCATTATTTGCCATAAAAAATCCCATTGCATCCTGAACACAACGGTGTTTACCGCATTGCTCTAGCGCAAATATTCGCGGAGTTATTAATTTTTAAAGTTGTGCGGGACTTTTGGATCACCCTGTATATGGTAGTATAGAATGTAAAAACATAATTGGCTTATATTTTTGCAAATGGCGCACACATACGTTTCTTATTCTTCCGGATGATTAATTACAATTTTATCCCAACATGTTTTTCCTTTATGTAAAGAAAAACTAAAAGATTTGTCGCCAAACGGATTATATATATCTGCCATCTTTTCCTATCCAATTAGAAGTCTTTCCTGCAGACGAATTTTTGAAAAAGGTGTAGATCTCGCATCCTATTGGCTGATTATATTTAAAATTCTATATACAGTTACGAGCGTCATGCGTCATCTCTGTCACCGTTTGCTTTTTTTTTTGGAATGGCGCTCTCCTATTGGTTTGCTACGATCACGTGGCTACGATGGCGCCGCCACTACGCGAGACACTTTGTTTTTGACTTTGCCCCCCCCCCCCCCCCCCCCCCCCAACTCGCTTTTTGGTTTTTGTAACTATTGTGTTGGAGCGGGTCGCTTCTTGAATAAATGCATATATGTGATGATTTAAGACCATGGAATTGTTGTAAATAGTCTAGATATCTACTACCACATGTTCCACCCCATGACTGTATATAACTTCTTATGTACTGCACATAGAAAGCCTCAACTAACATCAATCTGTACCGCGTAAGAATCTAATAAAGTATCGCAACTGTACAGATAGAAGGAATGGAGTCTAACAGGAGAAAATTAAGGTTAAAACTAATCAGGCTTAGGACAGAAGTCGAAGCAAGGCCTAGCAAAAGAGGCTTAAAACCAGCCCAACTATAAATAATTTACAAGTCAATACTTCCTGACAGGACAGGGCGTATCTGATAACGCAGAAGTTATAAAAGTCGAGTAACGCCCCGTACTTCCTGGCCAAGACCGGACGTATCTTCCATCAAAGAAAGCCGCAAGGCCAATTAGAGAAGACCATACCTAAGTAGGTCAACCAATAGCCAAAGGCCACGTGGCATGGTCCCGCCAATTGGGAAAGAATCACCTAAATAGGTCAGCCAATTAGAAAGAAGCAAGGTCGTGGTGTTAAATCGAGGACCTAGAATAGTTAGTCTTCGCTTGGATTCCAACGGTAACACTTGTTCTAAAGATCTCTCTCTCCCCTCGTCCCATTCCTTCTTGACGTCAGACGCTTCTTAGTGGAATCTCTGTTTGTTTATTTCACCTTTGGCCCAGCTGTGTCGCCTTCCACCACGACTGCACGGTAGAGTTGACATCGAGGTTCGTCTAGCATCAGGTAACACTGGTCCCAGAGGTCCCAAGATATCACATATATTAGTTAATAACTAAATGGAATCCTCTTTTTCTTTTTCCCAGTAAGAGACGCCTACGGAAGCCAACAGTACATAGACATATGAAGCACATAGGCTATAGTTATTAACTAATATATGCATTTATTTAAGGCGCCAATTTATAATTGTAACAAATAGTATTTGAATCAAAGCATTCAATCGGGTAAAACACGGGCGTTGCCCTGGTCATTCGGCTAGTATAGAATAAACTTAAGGTACATAGTTTGAGTCAAAAGGCGATCCATTAATTAAAAGATTATATAAAAATGCCTACCTGGATCTGTAAAGAAAAAAAAACATTTTTTTTTTCTCAAAATATTTCGAGAGATTGCTCCCTCTTTATCAATTTATTGCAGAGTCAAGAGTCATTTTTTTTTCATTACAGATCCAGGTACGCCTTTTTATATAATCTTAAGGTACATAGTTACAAAATAACTAAACCTAAAATTTACAATAAATAAATAAATAAATAAATAAATCAAGAGAGATATTTTACAAAAACAACAACAAAAAGCTTTCCTAAGAACTTTTAGTCTTATACAGATTCTCCAATCACAGAAATGTAGTTTACATACAGGAATAACAGTAATAGTATCAGTAATAAACAATGCTATTATTATTACTTTTTAAAGTTAATCACATTTAATTTGAAGATCTTTTATAATACAGATTTAAAAAAAAAAAACACTATAACAATATTATAAAGTAAATAAAGCTTCCAGGGTTAGCGCAGTGGAAGCGTGCTGGGCCCATAACCCTGATAAAATGAAGAGGACAATATCTGGAGGATATTTATTGGACTTAAACTTAAAGTCACTAATACAGGCAAACAACACAATAACAACTGGAAGAAATGCACCTACTCTATCTAACCAACAGCTATATATATATATCTAGATCAACACCACAGAGTAGCAAGTCACTGGTCCGATGATAATTATTTATATTCATAGAAATGCGAGATAATTGTCAATTTCAACAAGTTTCTTGTTCAATTTTTTTATTTTCAAGCTTTCAGATTTGTCAGTCCTTCAACAGGAGTATCACGATAATAAATTGTAGATATATATACTATTTTTATATACAAATTAATTTTTACATATTTACATATTAATATCAATCTATGAAGAAAATAGTATCAAATTGTATTGGGATCAGATTAATAAATTAAGAACAATGCATATAATCGTCTGATTGAAATTTGACGATGGATCAAGCCATCTATTGGAATAAAAATGAACGATTTATTTATATTTATTCCGATAGATGGCGCAAGCCATCAGCAACTTTTAATTTACACAATATCAGGAGATACCTTTCTTTTAATTTATCAATCTGATTTATAAATATAACCTTGAAATATAAAATTGGTTTAAAAAGTATAAATAGAATAAAAAAAAAAAAACATATTTCAATATTATAATTAAAAAAACAAACAAAAAAAAGAAATTCCTATAAATTCGAACCTTTGTCGTTTATTTAAATATAACGCGTTTGGGGATTTCAATGACTTAGAAATATGTCTGCTAATTGACTACCTCAACGTTGATTGGCTGATTAATGTAATGCGATATTAGGGAACCAATCGGAGAGCGAATAACCTGGACATCCTATATATTCTTATCAACTACACTTATATTTATTAAGAAAAAGGCATCTCCTTATCGTGCAACTGAAAGTTGCTGATGGCTTGCGCCATCTATCGGAATAAATATCAGCTATTCTCGTTGATTTTTAATTATTTCAGAATTGGCCCATTTCTTGATTAATCAAGAAAAGCTAACCACGGACGCGTTTCGGGCTGTTGAATAGTTGATATTTATTCCGATAGATGGCGCAAGCCATCAGCAACTTTTCAGTTGCACGATAAGGAGATACCTTTTTTCTGAATTTATGCACCTTATCCCAGTACAATATTACATTTTTACTATTTTTTCACTTATATTTAAATATTTTGGATAGACCTTTTTGATGTTAATACCTATACCTCACCTGACACCTTTTTATTGCTTTTTTTATCTTATTCTTTTTTCACATGTTCAGTTTATTTACGTAAGTTTAACTTTAAATACCCATTTCTTTATTTCACAAGAAACCTCTGGCACCAAATATTTGTTCGTAGAGGTACAGAAAAAAAGTCGGTGGACGAGTGGGTAACACCCTCGATTCCCGACAGTCATGAACTGGGATTGAATCCCACGTTAAAATTTGTTTAATATATGAATAACCTTCACATATTATTCATTGTTACAATTATCATGAACTAGGTTGCTTTTGCTGAGCGGTACCTATTTATGTGAATTTGAACCAGGTAGAGGTACAGCCTGCAATACGTTGACGAGAGTCAACAGCTCGAAACGCGTCCGTGATTAGTAACAAAGCCACAACATCAGCTTTACACACACATCTCTATATAAAGATTATTAATAATAATAAACAATTTATATGAAAAAATAGACACTTCGGCTAATTTGAGCTTTTTTATTTTCTCAACGTTTCGACAAAAATCTTTTTGTCTTCGTCAGGAGAAGTAAATAAAAATAAAGTATTTGGCAAGGCGTTAAAAATTGTTTTGATGTTGCAATGGCGTTCTCACGTGATGGCCGAAGTGTCTAATTTACATATAAATATGAATGCCGGCCAGGTAACCTCTATCATTACAATAATAAACAAATTTTAAAATGTACTAGCGCGCCATCTGTTATCAAATTACAAAACTATTTTAAAGGCGTAATATTCTTTTTAAAATAAAACAATTTCTACTGTCCTTACTGCAATGGAAAAAATTAAAGGGAGGGCCTGGCTCATCAGTGGTGAACCCTCCCACTATAAAAGGAAGTTCCAAAAATACAATATAACAGCGGTATGGTAGATTAAACTGGCGAAACCGCTGGGAGGTTTCACCACTGATGAGCCAGGCCCTCCCTTTAATTTTTCCATTGCAGTAAGGACAGTAGAAATTGTTTTATTTTAAAAAGAATATTACGCCTCTAAAATAGTTTTGTAAAGTTTAAAATGTTTTTCACTAAATTAATAAACTTTAAAATACAACTAGAATCCAAAACCAAAAAAAGGTCGTTATATGAAACTGGCGACAATTCGACATCCATTGAAGTCTAGGAGGCAAATAAAGGAGCAGACGAACCAATATTTTCTCTCCTTTAAGGATCAAGGAGCTAATCTCAGGATCCTTCTTCCAATCAAACCCAGAACTGAATGGAGCCAGCGCGCTGGACAAAATCGTTTTTTATTGTTGGCCCTGGGGATTGGCTCCTTCCTATTCCCCAGATATACATCCCGGGCTTAGCTACTTTGAATCCGATATACTATACTACACACTCCATACTATACTATATTCTATAATCAATATATAAATTGGAAATTATTTTTTACCAGTAAAAAAATAGACTAGATAGAGGATTGATAAGTCTATTTTAACTCTTTAAAAAAATCATTTTTTCTATATATTGTTACACCAGGTTGCGGCTTGGCAGACTCTTCAGCCATGATTCTCTCCTGTGCTGGGTCTTGTATCTTACCAGAGCGTGTTTCAACCATCCTACAAATTTATATAAGGGAATAATGAGATAAGTCTACTTTAAGTAGCCTCCAGAATCCTTTCTTTATTTTCTCACATCAAAGAGAGCAGTGAAGTCACACGTGTACCTAAATACAAATGATGACAATCTAAATAATCTGTGTTTTAAATAAATATCATAGAATATAAAAATAAATAAATATATAATTTAAATTTCAAATATATTAAAAATAATATAAGAAATACGCCATTAATCATGATGTAACAATATATACTTTTATCTCATATCTTTATTTTCTTTCAATTTAGGATTAAGATAACGTTCTATTTTTAGAGATAAATTGTTGATCCTTTTACTAAAAAAAAAAAGAATTTTTTTCGTAATTTTGATTTACGAAAATAGAACTATATAAAGAGAAATAATAAAATTGAAATAAAAAAGTTATAGGAATCAAATAGTAAATAGTTGGAATTTTTTTAAATCGTCGAACAAATTTTAGTATTAAAAAATTTGAATATTTTATTAATTTTTGTTAAAAATTCTTCTATATTAATATTTTAGAAATCAGATTTGTGATAAATTAATACATATATAAATATGATGTTTTATAAATATAATTCTCCTCATTAAATTATTTACTTAGAGAGAGCACTTTCAAAAAATATAAATTCTTATAAAATTTTACCAACATTGATATTTTGTACATTCTTATATCTAATTATGTTGTTACAAAAATCACTTTATTAGGTACCACTCAACAAGAACAACCTAGTTTATGATATTTACAACAATGAATGTGAAGGTTATCCACATATTAAACAAATGAAAAAAAAACCTTTTCCATGTGTTATGCGTATTTACGCAAGTTTGGCCTTAAATACCCATTTCTTGGTTTCTCAAGAAGCCTCTGGGACCAAAAATCTTTTTGGTCACAGTGGTACAGCCTACTCCACGCTGACGAGCGCTAACAGCGCGAAACGCGTTCGTGGATGGCTTTTCTTGATTTATCAAGAAATTGGGTTGGCCAAATATCAGAGAACAGGTTAAATCAATGAATAGTTGATTTCTGTTCCACCAGATGGCGCTCTGCCTTCTGAAAAGCACATGTGCTCCTGGTCAGGATATGTCTTTTTTATTTTTAATATTAAACAAAATGTTAACGTGGGATTTAATCCCGGTTCATGACTGTCATGAATCGAGGGTGTTACCTACTTGTCCAATGACTCTGGTTATATCTAATTATCTCTTCTAAAACATTCCTATATATAATTGAACTCTTTCATTAACTGTTTTTAATTAAACATAGAGCATATTTCAATAAAATAATTGTAAATAAATTTACTCGATAGAATGTTCTAAACTAGTGACGACATCTCGCGACATTTCTGCAACATTCGACCACCACACAGCCAGCCTCACTTTGCATATTTCCATCAATGTTGTTCTAACTCCGTGTACATTATTCTCTAATTATAATTAATTCCTTATATATTGACGCCATTATTGTTTAAATTCAAAACGTTCTGGCAAATAAAAAGTTTGATTGGAGGAGAAACGACCTTTATTTTTACAGATCATTCTCCTCTCATGCCTAAATTTCCATATGTATTATATTTTAATATTATAAAGATATAATTTTAATTAGAATATTTCCTTATTTCTCTAAGGATATATGCAAATAGGATCGTCAAAATTTTAAAATACGAAAAGGATTCCAAGTAAATTGATAATCTTACAAAAGATATCTCCATCTGCCAACCAAGATTTGAAATAAATACTGGAATTCTTAAAAGCTATTCAATATGACATACTTAAATAGATACCGAATTGTATAGTACTGGTTTCGTGTTCTTTGGTTTCTGTTCTGTGAATTTTGACCGCCACACACTTTCCCAGAACTATTGGAGGAGGGAAATTTTCTGGGAATGTGTTTGCTCGGCTTTCCCGGTGGGTAAATTCCCGAATTTATCCGTAGAAATGTTCCTATTGGTGGAATCTCTCTATGACGTCATTACAGAGATCTGCTCTAAGGAGCTGAGGACAGAAATTCTGAAGTCCAATATTATGCAATTTTTTTTTTCTTATATTTTTTATATATCATTCTTTTTATCATCACTAGTAAGTATTTTCACTAAGGAGATGCACATTGGCCTCGTTCTGATGTATATTTAAAGGAAGAGGTGCCTCTTTTAATACATATATATATTATTTATAATTTCAAAATAATTTTATATTTTATTTTGTGATGTTCCTTCAATTTTTTTTTAAATAAATAAATATACTTCACCAAATAAAGAAACAAATTATAATTATATCTATATTAATAAAATGGAAATTTCATAAGTGGACATCACTAAAAACTTTCGTTACAATGCATCAATTTCAACCAAATTTTCAACATTTATGTAAAACGAGATGGAGCAGGTTTTGCTTAACATCAAAATATATTTCCTAACATTAACATGCGTAACTTCGCTGTTATCGATTAAATACAAAAGAAAATCAACAGAGTTAATTCTATTTATATATAAATACAAAAATAAAAATCAACAGAGTTAATTTTTTTACATACTAGCTAATAATCTTAATCTAAAAAACAACAACGATATTACATCTTTCTCACATATTCACACATAATCTTAATTAATAATTAACTAATCTTTAACATTGTTTATTATATTTCAACTTTTATTTCTACATTTGTTTTTAAATACCCATTGTTTTATCATGTTTCTAATTTCGCCTAACAAATATATAAATTTATAGTGACCAAAATATGCAAATTTTACCTTTGTTTTTTTATTTAACTTGATATCGTAAACATATACATCCATTGTAAGCATTTTCTGTTCACCTTCCGTGGTTTCTCTTTTCTCTGATAGTTTTTAGGTGTACGTATATTTTCTTATCACCAGACTACAAACATTCCCTCGAGAAAAACCTGGGCGAAGCCGGGTACATCCGCTAGTATGTAATAAATAAAGATGAATGAGATTTTCTGCTTGATTTTAGATCATGTTGAGGATTATGGTAATGCAGTCGTGGTTAGATCTTGAAAGTATGATAATAAAAATAATTTTGATCAGTAATTTAATTGAACTAAAGGAATATATATGGCTTAAGGCGAGTAGAATAAGAAAAACAAAAGATTATTTACATAATGTACAAAGGTTTTGAGCCGGCCAACGGGATAAAACAACAATGAGTTTTTATAGGGGAAGCGTAACCTCTGGCGGTCGATTTAACAGAGTATTTGTATCTATGAAATATAATTTTAAATAGAATAATATTTCAATATAACATATATATATGTCCCATTTTACACAATGCGCATATTGAAACCAATACCTTTCTAACTTGGTAAATATACATCTTTTTTTTTTTACTTCAAAAATTAACATGTTTTTCTTATTATCTTCTTTGTACATTCTAATATAACCATTTTTATCAACTTCTAAAATTTCATATTGATATTTTAAAATTAAATTCATTGTAACGGAAGCTTATATAAAAGAAGAAACCTTAAAGAAAATATGTGAAAACATCAGACAGGGAATATTGGAAGGAAGTTGCATAACCATGGAAACGTGATGTTTTCACCTTAATATAAGGAATTATTTTTATTGAAAATATTTCATATCAATTTCAAAAACCTCTTACAAATATATATACGAATAGAGTTGTATTGGTTTTTATTCCAAGCTTATATATATATATGTATTACCACATATATATATATATGTGATATGAATATATATATTAAAAATAAATAGTCATTTCCTGATTGATCACATGAGCTTTCTAGATAGCATAGTGCCATCTAGTGGAACAAAAATCAACTAAACGTTGATTTAGCTTGTTCCACAGATATATATATGTGGGGGGTATATATATATGTCTTCAATTAAAAAGGCATATATTGGATCAAAATATAATGTATTTACTAATATTTATGAATTGCTCTATTAAAAAAATATATATATTATATAATCTAAAAACTCAAATATTTCTATATTTAAAAAAATATTTACTTCATTTTATTCATTGATAATTTTACTTTTTTCATCATCGTTTTTAGAAAGACTTTCAGTTTTGTTGGAAATATGCGTAGTTAACATATCAATCCTTTTAAATCACTAATATAGGATTAACTTTATAAATTTTATATAATGTGAAAATAACTAATGTGTAATCTTTCCTCAAGTAATTGAAAATAAAAGCTACTTGACGGTAAATAATTATCTTTTTCTTATCACGACTGCAACTCAACCCTTTATCTTATCGATCCTTTGTCTTATCAAGCCTTATCTAACAACAACAAAATATTCATAACATATATATATATGTGTGGTATATATACATATGTGGTATAGATATATATATATATGGTATGTCACAATAAGAATATCCACAGTGTAGCAGAACAACTGCTGATGAATCAAGCAATGCCCAGGAGAACCGTCCAGCGGCTAATTTACTCTGTGACAATTATTTATTTTTCTCCACCAATCCGGCTCCAGGATGGATATTTCTTATTTTATGTCAGGAAAGTATTGGTACTCTCTCTCCCTGTGTGTGGGAGAGATCAATAAATTATCATACATATTTACATATATAAATACATATTTACATATATAAATACATATTTACATATATAAAAACAAAATTGGCATTTCCTGACCGCTCACATGCGCATTTCATATGGCGGAGCGCCATCTAGTGGAAACAGAAATCAACTAAACATTAATTTATCTTGTCTCGAGATATCTGGCAACCCAAAATCTTATGTGAGATCATGCAAGACATGTCAACTGACCAAATCATCTAACCAACCAACTCTAGGACAACTAATAATTCCAGACACAGAATTACAACCAGCTCAAGTAATAAGTGCAGATACAATAGTTATGGGAACATCAGCTGAAAAGACAAAGCACAGGTACATCCAAGTGATCATCTTAAAAGATATGTTTGGGCATTTCCCACTATCAAAAACACAGCTCAAGCAACGCTACAATGTTTCAACAGAATGTTTAAATATAAGAAAGGAATAGAAAAAAAACTCGGGTGTTGATATTGAAAACAACAACAAAAAAGAGCCTATACTGACCTGTTCACAAACCTTTTAGATGGCAGAGCCCCATCTAGTGGAACAGAAATCAACTAAACATTGATTTAACCTGTTCCCTGATATTTTTGTTTCACCAGATGGCGCTCTGACATCTAAAAACATGCTCTTTTGAAAGAGACAGAGGTTGTTCACACTTGGTTATCTCGTGTGTCTTCAATAAAGGTCACTGTAATATCTTTCAGAGTTATTGTCTGAATCCTGATATATATGGTAAAAGGTGCAACTTTCTTAAGTTTTGTCCATGAGTGTATATTGGTTATCTCGTGTTTCTTCAATAAAGGTCACTGTAATATATTTCAGAGTTATTGTCTGAATCCTGATATATATGCTAAAAGGTACAACTTTCTTAAGTTTTGTCTCCATGAGTGTATATTGGTTATCTCGTGTGTCTTCAATAAAGGTCACTGTAATATCTTTCAGAGTTATTGTCTGAATCCTGATATACATACTAAAAGGTACAACTTCCTTAAGTTTTGTCTCCATGAGTGTATATTGGTTATCTCGTGTGTCTTCAATAAAGGTCACTGTAATATCTTTCAGAGTTATTGTCTGAATCCTGATATACATACTAAAAGGTACAACTTCCTTAAGTTTTGTCTCCATGAGTGTATATTGGTTATCTCGTGTGTCTTCAATAAAGGTCACTGTAATATCTTTCAGAGTTATTGTATGAATCCCGATATACATGCTGAAAGGTACAACTTCCTTAAGTGTTGTCTATGAGTGTATATTGGTTATCTCGTATGTCTTCAATAAAGGTCACTGTAATATATTTCAGTTATTGTCTCAATCCTGATATACATGCTAAAAGGTACAACTTCCTTAAGTTTTGTCCATGAGTGTATATTGGTTATCTCGTGTGTCTTCAATAAAGGTCACTGTAATATCTTTCAGAGTTATTGTCTGAATCCTGATATACATACTAAAAGGTACAACTTCCTTAAATTTGGTCTTCATGAGTGTATTTTGAAACAACAGTCGTGGTAGTGGGGTGAGTGATGGGATTTCCGCACTGGGACAGCAAGAGACAGAGGCAGGTCTAGATGGTAACTCCAAGAAGGTAGAGGCAGACCACGGACGAAGACAGTCGGACCACGGGCGTCACGGATGCCCTACATCGCGGATAGGGGTGAGAGACCCGACCGTATAACGGCATGACTCTGAAAACAGCTAACTGAACAACTCTCTTTTGTCCCATTTCTGGGCTCCTTATATACTCAGACTCTGGCATGTGGTGGCGCGTTTTGATTGGTTCCTGTAAAATCACGCCACCTGTCAGGCGCCGGTTATTAATTATGTCTGGCCACGTGTTCGGCCACCTGCTGACGGGGGGGAATGAACTCATTAGCATAAATACCTGTTCGTCTGGTCCATTGCGTCGTCTGGTCTACCTTTACCCCTTCTTTGTTTTATTGTCACTTCCATTATTCGATACATAATTTTATATACAGATATGGGATTATAATAACTATTAGAAGATTGTGTTCTAGCTATGTCAAAATATACTACAGAATGTGTCCCCGGTGATGAAGGTTTGGTTGGGGGAATGACATGTAATGAATGATAACCTAACAAACCTATTATAAAAAAATAAAAGAAATAATTTGTATACAAATTAGTTAAAATTATTATTAAGCTACAAGTTAAAAAGAGAAAGATTATTGTAATGGTGGTGTATCAATGAAAACGTACAAAATGAATGATAAAAGATTAAGAGAAGGTATATAATACAAAATGGTAACTATGGTAAAATGAATCGTACAAGGAAAAATATCTTATTGTATTAAAGATGAGAGAAAAAATTAAGTTAGTTTATTAACTGAACGTATAATGTGACGCTAAGGTTGAAAAAGGGAAAGGGGGTATCTGAGCATGTTTCTACAAAGTAGTATCCCAAACATTCTGCAATGCAATGCGAACTTGTTTAAGTGAGGCATTGTTTTCATTAACAGAAGGCCTAAGATATTCCGTCTGCATCATTAGCTCAGACAGCGGAAAGAGGTGGGAAGATTGATGGAGGTAAAAGGGGGAGGTAGAGGTAAGAGGGATCCCTGTTGTCCATAATGATTGTGCTCAGTTGAATTGTGAAAAAAAAATGAAAAGTTGAAAAAATGATGAATTGATATGATGCGTCGGGCGATGAGGAAAAAAAAATAAAAATATCGCGCTGGATATCCTGAACTCATTATCGGGAATGGTATAGTGAGGAAGGAGTGTTCCAGTCGGATTAATCAATGAAAAAAAAACAAAAATGTTCGGCGAACTGGAATCCCTTGGAAGGTTGGAGGTTTGAAGGATGCGGAAAAGGAGAGGTGGGTGTAAGAGAATTATTGCTGTCAATTTTGATTGTGTCCGGCTTGTGTGGTGAAAAGAAAAAGTTGAAAAATGAAAAAAAAAAAATGATGAGCCGGACGATTAGAGAAAAAAATAAAAAACTAACTGGGTCTCCTGAGCTCACTGTTGGGAAATGTACAGCGAGGAAGGGTCTTCTAGCTAGTTAATCAACAAAAAAAAAAAGAAAATGGCTGACGAACAATAATCTCTTGATGGCTGTAAAAAGTTGGGAGGAAAGGTTCATGGGATAGAGTTAGAGGTTGTAAGGGAAGCGTCAAAAATAACATTTTGAAATCTACAAAGAAAAATAGAATGATAAATGTTTTATCTGTTTAAGAAATATTATAAATATTGTTAGGTGTACGTTTTTTAAAATGGTGCCTAAAATAGTTGAAGTTGTAAAATGCTAAGTCTGAACATGATGAGAGAAAGAGAAAATAAAAATATTAAAGGTAATAATATATAAAGGATTGGTTGGTAGTTTAAGGCATTACTGTTGTATAATAAACAAAATGATATTTTCGATTAATAGTGAAATGTTTTATCTACATCTGTAAGTTAAAAAAACGAAGTCCAACACCACAAAACTAGTAAAACTATAAGTCTATTTACAATAAATGAGAGAAAAGTTAGCAAAACTATTAAATGGGAAATAATTTGGGGAACAAAAATTAGTTATTAGAATAAAATAAAGATAAAGGGGAGTAGTGGTGACACATTGATATAATATTATAAAACTATAAAAATATATAAGTGGAGTACATAGGAAGGATAAATTTGAAGTAAACACACACAATAGTGAAAGTAAATATTTGGGAAAGTTGGTATACTAGTTACAGTTTTTTGTTACTTAAGGTGCCTTGAATATTTACAACATAGTTTCAGGGATGTAATACAGGAAGGAGGAGAAGTAGAGATAATAAAAGTAAAGTAAAATATAAAAGAAAATTGACTTAAGCAAAGGGTTTACGATAGGTAGTGACGCAGTGAGGAATAAAGGAAGATCTGAATTGGTTTCTGCAAAGGACATCTCAGGAGTCCTGCCCTGCAATACGAGCTTAGAAGCGAAGTATTGTTTTCAGGGTTCAGCAATCTCAAGATGTTCTGTAAGTAGCATTAGATCAGATGGGCAAAAGGTGTGAAGATTGAAGGAGAGGTAGGTAATGGGAGAATACGGGAAAGAAATTTTTTCTGAGAGAGGTTAAAAAGAGATGGTGGCTCAAGAGCTGCGCTGCTGTCGGTGATTGAGCTCGACCAGATGAAAAATAAAATTAAACGAAAAATGAGTGGGCGCATCGTGTTGTGATGGCCTGGGTCGAGCATTAGAGAAAAAAAAGTCTCGCTGGTTATCCAAGCTCTCCGTGTGGAGTTAACATGGGGAGGAAGAGTGTACCAGGTCGATGAATCATTAAAAAATAAAAATTAAAAAATGTTGACGAGCAGGAATCTCAGGAACCGTTGAAGAGGTTAGAGGATGGAGGTAGATTGTGAAAACAGGGCTCGACTGTTGCCATTGATTGATTGAACCCGGGTTTGAGGAAAAAAGAATGAAATAAAGAATGCTGGGACGATGACCTAGGTGTAAATAAAAAAAAGACGGCAAACAGGAACTCTGCGATGGACGAGGGGTGGTTAGAACGAAGGCATAGAAGGCCAATGGAAAATGATCAAGAAACGAGAGAAGTATGGACGGCCTATAATTGAATGATTGACAGGTAAGAGTGTGGAAGTCGGAAGGACTATCTCTGCTAATGATGGATGCTAATGATGTAACAAGGTCATTCCACCCCTTTAGAAGTAGAAAAAAAAAAACTAGGGGGGAGCTCAGTGCGTCCTTGAGTTGGTTGTCAACTATCTTAATTAACTTCGTCCACGAGGTTCTGGGATTCTCTAGATGAAATAACCTTAGTTTCTCAGTAAGTTTTGCGTCAATATGTTCAGACAAACGTTAGATTGGAGATTATTAACGGTGATTAGGTTTAGAAAAATTATAAAATAATGACTTTACGAAATTTTTCTGAGAAAAGGTTATGGCATGGGTACAAAATTCGGTAGAGTTTCGTAATTAACAAGTTAACACAGGCAGGAATGGAATGCAATGGGATATGGAAATTTTATGGTATGATATTTAGTTTTCGCATATTACATTTATGGTTGTATTTATAATTGTGGGAAAAATGGGACGCACATTTTGAGATGAGATAATTTAAAATTGATATTTATAAAAATACAAATCTAGGACTAGTTTTTAAAACTTTTAAATATTGAGAAATATCAATTGGAATAGTAATAGGTCAAGTAAAATAAAGAGTGTAATAAATTTAATTATTAATATTATGGCCATAAATAAGGTATTTAAAAAAACACACATAAGTTTAGAAAATATGATTCGAGTAATTAAAATATAATATTATTTTTTTATGTAAAATTGAAAGTTGCATATTTGGGTAATGCCATTTTAGGTGACTTTAAGAAAGGCATGTAAGATTAGTAAATTGTCAAAAATGCGTGATTGAATATTTTTAATAATAAACTTGAAAATGAAGATTTTAAAATTTATAATTTGATTAAAATAAAGTGAAAATGATAAATGAGAGTGTGAAAGTTTTAAAATTTGAATAAAAATGTTATAAAAAAGGTTATAATTGATTTTAAAATGCTTAAAGTGAAAATATAAAATTTATGGGGAAAATGTCAGAAACAAAGTTTAAAGTACCTTGAAATGGCTGATGCTGGTTGGAGTTGATCTCTGGAGATGGCTGTTTGGAAGAAGGCTGCTTGTTGCGTGGGATCCGTCGAAAGAGGAGATGAGGGCTTCCTCCGCACGAGGCACGGCTAGTCCCCGATCTTCGCAGTGGGGCTGCATGTTGGTGAGGGCATCCGCGACGTAGTCGTCCCTGACCTCCGTCATCCTCTGCATGCTGCTGTCCTCAGTTATCCTGTCGACTTTAACGGGTTCTGTAGTAAACCCGAGGTGGAATGTGCTGGGCAGTCGTGGTAGTGGGGTGAGTGATGGGATTTCCGCACTGGGACAGCAAGAGACAGAGGCAGGTCTAGATGGTAACTCCAAGAAGGTAGAGGCAGACCACGGACGAAGACAGTCGGACCACGGGCGTCACGGATGCCCTACATCGCGGATAGGGGTGAGAGACCCGACCGTATAACGGCGTGGCTCTGAAAACAGCTAACTGAACAACTCTCTTTTGTCCCATTTCTGGGCTCCTTATATACTCAGACTCTGGCATGTGGTGGCGCGTTTTGATTGGTTCCTGTAAAATCACGCCACCTGTCAGGCGCCGGTTATTAATTATGTCTGGCCACGTGTTCGGCCACCTGCTGACGGGGGGGAATGAACTCATTAGCATAAATACCTGTTCGTCTGGTCCATTGCGTCGTCTGGACTATGTCGTCTGGTCTACCTTTACCCCTTCTTTGTTTTATTGTCACTTCCATTATTCGATACATAATTTTATATACAGATATGGGATTATAATAACTATTAGAAGATTGTGTTCTAGCTATGTCAAAATATACTACATATATGTAATTCTACTGTCCTAAAAACTTATGTCCATAGATTGCTTGAATACCAATTCTAAGATTCCACCCTTCAGTGTAGCATATATGAGCAGAATGATCCAATACAGTATTAGAGCTCTAAAGAGACGGTCTGGTGGATTAAATTGGCGAAACCGCTGGGAAGGTTCACCACTGATGAGCCAAGCCCTCTCAATATTGTTTTCATCGCAGTAAGGACAGTAAAAGCTTCTTTAGCATATAAAAGAAACATTCGAGCTTAAATCCTTTCATATATATATATATATATGACGTATTATTGGCTTTATATTTATCAATAAAGTTTCCAAAAAAAAAAAACATATTTACATATTAATTTCAAAGATAAAAAAAATAATCGATAAAAAAAGGATAAAACCTAACTAGGCTAAATTGTATTAAACGATATTTCCAAACCAGTAAACTCTGTTTGGGGGAAAAAAAGAGAAATTTTCCATCATTGAATAAATAAATAAATAAACAAACAAAACAAAAACGGCTCTATTTAATTTTCCAATAAACATTATTAGAGGTTCTTCTCTACACAAATATTTGATTAGGAAAATAACATTTTCATCAATGTAATGCAATAAATATTAATGTATTCTCGGTTTTTTTTATCCTTTTCTCTTTCTCGGAGAAAAACAGATTTCTCTTTGAGAGAAAATTCTTTAAAAAAAAAAATAAAATAAATATCATCTTAATTTAATATATCGGAAAAATAAAAATGTATATCACTTATAATAAATAAAATTTAAAAAAGAATTGTCTATGAAAACTTTTTTTTTTTTTTTAATTTTGCAACTCTGGAAATATTGAAATTTGATTAGGTATCTGTTGGTTTGTTTTTATAAATAGATGGCAGACGTGCGGTGACACATTGATTTTTTATATTTAAAAAGATATTTATTACTTATATCAAATTGAATCAATATGTACCAATCGGAATTTTTTTAGTATTTGATTTTAGATTCTGGAAACACGTTTTTAATCAATATTGATATTTTAGCGTGATTAAATATCGAGCATATGTATATATATTTTCTTAATTTTTTAATAGATCAATCCATAATTAAATAATTATCTAATAAAGAAGCATATATTGGATTGAATAAAAAGATTTATTTGCTAATATGTCTTTTTATTATCAAATATATATGTATTAATATATATACCAGCGCATCCGTGCTGCCAATTACGGGACAGAATCGGCTCAGCCTTTTTTTTTTTTTTTTTTTTTGTAAAGAAAATATGCAAATATGGATATTATCGAACTAGGATTATATATTGTGTTAATATTTCATAAGGTCAACAATTGAAGAAATTCATGGTAAACGGATTGCGGATTTCGACAATTTAGAAAGAGGGAATCATATATCGCCGCAACTCTTTTTATTAACGCGATTAAAGGAAGCTTTCGGGCAAGCCCTTCTTCAGCTAACTATAGTGTACAAACAAGGCAAGCGAGAGAGAGATTATATATCGTTTTTTAAAGAGGAATCTATGTAAATATAGTACAAAAATATCTTAAAGAAATTATCATAATTGAATAAATATAAAGAATCAACTATAAACAGTTCAAAGGATTTAGTGGAGAGAAAAAAGGAATGGCTATTGTTTTATATGGCTTTTGAAGATTTTTAAGATAGAAGGGGAACGTACTGTGATGGCAACTGTATACTTTTGTTTAATGGTTTAGGGTGCTTCATGGTTTCTATTGCTTCAAGAATGAGTCTTTGGGTTTTAGTTTTGGCATTTTTATGGAGGATTCTGGTATTATTGAAGTCTGGAGTATGTCCGGTTTCTCTGACGTGGTCGACTATTAAAGAGTTTGGGTTAAGTTTAGAAATGTTTCTTTGGTGTTCTTTGATTCTGATTGAAAGATCTCTTGATGTTTCGCCGATGTAGACACCATTGCAGTTGAGGCAGGGAATTTGGTAAACTAAATATTTTTTCTGTTTCTGGTCGGTGCTTTTGGTGATTGGGTTTCTTAGAATCGAGGCTATGGAAGGTGAACCTCTAAAGATGGTTTTTATGCCAAAAGTTTTAAGTTTGCGGGCTATTGTAATTGTAGATTCTGTATATGGTAAGTAACAGGTGGAGATGTAATGATTGGAGTTATTTCTGGGGGTCCCTGGGTCTTTATAGCCCTCTATATGGCAGACACCAATCCAGAAGAAGACATCCTTACGGACAAGGCTCCTCAGTTGGCCGGTATTGTGATCAGGATGCATGGACCGATCTGATCTGTTCCATGAACAATGCACCACCACCACCTCAGTTGGCCGGTATTGTGATCAGGGTGCATGGACCAATCTGATCTGTTCCATGAACAAGACACCACCACCTCAGTTGGCCGGTATTGTGATCAGGGTGCATGGACCGATCTGATCTGCTCCATGGACAAGACACCACCACCTCAGTTGGCCGGTATTGTGATCATGGTGCATGTACCGATCTGATCTGCTTCATGGACAAGACACCACCACCACCTAAATACTATCTTAAAAATGGCCTAATAGAAGTTATCTGTATTTGTAAAAAAAAAAAAACCTCTAATGAAAATATCTATTATCGAAAGCTTTTTTTAAATATATGATGTGTTTTTTATTATAATAAATATACATTTAATGTGTACTTTTCTAAATCAAATATTGTAATCTATAATAATCAAATTAAAAATAAAGTTAATATCATAATTATTTGAATAAATCAAATCGGTAAAAAAGTAGTTTCTACGTTTTAAAAAAGAAGGCCAATAAATATGCAATTAGGGAGATATTTGACTCTCCCCCCTATTCTAAGCGTTTTTAAAAGATATGTAAATTTGAATTTCTCAAAAATTAATTTTGACGCAGAAGTAAATTTTAATTCTCTTCAGCCGATAGTGTAAGGCATTTATAGGCAGACGAATCAATTTGCCTTTTATTAATTGAAGGGAGGAAACTTTAAATTTAAAGAAGGATCATTTAAAAGTACATTTAGAAAAAGATGTTCATTTAATTAACACAATTTAAAATTATTTAAAACTTAATTAATAATCTTCTTAAATTTATAATGAAAAGTTTAAGAGAAAGAATAACGAAGAAATGTTACATTTATAATAACGAGATAAAACCCAAGTTTTCAAACCTCACAGTATTTCTACTGATGAGACTCTAATGGATGTTAGGACTATTTTTATATAGGAGTTATATCATTTGCATATATATAAAGGTATTTATTTGCATATATAAAAATAAATATTTCTCGTTTTCGCATTAAGACATTTCATTACTTGATTTTCTCTCAAACCCCCGCGGTGGGCGCCACTAATGAAGACTCTCTATGTATATATTTACATATGATAATAAAAAGGCATATATTGGATTCAATAAAATATTTATTTTGCCAAAATTTCGGCTGGCCGAACGCCAACCTTTATCGAGAGAGGCATTACATTTTTGTATTTTTGAATCCAATATATGCCTTTTATTATCCAATGAATTAAGTATGGATTGCTCTATTTTCAAAATATTTACATATGTACATTCATGGACAAAACTTAAAGAAGTAGAAAGTATTTGATGTCGTCAATAGTCTTATTTTTTAAGGAGACAAAGGCAATTTTGTTTACACTTGGTTATCTCGTGTGTCTTCAATAAAGGCCACTGTAATATCTTTCAGAGTTATTGTCTGAATCCCGATATACATGATAAAAGGTACAACTTCCTTAAGTTTTGTCCATGAGTGTATATTGGTTATCTCGTGTGTCTTCAATAAAGGTCACTGTAATATCTTTCAGAGTTATTGTCTGAATCCCAATATACATGTTAAAAGGTACAACTTCCTTAAGTTCTGTCCATGAGTGTATATTGGTTATCTCGTGTGTCTTCAATAAAGATCACTGTAATATCTTTCAGAGTTATTGTCTGAATACCGATATACATGCTGAAAGGTACAACTTCCTTAAGTTTTGTCCATGAGTGTATATTGGTTATCTCGTGTGTCTTCAATAAAGATCACTGTAATATCTTTCAGAGTTATTGTCTGAATCCCGATATACATGCTGAAAGGTACAACTTCCTTAAGTTTTGTCTATGAGTGTATATTGGTTATCTCGTGTGTCTTCAATAAAGGTCACTGTAATATCTTTCAGAGTTATTGTCTGAATCCCGATATACATGCTGAAAGGTACAACTTCCTTAAGTTTTGTCTATGAGTGTATATTGGTTATCTTGTATGTCTTCAATAAAGGTCACTGTAATATCTTTCAGAGTTATTGTCTGAATCCCGATATACATGCTGAAAGGTACAACTTCCTTAAGTTTTGTCTATGAGTGTATATTGGTTATCTTGTATGTCTTCAATAAAGGTCTCTGTAATATCTTTCAGAGTTATTGTTTCAATCCCGATATACATGCTGAAAGGTACAACTTCCTTAAGTTTTGTCCATGAGTGTATATTGATATTGTATATTTAATTGTTTTTCTTTCTTGAAAATTGTGTAATATTTGTTCCGAAGATGGGGCAAGCCATCAGCAATATTTACTTTTAAGATCAGGAAATGCTTTTTTTTAAATTTATCCACCTAATCTAAATACAATTTCACTTTTTGTGTACTATTTTTTTACATAATAATATCTCATCAAAAATTTCTAGATGTATGTTGAGAGAGAGAGAGAGATTGAGATTGAAACTACTTTATTTCAAAGTCCATATAAGATTATATAAGAATTAAATACAGAATCAATATAAATAAATATTCTATATACAGTTACGAGCGTCATTTTTCATCAGTCATCTCTGTCACCGTTTGCTTTTTTTTTTTTTGGAATGGCACCCTCCTAATGGTCGGCTACGTTCACGCCACCTTTGCCCCCCCCCCCCCCCCCCACTCGCCTTTTCGTTTTTGTAACCATTGTGTTGGAGCGGGTCGCTCCTTAAATAAATGCATATATTAGTTAATAACCAAATGGAATCATCTCTTTCTTTTTCCCAGTAAGAGACGCCTACGGAAGCCAACGGTACATAGACAGATAAAGCACATAAGCTATAGTTATTAACTAACATATGCATTTATATAAGGCGCCAATTTATAATTGTAACAAATAGTATTTGAATCAAAACATTCAATCGGGTAAAACACGGGCGTTGCCCGGGTCATTCGGCTAGTGATTATATATATATAGAGAGAGATTGATTAGTTATGTTTTAAAGAATAAATGTTGAAGGTATCAGGAGAAGCTTACTCTTTACTAACCCTAACCTGAACCTAACCTTATCTAACTTCATAATGATATATACAGAGCCTTACGCTAGATTAGGGTTAGTAAATATGGAACCTATTCCCGAGACCTCCCGAATAAATCAAGGGAGAAATTGTTTTAAACACCTGTGTGTTTTTAATTACACATCAGCCGAACATCAATTAAAAATAATAACAGAACCTGTTGATACAGCGTTGCTAGTTATATACACATTAATGAAAATAAACAACTGATTAATATTGATTTATTTTAATGTTTACAGAGTGCATCGTTTGGTATAATTAAATCATATAAATAATATATATATATCTCCTGTTATATATAATTGAAATATATAATTAGTATAAAAGTATATATTTATATACATTTTCAAATATTAGCAGTTTTAGAAATATGTAGATAGATTTTAATTAATTGATAATATTTCAGGTAAACTTTAAATGAATATTGATTTTTAAAATATGATGTCAATATCAAATATTATATAATATATAATTTAAATGATACGCTTTTAATTTATTCGAGATGAAAAGGATAAAATATTGATTTTGAACTTTTTGTACAGCTCACACTTTAATTTTATAACATTAAAAATATATATTTATGCACCTTATCCCAGTACAATGTTACATTTGTACTATTTTTTCATAAATATTTTTGTTTTTTAATCTTTTAAGAATTGATTCTTAATTTTGAAAAATAAAAAATACTAGATATATATTTTTCAGTATCTCTTTCTTTCAATATATAAACACTTTTAAATAATTTCAAGTTGTAATAATTTTTAAAAGTTTTTCAATTTTATACATTTTCATATCTATTTCAAATATATAAAAAAAATGTACATTCGAAATTTTCCCAAGTAATATTAATCAATGTTTTATATATGGATTGATTTTTTCTCATATTTACATACTTCAAGAGGCTTCCAAGCTTAACCATCAGCCATTTTAAAAGGTGGTTTCAAATGAATATTTTTAGGTTGGAATAAAATATTAACAAAAGTTATCATTTTGGATTTTAGATATAAAAGAGTGAGTGGTTTATCTTTATATGATAGAAATTTCGTGTATTATTTATAGGTTTTAAACTTTTAATTAGACAATTTTAATTTATATTTAGACATTTTTCATTTAATTTCTATAAAATGTCCGGGGTCTAAATTGAAATTAAAAATGTCTATATTAAAATTTAAAATGGCTAAATTAAAATTAAAAATGTCTGAATTGAAAATGTCTGAATAAAAATGAAAGTGTCTAAATTAAAATGAAAACTGTCTAAATATAAATTAAAATTTTCTAATTAAAGGTTAAAAACCTATATATGCCTCTATTAAAATGTATATAAAATGTATAAATAGACAAAAATTTCACAAATAAATGCAAAGTATTAATATTAATAATAATAAATTCTATATAAAGTATAGTTGTAATATATAGTAAAATATTTAGACATCAATATACCAAATCTAAAAACAGCGATCAAAATTAAGAAGATTGTTCTAAAATGTAAAATATTGTTATTAAAGTATGAAATATATATTGCTTATGAGGCAAAATTCCCTCTATAAATTTTTTTTATTTCCAAATATATAATATAAATATTTACCATTTATATATCTTTATAAATCCCTTTTTTTTTATCTCACGTGAGCTTTAATATTTTTCGAAATAAAAATTTCGTAATATTTAATTCATCCGAACTAATGTATTCAAATGAACAAAAATATATAAAAATTATTACAGCTAAAATATATATGAATTTTATATATATAACCATTTTTACATTTCCTTTCTATTTATAAAATAATTTTATGCAAGAGAAATGGGCGGTAAATATAATTTTTAATATTTGGCACTCTTTCTAAAATATTTTTGCAGAAGAGAAAGCAACTTTCTTTCACTAGCATTATTTAATTTATTTGTAACATGAAAATTTAATTTTAAAAATAAATATCTTATAAGTTTTTATTCAGAATTCATGAAAATAAAATTCGCTTGTTTTATAAATAATTGAATATTTAGGTGAGTACAATTATTTCTCTCGTGTGTGTGTATATTTGGATTGTAATATATTTATACAAAATATTTAATCAACTGCATTATATACATTTAAAATATTAGTTTCAAATAATTAATTTAATAATTATATTTTTCATTTATATGAGAAAATAATTTTAAAATTTTATTTACTTAAATATATAATATTGCGTAGACAATATTTTCAATATATAGAATAATAAAAAAATGTAGAATGCAGCTTGAATATATAATGAACAAAATTTGAAATATATTTTCGAAACATTTTATATTTTATTTCTATCTCTGTGTAAATTTCTTATTTAACATTATTAAAATTAAAATATTTATGTATATTTTTATTTTAAAATCATGTTGGAATATATATATTGCTTAAAATTTCATAAAATTGATACATTATAAAATATATGAATAAATATATTATATAAAATTGATATATAATATATTAAACGAATATGTGTTCACTGTATTTTAAGTAACAATCCATTTAAAATAATATTTTCATTGTATCATTGCACTCTACCTTTTTGCAAAGAATGTTTAGAATCCATCTATAGAGAGAAAATTTGAATATAATCTTTTTTAAAAAAATTAATGAACACTACATTCTCCGCAATAAGTGTTTTGGGAGATATCGTGATAAGCCCCAAAACTGGCACTTACCTAAACTAAGCCCAAACTGATCAGAGCCTGAAATAAACCTGTAACGTTTCCTATTCCGAAATATGGGATAGTCACAAAACTTTGTGTTTTAATATTTTATTTAATTACAACAAGGTTAAACATAATTAATAAAAACAAAAAAAAATAACTTACATAAAATTAGAGAAAGAAGAAGTACAGTGTTGCCGACCACTTATGAAGAAATATCAAAGAATAATGAAATATTTTACATAAATAAATACAAAGCATGTTACAAAACCTAAACTAAACCTGAACTGAACCTAACCAAACCTTACCCTAGCCAACTTGTGAACATTTTACGCCTAATGTTTAGTTAACCAGGGAGCTAGTCTATATAACTTCCAAGTTACTTTAATATTCTATTTATAGTCCGCCCACAAGAGATTTCGAGTTAATTACTCTTCACTCTATACTCATTCTCAAGACACATTTAACTAAATTTTATAAAATCTATTTTATTATAAAATAAATAAAGCTTCCAGGGTTAGGTTTCTTGTTCAAATATTTTTTTTTTATTTTCAAGCTTTCGGACTTGTTACTTCTTCAACAGGAGTATCTCGATAATAAATATGATGATGTATTTTATTTTTATATACAAATTAATTTAAATATAAATGATATTGAAAGGGGGAGAAAACATATATCGCATTCTTTGTGTGTTATAAACAACTTTTGAAAATATTTATTTTGTCCATAATATATATATATCTTTTTTTTTCGCCCCATTGAATATATAAGCAAAAATATTTTTTAAACTTAATTCTATTGACGTTATGTGGCGCTGAGTTTGTTGTTGACACACATTAATATGTTATAATACATTGATAAAGGTTGGCGTTCAGCTAACTGAAATATTGGTAAAATAAATGATATTTTGATCCAATATATGTCTTTTTATTTAAAGATTTATTTATAGTTTGCTCTATTTTCACAACTTAACTACATATGTAAGCATATTAAATAATTATTTTTTAAAATAATTTTTGCCCATCCCTGGACTCGAGCATATAAACTCATGAACAAAACATAAGAGTGTGGAAAGTCTTCGATTTCGCCGGTCGTCTATTTATTTGAAGGATATATGTAAGTATTTTAAATACATTTTAAAAAAATATTTTTTGCCCATCCCTGGACTCGAGCATATAAACTCATGAACAAAACATAAGAGTGTGGAAATTCTTCGATTTCGCCGGTCGTCTATTTATTTGAAGGATATATGTAAGTATTTTAAATACATTTTTAAAAAATAATTTTTGCCCATCCCTGGACTCGAGCATATAAACTCATGAACAAAACATAAGAGTGTGGAAAGTCTTCGATGTCGCCGATCGTCTATTTATTTGAAGGATATATCTAAGTATTTTAAATACATTTTTCTTATAATGTTTGTCAGTCCCTGGACTCGAGCATATATACTCTCATTGAAAAAACATAAGGTGGAAAGTCTTTGATCTCATCGGTCGTCTGTTTTTTTTTTTTTTTGTTTTTTTTTTTAAGTAGACAGAAACAATTTTGTTGACACTTGGTTATCTCGTGTGTCTTCAATAAAGGTCACTGTAATATCTTTCAAAGTTATTGTCCTAATCCCGATATACATGCTAAAAGGTATAACTTCCATGAGTTTTGTCTCCTCCTAATAATATTTCATGGCATTGATAACAGCATAAATCTATTTTTTTTAAAAAGTGAACACTCAGGCTTAATTGTTTCATTTATGATATATAAATGGTGCGTTATAGCATTATAAACAAAGGGAAAGAATTGGGCAATATATAATACGAATTGATATCTCACTGAATCAGCAAAGAAATTCTAATTCCCAATCTCCTATAACATTTTTTTTTTTTGCTTATCCCTAGTACACGTGGTACAGGCCATGATAATCATGGTGGGTAGTTAGAGACTGCTTTTACTGTAAGCGCACCACATGTCTAAACGTGTGAAAAGCAGTTCGACTTTGCACTTACAAATGTGCCAGAGCCCTGTTTGGTTACTTGCACTCGCTGGTGGGGTTGGACTTTTGCAAGAATCGGGGGCCATTGGAGCATTTTTTTTTTAAACAGAAAAAAGTGTCCAATGCGGGAATCGAATCCGGGTCATAGTGGTCGAAAACCAAACGGTTTAACCAGCCTTCCACCGACCCCCCTCAGATAACATGAGAGTCCAGAGCAATTGACGCCTCATCCGACAAAAAAAGAACACAAACATATATTACTGAAATAGAAAATTGCCATATAAGATATCATCCTATAATCTGTATAAACTTGATAATCCATCATTACCTCCCGATACTAAAAGATACAACATCCTCAAGTTTTGTCAATGAGTATTAAAAAAAAGAATGTTTTTGAGTTGTATAACAAAACGCATTCATTTGTTCGAATTGTTTCCTTAAAGAGTTTGTGTAGAGAGGTGCTTTTACATTAGCTAAATGTTTTTTTTTTTTACTTCGTTGAAAAATGGCTTAGAGGATCCTTTATCTTCCATTAAGGTAATTAGAAAGGTACTTTGTTGGAAAGTTTGTCGTTTTAATTTGGAGACGAGGGCTTTGTCTTGTTGGATGAATGGAATTATTTCACCATCGTGGAAAAAGGTTTTGTTATTCGTAGGGAGAGGGACATTATACCCTTGATTAAAATGTATAAATGGAAAGGGATTGTAATGTAATTAGTACATTAGCCTGCCTTGCATATATATGCAAATACGAAAATTTCAAATATAATTAAAACCTAAATTTAATTTTGGATTTGAAAAAAAATATATATATATTAAAAATAAAGAAAGCATATCCTGACCAGGAACACATGCGCTTTTTAGATGGCAGAGCGCCATCTAGTGGAACAGAAATCAACTAAACATTGATTTACCCTCGAAGCTTGAAAATAAAATTTTGAGCAAGAAACTTAGCCCTGGAAGTTTTATTTAATATATGTAAAAATTAATTTGTATATAAAAATAGTAAATATCATCAATTTATTAACGTGATACTCCTGTTGAAGGACTGACAAGTCCGAAAGTTTGAAAATAAAAATTTGAACAAGAAACTTAACCCTGGAAGCTTTATTTATTTTATAATATTGATTAACCCTGTTCCCTGATATATGATATATGTAAATACATTTTATTTGAACAATTAATTGCACAAAACCTTTCGACTAAACTAAAATCGAGATGTTTTCTTTGGCCGCTAAAATTTAACATGACTAAATAAGGAGATCTAGTGGCAAATCCATATAATATACAACAGTTAAAAATATCAATATAATTTACACACAAATACAACCCAGAGAATATTTATTTTTGTTAATAAATATAAATATATAATGATAGAAAATAATAGAAAAAAATCTAAAAATATTAATCCTTTACAAATAAAAATATTAGTAGTTTGAAACTAAAAAAGGTAACAAGGATAATTCATGATTTGATTCCACACGTTCGTATATTAAATATAGTACTTCGATATAATCACTGAGCTAAGAAATCATTGTACGATGATTGGCTTATCAACTGATTGGCTGATTAAAGCCATCAGAAGATGAATAAAACAGATCACCATATTTACCTACATAGAAATAAACAGGTTCATAATGATTATTCTTAATTAGAAAATATAGTTGCATATGGTTGCTAGTATATATGCATATGTTGGGAACTAGGGAGAAGTGACAGGGATAATCTCTATGCACATATGGACACAACTTAAAGTATTTGTCTTTGAAAGTCTTTGAGGTGAAGAGTCTTCTTTTTTTAAGGAGACAGAGGTTGTTCACACTTGGGTTATCTCGTATTGCTTCAATAAAGGTCACTGTAATATCTTTCAGAGTTATTGTCTGAATATCGACATATATGCTGAAAGGTAACAACTTCCTTAAGTTTTGTCCATGAGTGTGTATATATATTTAAGCCAAAATAATGTATTTACCCCAATATTTCAGTTGGCTGATCCAAGCAGAACAACAAAGCAGACGATGCCATTCACCTCCAAATTTACATATTGGCGTTAAAACTATCTTAAAAACGAAATATTGCGTATAGAACACAAACTCCGAAGCTTCTACCAAACTCGACGTCACAAAGAAGGCTCCATATCAAGTTCAATTATAGAACGCCTTTAAGGGATAAGACAGATTATTTGTCGCTATTTCTATATGGAGATTGTTGGTACGTGAAGGATGTCTAAATATAGGCCTTGTGTGGAAAATAAATTCTATAGAAAGTACAGAGGGGGGTTAAAAACCCGCCTCGAGGAACATAAAAAGATTTTAGAAAAAGTTCCTTCATATAAAAATTCAATTAAAAAAAGGATAAAGGACTTCTTTACTCTCAGAATAGACCCAAAATTAGGTAGTAAATTAGGCACGTCTATTCGACGTCTCTGAATGGGTAGCCAACCATATTGTAGCTTAATCATCGTAGATCCTTCCTAGAAGAGATTCTAAAAGAAGGAGCGTCACTTTGGGCCTCGCAGGGATTTCGTCCCATCATGTGGAGGATGAATCCCCTGGAATACTCAACCATCACTTCAGTTCTATTTACATATTTCCTATTTCTTATTTACATATTTCCTATTTCTTATTTACATATTTCCTATTTCTTATTTACATATTTCCTATTTCTTATTTACATATTTCCTATTTCTTATTTACATATTTCCTATTTTTTATTTACATATTTCCTATTTTTCATTCACATATTTCCTATTTTCATTTACATATTTCTTATTTATATATTTCCTTAAAAGCTTTAAAACATGGTGTAAGAATGCTGCTCTATCTGATTATCTTGTTATATCGATCTTCTATATAATTATTAATATAAACTATTATAACTCTCTCGAATGTTTATTATTTTTTAAAAGATAAAATATAATCTCTTAATCCTCTTATACTACAATGATTAAATATGGACCTGGCTCTTCATTGTTGAACCCTCCCTTCGGTTTCACCAGCTCAACCTACCCAACCTATAAATACATATTTCGTGATTTTTATCTCATAATTAATATCTCTCTTGTCTAATTCCTTGTATGAATTTCTTTACAGTATTTATTCAACGATTGTTATCTGTTTGTTGTGCGTTTATTTGTTGCATTAATACATTGTATATATATCCTTAGGGCTAAATCATCTCAACGGTTTTAATAAATGAAACTTTTTACAAGAAAAAAAATAATACAATCGTGGAGATATTAAACTGGCGAAACCGCTAGAAGGGTTCATCAATGAAGAACCAGATCCTCCCAGTATTTTTCCATCGTAGTAAGGACTAAAATGGTTGTTTTTATTCTTTAAAACGCGCTAAATAGTTCACAAACTTACCTACAGATGGCGTGCCAATGCCTCTTTTACACAAAAAAAAAAAATCTTTAATTGAAAAGGCATATATTGGATCAAAAAATCATTTATTTTACCAATATTTCAGCTGGCTGAACGCCAACCTTTATCAAGGTGTTAAAACATTTTAAGGTGTGTTTTAAATGTTTTAACACCTTGATAAAGGTTGGCGTTCAGCCAGCTGAAATATTGGTAAAATAAATGATATTTTGATCCAATATATGCCTTTTTAATTAAAGATTTATCTATGGATTGCTCAATTTTCAAAAGATTTTATAAAGAGATTTAAAAAACCCTTCCCAATAAGTTTGTTTATGTATATTATCAAACTTATATTGCGGATGTTTTTTGATCTCTTTATAACAATAATATTTTTTGCCATTTCCAACAAAAATATCTACAAAGGTTCGAGTAAATAGGCTTAAAGTGAAGTTGCGAGAAAAGATAACTATATAGAAGCCAAATCAATAAGATTAAAAACATATAGAAAATGTAATGCCAGACTTAGAAATTCGTTGGATAAAAAAGACCCTGAAAAGTAATAAAACAAGATTTTTCTAACAACCAGACTAAAATATAGATGCCTATATATATTTATTCATTTGTATAACAACTAAAAAACGCTAAATACTCTTGCTTATCCTTAGTACACGTGGTACAGGCCATGATAATCATGGTGGGTAGAAGTTGGAGACTGTTTTTACTGTGAGTACACCACATGTCTACACATATGAAAATCAGTTCGACTTTTGCTCTTACAAATGTGCCAGAGCCCCGTTTGGTTACTTTCACTCGCTGATGGGATTGGACCTTTGCAAGAATCGGGGGTCATTGGAGCATTTTATTTTATCATAAAAAAGTACCCAATGCGGGAAACGAACCCGGGTCTTACCGGTCGAACACCAACGGTTTAGACCTTCCTTCCATAGACCCCCCCCCCCCCCCTAAAGAACGCTTAATACTCTTACTTATCCCAACTACACGTGGTACAGGCCATGATAATCATTGTGGGTAGAAGTAGGCGACTGCTTTTACTGTAAGTGCATCACATGTCTACACATATGAAAAGCAGTTCGACTTTGCACTTACAAATGTGCCAGAGCCCCGTTTGGTTACTTGCACTCGCTGGTGGGGTTGGACTTTTGCAAGAATCGGGGGCCATTGGACCATTTTTTTTTTATTATCAGAAAAAAAGTGCCAAATTCGGGAATCGAAACCGGGTCGTAGCGGTCGAAAACCAACGGTTTAAACCAACCGACTCCTTACACTAAATACTAGAAATCAGAAACCGTCCCTTAAAACAAAGAATTAATTCCTTTTATAAATAATGAGACACATTTATAACGGTAACGCTATATCTACATATCTTTATATGTAAAAGTCAACGTATGTATATATTAAAAATAAAGAAGGCATCTCCTGACCACGAGCACATGTGCTTTTTAGATGGCAGAGCGCCATCTAGTGGAGCAAGAATAAACTAAACGTTTATTTAGCTTGCTCCGTGATATTTGGCCAACCCAATTTCTTGATAAATCAAGAAAAGCCATCCACGAACGCGTTTCGCGCTGTTGGCGCTCGTCAGCGTGGAGTAGGCTGTAACCACTGCATCCAAAAATATTTTTTGGACCCAATGGCTTCTTGAGAAATCAAGAAATAGGTATTTAAGGCCAGATTTGCGTAAAGACGCTTAACACATGAGAAAACAATAGAAAAAATAAAAGATAAGTGGGTCAAGTGTTGATATTAAAAATAAAGAAGGCATCTCCTGACCACGAGCACATGTGCTTTTTAGGGTCCAAAAAATCTTTTTGGATGCAGTGGTTACAGCCTACTCCACGCTGACAAGCGCCAACAGCGCGAAACGCGTTCGTGGATGGCTTTTCTTGATTTATCAAGAAATTGGGTTGGCCAAATATCACGGAGCAAGCTAAATAAACGTTTAGTTTATTCTTGCTCCACTAGATGGCGCTCTGCCATCTAAAAAGCACATGTGCTCGTGGTCAGGAGATGCCTTCTTTATTTTTAATATCAACACCTGACCCACTTATCTTTTTTTTTTTCTATTGTTTTCGTATGTATATATGTATGTTTGTCGGCTATACACATTCTTAATACATAAATAATCAGGTTGAAATTTATTAATATATAGAGTTGAACCTGGAAGAAACTTATAGTCACATTTTCTGGTCTCTATCTCGAATATCCTTGGAGTTATTTACAAATTTGCCAAATACACTCGCAACCAAAAATGATCTCGTGTAAAACCCGGGCGTTGCCTGGGTCATTCGGCTAGATAGTCATTTATATTTTCATGATACTAATGATGATAGGGGGTGGGTGGAAGGGTGGTCAAACCGTTGGTTTTCGACCGCTACAACCCAGGATCGAATCCCGCATTGGGCACTTTTTTCTAATTAATAAAAAATGCTCCAATGGCCCCTGATTTTTGCAAAAGTCTAACCCCACCAGCGAGGGCTAGTAACCAAACGGGGCTGTGGCACATTTGTAAGTGCAAAGTCTAACTGCTTTTCACATGTGTAGACATGTGGTGCACTTACAGTAAAAGCAGTCGCCTACTTCTACCCATCATGATTATCATGGCCTGTACCACGTGTACTAGGGATAATAATATATAAATATTAATGATGATAAATGACTCTCTATCTCTACTTCAATTTCAGTAATTCTTTTACAAACTTTTTTATTTTTTTTTTTTGTTTTTGTGAGCTAAAGTTTGTCAAATCGCAGCGTTGATCACCAAAGGGCCTCCTCGTAGAAAAGTTTGAAAAAAAAAGAAGGAATAAACTATATAAAAGGTGTGTAGGAGCTCTGTCGTTCCCAAGGGAGCAGTAATATTTGATCCATAAATTTTATTTTATGCCGACTCCCCAAATTTACTGCACAGATTCCCTTCAGTAATTCGATAGGAAGTTACTGCAGCCCCATTCATTCCTAGACGCAATTCTTTTCCTGGGAAATGCTCCAAAAGTTTAATGAAAAGTATTGAACCCATTTGTTTTCATTTTGTTTAACGACAACCTTAAAGAATTCAAACAGTTACGACACCTTTATTGGATATTTTTTTGTTCTTGTTTTATAAAATGATGAATATCATTTTTTACGAACATTTAGCTTGTCTTCTGAATCAGAACTTCACCATATCAATCATCCCTATGGAACATTCGACCGATTTCATAGCTCTATTCGTAGGATGCTAGGAAACTGCAGGAAACCAAACAGTACTCGAAGCATTGGGTGGATGCTCCGTGATTAAGCGCCAAAGAAAGCGAAGTCCATCGCATCTGCCGAAAAGGTCATGGCCAGTGTGTTTTTGGGATTCCAAAGAGATCCTGTTAATGGATCACCTTGAAAAATGAAGAACGATTACATGTGAATATTACTATAACCTTCTTGACCAGCTGGATGTCAAAATTCGCGAAAAGAGACCAGGCATGAGAAAGAACAATCAATATTCACCAAGACAACGGACCTGCTCACAAAAGTCTGTTGACAATGAGAAAATTATGAAAAAGGCATCTCCTTATATTGCAACTGAATATTGCTGATGGCTTGCGACATCTATCGGAATAAATATCAGCTATTCTCGTTGATTTTGATTATTACAGAATTGGCCAAATACACATTCTTTCAGTTGCACGATAAAAAATGCTTTTTTCATAATTTATGCACCTTATCCCAATACAATATCACATTTGTACTATTTTTTTTCACAATTAGAAAACTGCCAGTTTGAGGTATACTTTCTCGGTGATTCCCCTCTTCTTCTGATTGACACTCTTCCCACATCTAAAAAAATCAGTTTCTGAAAAGCGATTTTAACAGCCTTCCAAACTCTCATTTTCCTAAAAGAATACTGATATTAGAGAAACACTGGACCAAGTGTGTTGAAGTCAAGGGAGATATTATTTAGAAAATTAAAATGTTTTTAGTGTTTCTACTGAAAATAAGAATCTGTCAGGCCGAGAATCTTACCCTCGTATACATGGTCCATTTGGATGAGGAAAGCAAAGACTAGAACGCGGCTGATTCCACACTTGTCTTTTTAGTGATACGTTAACCATGACACGGTGTGGCCACTGGACATGAGGGCTGTTGTTGTTGGGTTCTGTGCTGCCTTGAGTATATCTGTGCTTCCTTCCTGCGGTGAATCTGTATAAGATCAATGGTCTTAATAAAGCTGTATGTCTGTGTACCCTCGTAGCCTCGTATCTACAAATGTCAATTTTATACTCGGGACAAGGCAACAACAGAAAAAAATAATCTGACACCCAAATAACTTAGGGAAGGTGTACTACACGTTTATTAAGAAAATATTTAAACAACTATATATATATGAAGTCTCTCCTTTTATTTGAAAAAAAAAGTGTCCAGTGCGGGATTCGATCACGTGTCGTAGGGTTATCGAAAACCAACAGTTTATTTCACTCATTTACCACCTCCATTTTTAGATGTTATTGTCATATATGAAAATTACACTCATGGACAAAACTTAAGGAAGTTTTGATCTTGCCAGTCGTATATGTATTTTGAAGGAGACAGAGTCAATTTCTTTTCACACTTGGTTATCTCGTGTGTCTTCAATAAAGGTTACTGTAATATCTTTCAGAGTTATTGTCTCAATCCCGATATACATGCTAAAACTTCCTTAAATTTCATCCATGAATGTATATTCTAAAAAAAATCAAAAATGATATTTACGTGTCAACCATATCTTTTTATTTCTTGTTAATAAATTTTAAAAAAATATTTTAAATACCACGTGTTTCGTATCGTTAGAACTTTACCACCAATCGTGCGACAAGAAGCTACATGTAATTCACAGTAACATACACATAGTACGTTCTGAATTTTCCAAAACAGGTGTTGTGGTTTTATTTCACCGATCTCTAAATTACAAAGAGTGTCAATAGATGGCACATAGTCCAGACGTTTATTGTGACTAGAGAGATATAGTCTCTCTCTATTTTTAGACATTTCCTCCTTGTCGTGAAATTTCCATCTATATTTCAAGTTGCATAATTCAGAAAATAGATTTACTGTCAAAATAGATTAAAACTAAAACGATAAAAAAATAAGTGACCATACTATTTAGTTATTATATTGGAAATGGTAGTCGTAATAAAATTTCTTTCGATTTTTTAAAATTTATATAACTCATTCGATTTTTAAAACACGCATCTAAAAAAAAAAAAACGAATTGTGTGTGTTTAATTTTCCTATTTTTAAAAATTGTATATAATAAAGATAGTTAAAATATATTAATTTTCAAATCTATGAAACTATAAATAAAAGATGACGACCTCGAAAGCCTCTAGCTATGCAAATTTTCCCAAAAGAGTTCTCCACGAGGTCAGACGAATGGCCAAAAGACGGGGAAGAAGGATGATGGAATGGAGTCCAGTTATTGGACTCGGAAAGAAGTTCTTAATTTTCTACCCCATTTATCTGCCCATTTATATCTTTGGCGGGGAGGGACTCTTTCACTTCTTTATATATAGCTTTTATTTACTGGGAGGAGATTTGGGGTGCGTGATGGTTATTACAATGGGTCAACCTTTATAACCACGTCTCTCTCTCTACTTATATATAACTATATATATGTTATAATATAAAAAATATGAGATTTTCTGCTTGAATTTAGATCATGTTGAAGATTATGGTATGGAAATGCAGTCGTGGTTGATATTTTTAAAATATGATAATGAAAAATAGTTTTGATCAGAAATTTCTTTATTTGACCTGAGGAATGTATAAAAGAACATAATTTGATAAAAGTACTGCCTGGCTTAAGGCGAGTAGAATAAGGAAAACAGAAATATTATTTACATAATGTACAAAGGTTTTGAGCCGGCCATTGGGATAAAACAACGAGTTTTTATAAGGGGAAGAGTGACCTTTGGCGGTAGATTTAGCAGAGTATTTGAATCTATGAAATATAATTTTTTTTTTAAATAGAATAATATTTTAATATAACATATATATATATATATTATATATATTAAAAATAAAGAAGGCATCTCTTGACCACGAGCACATGTGCTTTTTAGATGGCAGAGCGGCATCTAGTGGAGCAAAAATAAACTAAATGTTTATTTAGCTTGCTCCGTGATATTTGGCCAACCCAATTTCTTGATAAATCAAGAAAAGCCATCCACGAACGCGTTTCGCGCTGTTGGCGCTCCTCAGCGTGGAGAAGGCTGTAACCACTGCGACCAAAAAGATTTTTGGTCCCAAAGGCTTCCTGAAAAATCAAGAAATGGGTATTCAAGGTCAAATTTGCGTAAAGACGCTTAACACATGAAAAAACAAGAGAAAAAATAAAAGATAAGTGGGTCAGGTGTTGATATTAAAAATAAAGAAGGCATCTCCTGACCACGAGCACATGTGCTTTTTAAATGGCAGAGCGCCATATATTGGAAAGTGTTTGAACATTCCCTAATATTATCTATAGATTAATAGCATATATTGGATATATAAAAAATAGTTTTTATTTTTACAAAAATACAAAATCTTGATAAAAGAGGCAAAAAAAAATTCCCTCATAATATTAGTAAAAATAATTATTTTTCTTTCAGGTCCAATATATTCTGATTATTTATTTATATAAATATATACATTCTTGGAAACAAAACTTAAGGAAGTGGAAAGTATTTGATGTCGCCGGTCGTCTGTTCTTTTGAAGGAGACAGAGGTAATATTGTTCATAGTTATATCGGGTGTATTCAATAAAGGTCACTGTAATATATTTCAGAGTTATTATATAAATACCGATATACATGTTAAAAGGTACAACTTCCTTAGTTTTTGTCAATGAGTGTATTTCGGTTATCTTGTGTGTCTTTAATAAAGGTCACTGTAATATATTTCAGAGTTATTGTCTGAATCCCCATATACATGCTTAAAGGTACAATTTCCTTAAGTTTTGTCCATGAGTGTATATTGGTTATCTCGTGTGTCTTCAATAAAGATTACTGTAATATCTTTCAGAGTTATTATCTGAATCCCGATATACATGATAAAAGGTACAACTTCCTTAAGTTTTTTCTATGAGTGTATATTGGTTATCTCGTGTGTCTTCAATAAAGATTACTGTAATATCTTTCAGAGTTATTATCTGAATCCCGATATACATGATGAAAGGTACAACTTCCTTAAGTTTTTTCTATGAGTGTATATTGGTTATCTCGTGTGTCTTCAATAAAGGTCACTGTAATATCTTTCAGAGCTATTGTCTCAATCCCGATATACATGCTGAATAGAACAACTTCCTTAAGTTTTGTCCATGAGTGTATATTGGTTATCTCGTGTGTCTTCAATAAAGCCCACTGTAATATCTTTCAGAGCTATTGTCTCAATCCCGATATACATGCTGAATAGAACAACTTCCTTAAGTTTTGTCCATGAGTGTATATTGGTTATCTCGTATGTCTTCAATAAAGGTCACTGTAATATCTTTCAGAGTTATTGTCTCAATCCCGATATACATGCTAAAAGGTACAACTTCCTTAAGTTTTGTTCATGAGTGTATATTGGTTATCTCGTATGTCTTCAATAAAGGTCACTGTAATATCTTTCAGAGCTATTGTCTCAATCCCGATATACATGCTGAATAGAACAACTTCCTTAAGTTTTGTCCATGAGTGTATATTGGTTATCTCGTGTGTCTTCAATAAAGGTCACTGTAATATATTTCAGAGTTATTGTCTCAATCCCGATATACATGGTAAAAGGTACAACTTCCTTAAGTTTTGTCTATGAGTGTATATCTAAATTCGATATGTCATGTTTTCAGGTTTGATTTAAAAATAAAATTATTGTCCTAGTATATCTGACAGCTTCAATGTTCTTTTATATATTGCGTTAAATTTAAGATAAAAATTTAAAATGGCGCAAAACAGTTTTTCTTTTAGCCTCTTTCGGGATCTTTCTATATAAGATGGCATTTTAAAAATACTGAAGACTAAATACAATACATGAGCTTATGAGAAAAAGCGTAAGGTATATAATAAAGCGAAGATGTCATATATTGTCTTCAATTTTTATTTTAATATTTATTGCAGAGATGTTTGATAATCTATGTGTTATCCCAGAATTATGGAAATTCGGAATACGAAACATTATAGAGTTTAATTTCCTTTTTTTGGAAAACAACAAAAAATCTAAAAAATAAATAATAAAAAATGCGAGATGTAATTACGGTAATGGTGTTATGCAAATAAGCAAACGACAATTTAAAAAACATCTGTCAATTTTTGCAGTACAAAATTTATACAAATTTGCATATACCCTGTCCATCTTTGCAGAGAGAGAGAGAGCCGGCAATATGTAAATATATAAAGGAATTCCGCCCACCGCCACTAAAAGCACTCGGTCCATTTCAGGTTTCCGCAACATTAAGCCTTCACAAGCCCTCATACAGTAGGGCTTTCACGTGAAATATGGGGCCTTCCTTTACCTGAATTTCTTGGCTTGCGCCCGATCTTTCCTTGTTGAAGCCCTATAACGCCTTATTTCACAGTATGCAATTTAGGGTTTTGGCGGTGGTTTCAAGTAAAGCATCGTTATATTGGAACACATGGCATCCTATTGGATAAAAACATATTATTAAGAAGAAAAAATTCTGATCGTGTGGTTGAAAATTGTTGAAAGATTGAGTTTGCCATCTATCGGAATAATTATCAACAAATGATTATTTATTTATATTTTTTTATTCTAGAATATATATATTGCCAAATTTTCTTTTGGGTCGTTTAAATCCAACCTGCATTATTCTGACCACGGTCAAATTTGAAATACGTACGGGGGTTGGTGATAAGTTGATATTTATTCCGATAGATGGCCCAAGTCATCAGTAACTTTCAATTGCACGATCGGAAGATGCTTTCCTTTTTCTTGATTTTATCAGCTGACCCCGTATTTTTCCGCTTGTTCTATCTTTTTGCTTGTAAAACATTATATATGGAAGATACGAACAACGGGAACTATGTAAAAATATCTGGTAAAAGTATTCTAAATATGCAACTGAAGGTTGTTGATTGTTTACGCCATCTATCCAATTATAAGAAAATTTAAAGCCATCGGTATTTAGAATTAGAAACTCTATATATTTTTAACTAATCAACAATCTCTACTTAGATATATAACGAAAGGTATAAGAGAGAGAGAGAAAGAGAAAAGCTTTCATCATTATTATTATTTCTCATCTATATATGTTCATGGGGACAAAACTAAAGGAAGTTTAATATGTTAAGCTTAACCCATTCCTTATTTGCTTATATAACGGCGGATTACCCATTTGTGTAAATTAAAATGTCCTAATATTTTAAAATAATAATAAAAATATTTTTAAAAAATTTGCTGAAAGGCACAACTTCCTAGGGTTTGTTCATGAGTGGATACGGTAGCGAAAGTATTTATTATTTTATCAACAGAGTATTATTTTTTTATATTTTGCTACTCTGTGAATTTCCCTCATTGCTTATCTTATTTTGTTTATCATTCATAGTTGGTACTTGCCTGAAATAAATTTCTGTCTTATCCCGAAGTTGGTCTTCCCTAATTTTCCACGTGGTAATATACACGTGTAATATAAAAAAGAAACTGTTCTCATCTCCGAGCCTATGCTTCCCGTTAACTACATATTTATCGCAATTTTATATCTCTCTTATTTACATATTTCCTCATATATATATCCACAGAGTATTCCTATAAAATACGGCATATACAAGTGTATAAGTAAAATATACCAATTCATTAATAGAGTGGTATGGTAGAATAAACTGGCGAAACCGCATGGAGGTTTCTCTACTGATGAGCAAGGCCTTTCAATATATTTCCATATTCATTGTTGTAAAGTCACTATATAATTTTGTTTCATCTTTTATTCTAGAATTATTCGCCATTATTATTTGTCTATATAGTTTTGCGTGCCTATGGAAATTGAATAACTCTCCCATTATTCATCAGGATGCCTCTAGAACCACACACCATCTGTGATTGGTCATTGAGATACAAGCCTACACTATACTGACGAGGCCCAATAACCTGAAACACGTTGTTAAGGTATAAGAGGTCAAATTAAAGAAACCTCCTTTAACATATAAAAACTTTTACCCAAAGTCTTGATATTGTTTGGGCTGCCTCGGGTGATCAAGCAAGAAAGAAAATAAGGAAGACAAAACCAGCGGCTACACCTGTAAAGCTCTTCTGCTCTACTAAAAAACAGGATTCAAAAAGAAATTTACATAATAATTTATACATTCAATAGAAATCTACATTCCTAGTCATACATTCAAAAAGATATTTACATACTATATGTCATAACTTTTAACACACGTACATAGTTGGTTTTTTCTTTATATATAAGGGATTGGATTTTACCAAATGGAGAGTCTGCCGTGGATTAATTGAAAGTAAAAGCATTTACTGTGACAATCAGACTTAGCTTAAGCTGAGATTGCTCCTAACATGAAGAACAGACATCTTGTCTGCAGACCTTAACATGGATTCAAGTATGGCTAGTAGTTCTTACCTTTAATGGCGACACATTATTTAACATATAGTGGACATTGCTGCTGCAGTGATAGAGATGCATGGAGATATCTGAGACTCTTCATTGGACACAACAACAACAACATAATTTCACCATCCACGCAGTATTGCCATTGAGTATTTGTGGCTTTTTTATAGGTGTATAGTTAACCACAGGCTAGCCTACCATACTGTTGATGGGTGTTGATCTACTTATTGGATATTGTCAGCTAGCCATTTTATCTGATGGCTGTTCCCCCTATTCGCCATTTCCTCAAATCCTGTCAAGTAGAAGACAGAGGTTGTTCACACTTGGTTATCTCGTGTATCTTCAGTAAAGGTCACTGTGATATCTTTTAGAGTTATTGTCTGAATCCTGATATATACATGGTAAAAGGTACAACTTCCTTAGGTTTTGTCCATGAGTGTATATATGTGTGTCTTCAATAAAGGTCACTGTAATATCTTTCAGAGTTATTGTCTGAATCCCTATATACATTCTAAAAGGTACAACTTCTTTGAGTTTTGTCTATAAGTGTATATTGGTTATCTCGTGCGTCTTCAATAAAGGTCACTGTAATATCTTTCAGAGTTATTGTCCGAATCTCGATATACATGTTAAAAGGTACAACTTCCTTAAGTTTTGTCCATGAGTGTATATTGGTTATCTCGTGTATCTTCTATAAAGGTCACTGTAATATCTTTCATTGTCTGAATCCCGATATACATGCTAAAAGGTACAACTTGCTTAAGTTTTGTCCATGAGTGTATATTGGTTATCTCGTGTATCTTCTATAAAGGTCACTGTAATATCTTTCATTGTCTAAATCCCGATATACATGGTAAAAGGTACAACTTGCTTAAGTTTTGTCCATGAGTGTATATTGGTTATCTCGTGTATCTTCAATAAAGGTCACTGTAATATCTTTCAGAGTTATTGTCTAAATCCCGATATACATGGTAAAAGGTACAACTTCCTTAAGTTTTGTCCATGAGTGTATATTGGTTATCTCGTGTATCTTCAATAAAGGTCACTGTAATATTTTTCAGAGTTATTGTCTCAATTCCGATATACATGTTAAAAGGTACAACTTCCTTAAGTTTTGTCTATGAGTGTATATTGGTTATCTCGTGTGCCTTCAATAAAGGTCACTGTAATATCTTCCAAAGTTATTGTCTGAATCCCGATATACATTCTAAAAGGTATAACTTCCTTAAGTTTTGTCTACGAGTGTATATTGGTTATCTCGTGTATCTTCTATAAAGGTCACTGTAATATCTTCCAAAGTTATTGTCTGAATCCCGATATACATGGTAAAAGGTACAACTTCCTTAAGTTTTGTCTATGAGTGTATATTATTATTGTATATTTAATTGTTTTTTTTTTTCTTGAACATTCTCGAACATCGAACAAAATTCGAGATATTTTTTTAAGTGAGCGGAGGATAAAATTACTCAGCCAATTTTTCCTCTAACATCGATAATATGTAAAAAGATGTAAATGAATACTTCAATGTCCTCTCATAAAAACATCGTTGTACGTTACCTTAACGACATAGCTATAATTCAATAGTTCACAACATGTTAAATATGGCAGACGGATATTACGCGCTTCAAATTTATTTCATGTCAAACCTAATTGGGAGATCTACTACTTCCACCTAGCGGCGTTAACTTGAAGGTGACAATATGGAAATAGGATTTACATAGAGCTATGCAAATTTTCCCCTCTTTCTGGTTGAATAACATTTTGGAAGTTGGAATTTATGGACGCTGTTGTTTGCTTCCGCCAACATTTGGCTGGCGTCTTGGTTTTTACTAAAAAAGGAAAAAAAGGTATTTTTTAGAGAGACTTTCTTAACTAAACTGAAATATAGTTTTTTTTACAATTTAAAAGATAGAAAACACTTAAATATACAATAATAATATACACTCATGGACAAAATTCAAGGAAGTTGTACCTTTTAGCATGTATATCGGGACAATAACTCTGATAGATATTACAGTGACCTTTATTGAAGACATACGAGATAACCAAGTGTGAACCAAATTGTGTCTATCTCTTTAAAAAATATAAAACGATAACCCACGATGTGTTAAAGACTTTCACTTACTCAAGCTTTCTCCAATAAAACGTTATTTTACTTGAAATTTTTGGCAGTTAAAATGTATGTTTAAAAGTCTATCTTTCATAGTGTTGCACTTGCGGTATATATTTAGAACGTAAACTTAGAACTTATGCTTAAATTTAAAGTTAAAAATATTTTGTTTAATTGTCCTTATTTTCTCCCCCCTAATGTGTGTGTGAAAATAGGTGATAGGATATATCCGACAGAGATATGTAAATAGGTTTATAGCAGATAGGGAATATCACCTAACTACAGTTCTCTATAAAATGTTTATGGTGAGCTAAGCGGCGATGTTTTCAGGCCTATATTTATCCTAGGATAATCTGGAGATAATCTATTTACTATGCTGTGGGTTTAGAAGGATTTGAAAAGGGCTTTGAGCTCTCAGGAGACGACGAATGATATTGTCCCCTTACAAACAACTGTCTTGTGGCGAACATTCTATAAACATCCCCGAAAGCAGAAATTACCAATAATCGCATATCATAAGGCATTAGCGCGTTATTTGTGTATAAGAGATTAAACTAACATTTGAATCACTTTGGTATCGAAATATTTCTTGAAATAAAAATTTGTGCACTATAGTTACTACATATATATATATATATATATATATATATATATATATATATATATATATATATAAAAGTCAATTTCTGTCTGTCTGTCTGTTTCGCGATAAACTCAAAACTACTGAACCAATTGGTACCAAATTTTGCATGTCGCTTTTTATAAACCTGAGGAAAATTTTCGGCTGCATTTTGATTAGTATTTTTGGCTATTTTTTTTTTTTCATTTGAAGAACATTTTTTTTTACGCGGACTAATCCGGAATGGAATGAATACCTAAATATGGCCATTTTCTTAAAGCATCGGTGGTTCAGTGGTAGAATGCTCGCCTGCCACGCGGGCGGCCAGGGTTCGATTCCCGGCCGATGCATTTTTTTTTAAACAATTTTTAAAACTCATTTATATTATATCTTCTATATATAAAAAATGAATGTTTGTATGTTTGTTTGTTGGTTTGTATGTGCGGTATACAAATTCGCAGTAGTTCACTAATTCAAACCAAAATTTCCATACATAGGTAAAAAATACGGGGAAGACGATAGGCTATTTTTAAAAATATATAAATCAATTATTAAAACTATATATTATTAGTCAGAAAATGATGATGACGATATTGCTGTATCATGTAAGATTATCAGATACAAAATTATATCGGGAAAAATTCCAAAAAGCAGAGACCACGGGTGAAACCAGCTCATTATTTTGTACGCAGGAACAAAATTCTAACAGAAAAACATTCATTCGAACAGAAAACAAAAGCCAGATCATCTTTCTATAAAAATATCGCTTCTCAGACACAAAGTTTGGAGCGGGACGTTTCACAAGAGTGACATCCACGCCGCCAATTTATAATTGTAACGAATAGTATTTAAATAAAAACATTTAATCGGGTAAAACCCGGGCGTTGCCCGGGTCATTCGGCTAGTATATATATATAGTCTTATGGTGTTGCCCGACAATTTGTAAGGGCTATAGATAAGAAGAAGATGTATGGTATAATAATATATAGAAATAGTGCCTGATCTCTATTTGGATACTTCAAATCAGTAGTGCGGTTGTATTTGGGCAAGAATCGTTGGATACATTTCATGAATTACATATAAGTTGTCCCAAAAGTTCGTGTTTTTCTTAAAACGTTGTTTTTCTTATTACTTGGCGAATAATATTATTACGGCGAATACATAATACAAAGACATTATACATAACGGCGAATAATATTGGTATTTCAATTTTTGCTGCAAGGTTTTACGAACTTTTGGGACAACCTTGTATTTTTTGAACTGCTGTATGTGGATATTCATTTTTATGTTGTTGTTGATGAAAATCCTTTTATACTTCAGGGTCACATCACCTAATTATTATATGACATACCTACTTTGATAAAACCTTATTCTAAAACAAGATTACAAGATTTATATTTCCATAAAATCAAAAAGGGCATTCAGGACTAAGTTTCTTGTACCATTTAATATCTCCAGCTATCGGGATAATATAACCGTCAACAGGAGCAACTAAGAGTATAACTTATAGCTGTTACTGTTGAAGGGCATGTTAGTCCGAAAGCTATGGAAATGATATTGTACAAGAAACTTAGTCCTGGACACTTTATTGATATCATTGAATTATATGTAAGTGGAAGAAGGTTTACTATAAGAAATATACTATACATATATCTTATAAAAAAATAATGTGAGACAAAATAATAATAAATGAATAACATATTCTACGAAATTAATATAAAGTTTTTACACAATACAAGCTAATTAATTTAATTATAATGTAACGGTGTATTTTTTATTCCCCAAACTTGCCAACAAAAAAGAGAGAGAGAGAGAAAAAGAAATTTAGATATTGGCTCGGTATATATGCAAATCTATCCAAACCTATTTACATAGGCTATTTAAACTTAAGCCTAACATTTCTAAAATCCAAAACTCCAAACGCCCATCAATTTTTAAATGGCTAGAGAAAGTAATATCGAAAGTTTGGCCTAACAAAATAAAAGGCCTTCCAATCATTTCTTCTCTTACCTTCTAATATAAGATATCGGGTTATTATAGAATGGGGAGAAACAATAATAAATGCCATAATGGTAAAAAGGGGAAAATTTTTCGAAAAATAACAATTTTTAAAAGAAAGTAATCATTCGACGTTGATAATATGGCATCTAGAATGGAATCGTATTGATTGGCTATAATTTAGGAGGATCCATTTTTTAAAAAGTATTTAACCCGATGGTCATTAGTCATTTTATTTTATTTATTTATCACAGAATTGTTGCTGAGGTTTCTTTTTCTACCTTTTGTAGGTAAATTATTGATTTTGAAAGTTACGAAGAATTCCGTTTTTTATTATTTCGATATGACAAAGAAATTGTGGCGAGAGTGAGAGATTTCTCTTCTGCTCAACTTTTAAAACTCTGCGGTCATTAGTCATTTTTATTTATTTGGTCATAGATAGATTAGAGTGGTTTTACTGTTATAATGGGGGAACAATGAAGAGGAAAATAAATTTTTGGTAATTTTATTTATCTATATAGTAAGTCAAATTAAATAATAGCGTTTCATTATTCATATGTGGTAAATTGTTACATTAAGTTGCATAAATTTGATTTGCATAATTGGAATTTCTCTTTTATCCCTTTATTAAAGTCTCAATCGGTTCTTACACAATCAATATTATTTACATATGCATATGGCTCTCCTAGATGCTTATTACCCTAACTCCTGCCATTTTAAAGGCTTTTTTTGTTTACATATTTTGTTTTTCATGTTTAAAGCGAGAGACTATCAATTCTAGTTTTGATTTCGATTACTAGATACCAGCATGCTAAATTCTACATTGTAAACTTATTTTCTGAAGAAAGAATTGCTTCAATTGCATCCGAATCTTATAAAAGTTCAATACCACCGGTGAATGCAGGTAGCCAAACAGGGCTCTGGCACCTCGTTATGCAAAAAGTGATTATCATGGCTTATACCATGTGTAAAATTATTAGAGTAGAATTCATACGGAGTAATTAGATGCGTTTCACATTTATGGAAACAGCTGAGGAACACCAAAGTGGAATAAAACTGTCTCACTGCCTGTTACTATTTAGCTGGGCTTAGTAGAACAGCTCGTGGTGGCTCTACCAGGAATACACTGTCCTGTCACCGCTATACTCTGAGGTAGTTAACAGGACTTGGGGAAGATACCATTCGTATTTGGGATGAGTAACATTCGTTTTTGAATAATAAGGATATTTTCAAGGACAATATGCAAAGACTAGAACTCTAGCCCATTGCATTTTCGGCTAAAAGATTTGAGGATATTCCAAACCGGTGTTATCAAAATTCAAGGATGGCAGAAAGAAGGGTAGACTATCCTATAAAAGTGGAGATTTAGGGAATTAAAGTTGCAATATTGTAGGTCAGAAAGAAGATTTAGAAATTTGTATGGAAAATATGCAAAGATGGCAGAAAGAAGGACAGACTATCCTATAGAGTGGAGATTTAGGGAATGATAGCAGCAATATTGTTGGTCATAAACTTTTATGGACAATATTCAGAGATGACAGAAAGAAGGACAGGCTATACTATAGAGTGGAGATTTGGGAAATGGTAGCAGCAGAAATTTGTATGGACAATATGCAAAGATGTCAAAAAGATAGCAGACTATCCAATAGAGTGGAGATTTAGAGAATGAAAGCAGAAGTCCAAACATTTTACTCTCGACACCCAA